>VZRV01007975.1:2512611-2588600 GCA_013398115.1 Falcunculus frontatus
GCGGGGACAGCAGCGCCGGCGGCGTGCGGGGCCCGTAGGCGGCGCTGCGGGCGCGGCGCTGCCGCCGCCGCAATCCCGGGCCGGAGCGGGCCGTGCGGCGGTGTCGGCGCCGGTCCCGGTCCCGTGCCCCCTGTGCAGCTGCTCGGCTACAGGGGCTCCGCCGCACCGGGTAGAAATCTCACAATAAAAATCATCCTCCAGGCCGGGTTTGCGTTCTCTGTGGGCCGGGCCGCGTTCTGCTCGTCCTCGTACATTAACAGCTTTTAGAGAAAATGTAAATCAAGTGTATAATGGAGAGTGCGTTTCGTGTTTATACGAGATACGTGATAAACTTTGAGCAGATATCTGCGCTTTTAGTTTTACGTTTCCCTGGTTTTGCGTCTGAGTGTCTGAGCAATAGAGGTCGCGTTTTAGCCTAGAATTAACTGCAATTTTTCGCTGTTTTGGCAGGGCCAGTCATTTACCTTTTTCTTTCTTGAAAAGACTGCTGTTTATAATTTTCTGCAAAAGTAGGCACAAGAACCTGGCCAGTTTGAATTTCTTTTTGTTTTATTTTGGTTTTGTTTTTTATTACTGTCCACTGCTTTAAAGGCATATAAAGCTACTTTTAATACTGTTATGTTATAAGCCCAGCTGGCAGCAAAGCACCTCACAGCTCAGCGGGGTGGGGAGAAATGAATGGGAAGGGTAAAAATGAGAAAACACGTGGGCCGAGATAAGGGGAGTTTAATAACTGGAATGAGACTAAATTGTAATGAAAAGAGCAAAGAGAAATAGAACCTAAGAAAAACAAGTAAGGCAGATGAAAACAATTGCTCACCACGAACTGACTGATGCCCGGGCAGTGGCTCTCTGGCCAACATTTCCTCCTGGTTTCCACTGCTGAGCATGACACCATATGCTCTGGAATAGCCTTTGGGTCAGTTAGGGTCAGCTGTCCTGGCTGTGTCCCCTCCCAATGCCCTGTGCAAGGGCCTCCTCGCTGGTGGGGTGGGGTGATGCATAAAAGGCCTTGACTCTGTGCAAGCCCTGCTCAGCAATAAGGAAAACATCCCTGTGTTATCAACACTGCCTCCAGCACAAATCTAAAACACAGCCCCATACCAGCTACTGTGAAGAAAATAAACTCTACCCCAGCCCAAACTAGCACAAAGATCATGCATTTATTTTTAGAAATTGAAGCTATTTCATCATTTGCTGACAGTAATAAAATATTGATCCTCTCTTTTTTAGATCCTTTGCATATTTTACAATTAAAGACAGACTGCCCCAGATCCTCACAAGAGTTATTGATACTCTGCATCGACATAAAAATGAATTTTTTGAAGAACATGGTGAGGTAAGAGTAAGGTTCCTATTTTCCCTGATGTTTATTCCCTCTCTAGTCCTTGAGACCCCTTCTCAGCCTTGTTTTTGCTGGTGTCTTATACAATCGTTATTTGTTTGTCTCAATCCTCTTGTCTGATGTTTTTTTAAAATAATTTCTTTCTAGGAGCTATTTTCGATTAGTTCTGTAACACGCCTTTCTGTCTAACCTGTTTCTGATCTGTCACTTCTGCAATTGCATCACTTACTTGGGTTTTTGTGTTGATGCAGTGTTTGATAGACAGTAACACCTTCTGAACATGACTGTGTTTCAACCCTCTCTTCACCTCTAATAAGCAAAAAGTCCAATCTAAAAAGAAATTCCGTATGGAATTCATTTTAGGATGTTGGATCTGAAATGAGCTTTATTCACCAAAATATATTTAGTTGAATCGAGCTCTGATTTGTCAGGAACTCTCATTTGGCAATTAAAATATCACACATTCCATGAACAGTTGATCTCTGTCTCTACAGGAATAAATGTACAGAATAGGAACTTTTGTTCTCCACTTTTTTCAGAAGGGTGTTGAAGCAGAGAAGAGAGCTATATCTTTCCTCTCCAAACTGCGGAATGAGCTGCAAACAGACAAGCCAGTGACCCCTTTGGAAGATGAGCTGCCTGATGCTGCGCTGTGGAACCAATACCTGGACTACCAACGAAATTTGCCAAATGGAAGTGGAGAACCAAGTTGGTTTCAGTCCCCCTGGCTGTATGTAGAGTGTTACATGTATCGAAGAATCCATGCAGCATTAGCACAGAAGTAAGTATTCAGTGGCTTAGTATATTAATTTGCAAAACATTGCTCTTTCCCATTTTTATTTTGGGAAAAAGAAAGACAGCTGAGGAGTAAGATAAAGGAAGATCTTAAGCTTTTGCCATATTCCTTTTTCCTCATCTTGCACCTTAGATTTAAAATTTATTACCTTTACTTCTTCAATTCAGCAGAATTTGAAGCTTATTCAATTTTTTATGCTTCAGTTTTCCTGAGTTGGTCTGCATGGAAACTCATAAGCTTGACTGCTTAAGCTTGACCTTGCAGACTAATGCGAGTTGAGATATGAAAATCATGTAGCATTTCTGAAAGGTTTGTTGGTGTAGAATTTTCTCTTAAGCCTTAAACACAGAATATGAGAGCCACAAGCTGTTGGGAATTCTAACTTGTTTTGCTGCTTGAAATCTGAAATTACCGTTTGAGAACTGTTTCTTGCAGCAGTAGACCCATCTTAGGCAGCCCCTGTTGTTCATTCTACACCAGCTTCTTAGTTACAGCAGTGCTTGCAGACCATGTGTTGCATCGAACTTTGGGAGCTGACACTGGTTAAAAATAACTGGGCAGGAAAAACTTGTTGTGCTGGTACCATGGAGATGTGCCAGTATAACGTCATGGGGTAGGAATGAACAGTTTAAGATTCCATTGCTGCCAAAAAAATTTGAAAGCTCCACAAGTACTGGGTTTACCCTTGGTGTTGTGGAGATGCAAACACAATGGGACTCAGTTTCTGCTGGTGTGTTATGTAATTAGAACTCTTGTACCAAAAGCTTCAAATATGAGGTTGCTCTGCTGGATTGCACTTTAAAAGCTGAGCAGATACTTTTCATTAGTAAGCTTTAAGTTTCTTGGTCTCCATTATTTAGTTGCTCTTAAGCATATGCTTGGATGGAAGTTCAGTCATTTGTTGAAAGGTCTTCGTGCAAATATGTCTCAAAATAGATTGGTCTATAATTTTTATATATTACAACATTCTCATTTGTCATGGTAATTTTCCAAAATCCTAGTATAGACTTCCATAGGAATAACTTCCTATCACTGTAAGAGAATTTGGTATGGGAGGTACACTCCAGCACACACAAGCACGTTTAAAATCGGGTCACCGTTTCTTGACTTTAGTTTACTTGTATGTTACAGTTCTAATTCTCTTGTCTGAAAATTGGAGTTCAAAATGCTCACTGTATGGGCAGTTCCCAGAATTGCTGTGATTGAATACTTGTTCACTTTCAGAATATATTGTTATATAAAGATGCCTTGCATAGTGTCTGTTTTAGGAAGATACAACATCGGGCTGTTACGGAGACGTGTGAAAATATAGTATGACAAATTAGACGTGGAAAATCTAACCAGGGCCTGTAATACAGTCTAAAAAAGCTCGCCTTTGAGCTTCATTTACATGTGCTGTCATGAAAAATGTGGGAAGTATGTCAATATATTTGTTCTCCTCTTTTTAGCCCACCTATTGACAACTTTGACGTGTTTAAGGAAGGAAAGGCTCAAAATTTCTTTGAATCCCAAGAAGCTGTTATTGCCTTATGCACTTACTTTCAGGAACTTCTTAAGAACATCAAGGATCTAGATGAAAAGCAACTTCAGGAGGAATTTTTTAAGCTACTGCAGGTAAACTGGTAGTGCTTAACACAAGCATTTAAAATATTTCTCCTATGAAACAAACAAGAATTTGAGGTTATAAAGAACCTGAACTTCATATGGGAATTAAAATATAGATTTTTTTTGGTAAAAGTCTGATGAAGGCCTGATAGCCATACTGTATTGCTGCTATTCTGAAAATATTTATATTTTGTGTACTTGTATAAATGTGACACTTTTTAATTAACTGCTGGTCTTCATTGTGTGTATGAAAACCCACCAATTCTTCCTTCAAAACCAGTATCAAACATTTTAAGTCAAGTTCTAGATGACCTTTTTGACATTTACCTAATTTCTTTCTACCAAATTTCTTAAAACAGTTAATTTTAGTTGGCACTTTAAATGTTTTTTACACTTCTTTGGGGAAAAAAATTAGAAGTCAGTCTGGGTCGGGAGTGGCTTAAAAGCTTTATAACAGCATTATTCTTGGAATATAGTGCCCTTGGGTAGAAACACCAAAGTATCATAGGATTACAAATAAGTCCATTAGCTGGCAACAGTGCACACCAAGTACTGATGAATCTTTACAAAGGGCTCATTAGTGAGTACTTAAAATATATATACTTAAAATACTTATTTGGCTGCATGTAATAAAAAAAGAAAGCTTCTTTTATTATTTTTTTTTTCTGTGTTACCACTGATATTTTTTGGAATTGGAGTATGGAGAATGTATCTGTTTTGAGCTTTGTGATCAGTATGTTTATGTTGATCTAAATCTTCCATCTTTGTCACTTCTGATGCCTGTGTAAATACAGAACTTTGTTTGGTTTCTTCCACGAAATCTTGTCTATGTTGAGATATCTGTACAAGAAGTTGGGTTTTATTAAAGCTCAGAAGAATATGTGGAGTTAGAACCTTTATTACCTGAAGCAAAAACAAGGAAACAAAATCTTTAGTGTATGTAAACTTTAGAATCTAACTACAGTGAGACTTAACAAATGTTGGTTTTTTTTTCTTCCTTCTAGGTGTCATTGTGGGGCAATAAGTGTGACCTTTCTTTTTCAGCTGGTCAAGACAGCTCTCAGAAATCTAGTCCCTTGCAATCCCTGGAAAACATGGTACCTTACATCTTAGTGAATGATATGGAAAAAGTTTGGTCACTGCTTGTAAATGCCAAAAAAAATATAACAGAAAGAAGTAATGTTAGAGTTGACATAATCCTGGATAATGCTGGATTTGAACTTGTAAGTGATCTTGTGTTGGCTGATTTCTTGTTATCGTCAAAGCTAGCTGATGAAGTCTATTTTCATGGAAAAAGTATTCCATGGTATGTATCAGATACCACAAAGCATGATTTTAACTGGACTATTAAACAACTGGGTTCAGCTAATCATATGTGGATGTCTAGATGTGGGATAAACTGGGAGGGCAATTTGAAAAAAGGAGTTTGGGTTTTCTGTGACCACATGTTTTGGACTTTACCACATGACTTTTCCAGTATGAGTGAAGTTGCTCCTGACTTGTATGCTGAGCTACAGAAGTCAAACTTGCTTCTTTTCAAAGGTGATTTAAACTATAGAAAATTGACAGGAGATAGAAAATGGGAATACAGTGTCCCGTTTCATCAAGCCTTGAATAAGTTTCATCCTGCACCTCTCTGTAGTCTGAGAACACTGAAATCTGACACTCAGGTTGGCCTAAAACCTGGACAAGCTGAACAAGTTCAGGCTTCTGAATCTGAGTGGATGGTAAATGGAAAATACGGGGTAGTTCAGTTTGATGCTGGTCTCTAAACGATTCCTAATATTTTGAAGGAGAGACTTAGCCTGAGTGTAATTACTTTCTCTGTTCCATGCTGGGCTTCAGTAAAGATGCTTTTTTGTTTGCACTTTTTCCTCCAAAGTGATTTGTTGTTTTTGTCCCACAAAAGACTTTAATGTTGTGCAAAAGTTTATAAACTGTCTTTGTATACATAAATCAATCTTCATTTCAATACATTTTGTTTTCCTAATGTCCAATGTCAACAGATCTTTAAGATGAATATATAGTTGTTTATAATATTTTTTCCTCATCAGTGGGTATGAGTTTAATGAGTGAAAGCTTAACAAGTGAAAAATTTGCTTCAGAAAGAATTTCCCTAGTGCCACATTAGCATGAATTTACTTATTTCTGAATAATTTGTACTCCCCATGTCATTTCATGCGTTGCATGAAAGTTAGTATTTTAGAGAATTCAGAAATTAATTCCAGACAGATTCTTTTGATGTTTTGAGTATAGTTTGCTTTACATTAAGTGATAAGTTATTGGGTGACAGCTTGTAAACATTCATGTAGAATTGAAAATTGAATTTCAATTTTAAAGCACAAGTGAATGTTTCTAGCCAGTTTGCCTGTGGGAGAGGAGTTGTCCCACCTGGTAGGAAGATTAGTGGGAGAAAGGACAATCTCATTCTAAGAATATTGAAGATACTCTGTATTTACAAAGCTCTACCAAAAAGAAGCACACAGAAAAGCCTCCCCAAACAGACAAATTAATGAAACCAAGCATTTACATTAACTGGATTTTATATTTAATGCAGACTTGATTTGCAGGTGGCCTGTCAGCGGTGTATGTATGAGGTTCAAGCACTGCTGCTTCCTTCTGTTGTGGTAATTCTCTTTATTTGTCAAGTGTATCTGTTTGGGGTTTTTGGCTGGTTGGTTGTTTTTAAGAGGGATGCCTTAATTTTCAGGGAGGAAATAGAATCCCCAGTTGCACTGAGAAGTACAGGCTAGAGAAGCATATGCCATACAGCTCCCTGTTAACTGGAGTTAGGTGCCCATTTCTACTCTTCTACCCTGGTCTCAAAAGCTGCTGCTCATTATGTTCATATAATAAAGATTTATACAGTGGATAAATATGTTCCAAATGCTGATGACTTTGATTATTTGTGTTTATTTTCTTCTTAGATCTGAAAGAGTGTTTTAAGGTTCCAGGGTCAAGTATTCAAAAACAAAGATGCAAGGAATTTCATGAGGCAATGAGGCAATTGTAGGTAGAGTTCTAATTTTGAGACCTGAGTTTACACTATTTACTCATCTCCTGTGTATCTTTGGCTTAGTACTCCTACAAGGTGAATTCATTCTCATCCTTAGGCACCTGACTGAGAAATTAGAAATCCAGTCAAGAAAGCTGAAGGTCAGACTGCCCAAGGTTTCTCTGACTGGAGAGAGCTCAGCAGCACTCCAGCTTTAGTGCTTTGATCAAATATGTAAACGACACGATGACTCTGTGCACTGGAGCCTCAGTGTCTCATCTTTGAAAATGCTGTTAACTTGTTTCAAATGCATTTTGAAGCACCAACTTTGGGTCAACAACAGAGAGATGGAAGTTGTGAAATATGTGGAATGAAACCACACCTTGCTCAGAGAGAAAAAATGAACTGGGGACGAAATCTGCTTTGCCTGTGCTCAAGTTGTTTGTAAGGTGCTGACTTAATTTGCTGGAGAGGTTTAAAAATGTGTAATGGACAAGAAGAGAAAGTCACTGCTGAGGCCACCCTTGATGAAAAGATTTGCCTCTTACACAATCCCTACACATACTGAGAAACTTGGTTTCGTTTTTTAGTGGTTGTTAATGTGTCCCTGTGCCCACGTTGCTTTCAGGCTGTTACTTCTGGGAACTCACAATGCAGATCAGTGAAAATTAATAGTATGAAGTTATGATAAATACAATCCTACAAAATACAAAATCAATTAGGAGATGCAGTGCTGTTTGCTCAATGTTACTGAATTACGAAGAGTGCTGCAAGACGTGATTCTTAGCTTAGCATATGAATGCTAATGTAAGACACGATGTCATGCTGAAAAAAATAGTTCTATTCTCAGTTGATTAAAAATGCACCTTTCATCTTTTGCCCCTCACAAAGAGAAGTTTATATGGTAATACAAAGTGTGACTATGTGGCTATGTAAGGAATGCACAGCCGTAACTTCCAAATACTTGACTTCTATAACTGTAATTGCAAAGTGCTATCTCTAGGCAAAACTGAGTATGTGGCATAATTTTATGTTTGTTGGTTGGCTATATTTTTGTAAAATTTTGATTGATTGTATGAAAAAAAGGAAAAACAACATTAATGTTGCTGTAATGCCAGTGTTACAGTCTCCCATGACAAAAAAGTTGTGAGGACATAGTCCAATGAGGCGCTGTGCTCTGCTGATGGGTTTGCTACAGTTTACTTAAAAATAAGAAATGCTTTTGTAGCTATTCAGTGTTAATTCCTTTTGTAATACAGCTTCATGAAATAGCAGCATGAGCCTATTGCATTTAGGTGGAATTTACTATTAAAAACTTAGCGTGAAGCATGTAATAGAACAATAGCATGTGCTGTAATGTAGCAATTTTTTAATCTGAGTATTCAAGAAAGTTCCTTCTATACATCTGTGTTACAACTGATTGCCCAAAATGCTTCTACAGTATAACTCGGGAGCTACTGATTTATACATCCAAATTTTTGATATTTTCATTTCATATGCTGTTTGAATATTTATGGCAAAAACCAAAGGCATTTGCAGCAATTCAAATGGACCACAACAAAAAATGTTTCTTACTTTTTATTTTTGTCTTCTACCTTTTGAACAACTGTGATTGTAAGTCAGGTTTTGATGGTGATGACTTTCATTGTTGATGAAATAGGAGGAAAGTAGTATCACAGGCACAGTGAAAGTCAGTACACACATCTGTCTGAATACTTGATAAATTAGGTAAGATATCTACAATAATTTCTTATGTATATAAGGTTTCTCAAGATAAATTGTTTGATGTGGAAAATAAGTTGATTGTATGACTAGAAGCTTGTAAGAATATTGAAATAAATTATATAATTTTGTGCAAGTCAGACATTGTTATACTATTTCAGTGGCTGGGGAAGCCAACTTAAAATAATTCAGCTCTTAGTTCCTGAATTTTTTTTCTTTGAAAGAGATTTTTTGCATAAACCTGTAAAGCATATTTATTCAATGAGGTTTTGAAAGATACAGATGCAAGAGATAGGTATCATAAAATGTTCTTCTGTAACAAGACAGAGCAATAATAAGGAATTTTCTTACTTTTACTCTACTTACATTCCTGTTAAAATTTCAAAACCTTAAAAATCATTGAGAATCTCTTAAAATATATCTGGTAATTACTTACTAAGGTTGGTGCAGCTGATGGTGTCATTTCCAGAATCACTTCTGGAACTGATAGGTGCTCCATGCGGTCTCAGCAAAAATGGAAATATTTTGGTGTTACTCTTGCTGTAACTAAAATATTTCCAAAACACTTTTGTTTACACACCTTGCTGGTGTCCCATAAACCCTAACTGTTGTTGTTGAAATAGTTTCTTTAAAGTTCATAGTGTATTTGCATTCGTGGTTAACTATTTAACAACTTGTTCCATATGAACATTTATCTCCTGTGCTGTCAGACAGCATAGGATAACAGTTCACTCTGTTACATGAAAATTACTCTATGAAATGGTTTTAATCTAAAAAGAAACCCTTAATTGTGTCTAAAATAAAAATTCCAAAACGGAATCTTGTACACAACTGTTGGGTTTTTTCACTAAAGTTTGTTTGCTTACCAGCTTTCTGTTTACCCAAAATTACAGAACAAAAGCTTGTAATTATTTTTATTTAAAGCAAAAATGTAAGTTGAAATTCACCTAACACTTATCTAAGGATTTTAAAATAAAACTGAGAATGTGCTGGTTAAAATGGTCCTTTTCTTTCTTTTCCATATGCCAGTGGCAGAACACATGTGAGGAAAAACATGTCCTATACCATGGACTGTTTATGTTTTCTTGTTTGCTTCTGTTTTGTTTTTTTTTCCCTAAAAAAGGTTTAGAAAACTTCTGTACCTTTTTATTCTTGCTGGTACACTTCTATTTCTAGCAGCCCTGGAAATAATAACTCCACTTACATGTATTTTTACATGAATTAAGAATTAGTTTGTAGATTAATCCACATTCTGCCTCAGCTTTGCGGTTGTGAATTCTGCAGACATGTTGTGAGAAGGGTTTTTATTTACAGTGCTTTTTTGAGGTTTAGCTCATCTGGCTTTGTTTCCACTGTGAAAGAAGTATAAAATGACCTCTTATGATAACTTACAGTGAATAAACATATTCAGTACTTGTGTGCTGCTTTTGTTGTATCACTTCTCAGTAAGTGACATAATCTTTCAAACTCCCTGTGAAGAAAAATTTTCATCCTTGTAGAAATTTATTTTTCCTGGGATTCCACTTACTTCTTCCAGATCTAATGAATTAAAGATTAAAAGCTGAGGTAAGATATATCAAGATCTATACTAAGGGCTTTTTTATTTGCTTTGTTAATGTTCACTAAGTGCTTAGTCTCACACTGCCATGGTAAGGCTGATGCTTTCCAAGTGACTCTAATTGATGAAAGGCCTGATGATACATTTCATGCAGTTGCATTTGGAATAGGCTTCAACTCTTATCTCCCACTTCCCAAAAAAATACCATTAATTGTCATAGATCAGGAAATGCACTGAGTTCTGGTCCTTGATGGTTTATATACACACATAATTTTGGTCTAGGATCTGTGTAAAATGCAGAACAATTCAGGAAAAAGGGTCCAGGAGTGCTCTCTCAAGCTAGCTGAAGGGTCTTCCCACCTCCTTTTCCTTCTGTCCAGTGGCTCTTGTGTTATCTATGTGGTGGTCCTATTTCCACTCAATGAGTAGGTGTACCCCTGGGCCAAGGTTAGGGAATTAGGAGACAGGTAAATTCCTCCAGAGAAGGGCCTACAACTTGTAGTGAGGGCTCAAGTATCTTTATGTGAACAAAGAACATCCCCATTTTTCTGTAGTTGGTTGTATGCTTGTTTTTAGGTAATCCTGAATTAGAGCTACACTTGAATGCCTTTGTCGTGTATTGGTTGCTCAGCTTTGACTGCACCCATGATGTTAGATTGGCCCTTGGAAGTTTTGCTGCTACTTTGCTGGATTGTGGTGGAAGCATTAGCAGGAGCTAGTTGCCCGGTGCATATCAGGGAGTTTTCATACATCTGTGGAAACCTTGGATCCGCATACAGAGAATTTGCAAAATAGCTGCATGAGTTGTTTAGAGTTTCAAGGACTCTGTATCTGGTTCAAGTTCCTCAAACTGAAGATGACCTAATACATCATCATCAGCTTTCATTTATACAGATTCCATTTACACTTCTTTCCCAAGCCTCATTAGTTCCCCCATATGCATATTGCATTTTCACCACCCCCTTTGTCCAGGGGGGAAGTCCAGGGTTGTAAAACCAGGTTATTTCCTTCAGAAGATTGCTGACCCCACGACACGTGCATATTATGGGGACATCATCATGTGACTTTTGGCTTTGAAATTATTTTTACACATCCATTCTCATCTAGACACTTCCAGAATATCAGCTGGTACATTTTTGAGTGTACTGGGTACTGGAATTGGATTAAAATTCATAACACATCAATTTTAGCCTCTTTTCCCAACACTGAACGTTTTCATGGAAAGGAAAGTTTGTAGTAATTTTTAAAATATTTTTTGTTTCAAAAACTAGTGAGGCTTTATTAGGTACATACATTCAAGAGATTTGCATCATTCTTTGCTCAGAAAGGCTGAGAACATCCTTTCCATGTATTTTATGAAACACAACATGAAGAATTTGATTCATGAAAATTACTCCTTGAAATTATTTAGAATTAAAAATCCCGAATTTACCCTTCCTAAATTGTTTTTTCCTGTCCCTGTTAAGGAAAAAGAAACATTAAAATTCTTTTGAGACCTCTACTTTTAAATACTAGCAGACCAGGGTAAAGCATTTTAAAGTGTGAGCATTGTGTAATAAGGTAGCTTTTTCTCAGTCAAATGTCTTGAAGAGTGGGTATTGCACCCCCTCAAACTGCCCTGTTCTTTTTCAGGGTGTTACATGACATTTCTACTTTTCTTCATCCTTTTTTTATCTTGTCTCTTTTGTTGTTACTCTTGTTACAGTTCATTAGATTCTAGTGGTTTTTTAAGGGCGAATAACTTCCTAGATCTGTGGTAAAATACAGCTGTATAAGCTTTCTCTCCCCATCACCAAGGGTGCAGAAGCAGCTGAAGTTTAACTCCCGGACCAGCCGTGGCACTGCAGGACTAGCGATGGGGAAGTGTGCTCGAGCACATGCTTAGGAAAGTTAGGACAAAGTTTCACAATCATTTAACCCTCCATCTGCACGCCACTTCAGTAGTAGGACAGATTAGGCTGTAGTCGAATGCTGGACAAATCCAGGACAATATTTGCAGTGTATAATAAAACGTGCCAGATTTATGCTAGGTTTATGCAAGACCACCAGTACAATTTTAACCTGTCAAAAATACTTAATAGATTTGAATTACAGAATGAGGTTACCCTGGAGCAACATTTTGCACCATGCCGTGGTAGCAGCTTTGGCCCTTCTCTGCACCCCTATCCGCTCTGTCGGCATTGGATAATTTTGTTTCGGAGGTGCCCTACTGGGTTTCACTCCTCTGCTGCAGCACCAGCATTTGCGTGCAGTAAGAACAATGTTTTTTGTGATACGTTTTCGTACCCCTGTGCCATCCTGTGTAGCTGTTAGCTCACCCTTCGCCCGTGAGGATGAACTGGAAGGGTGCCACCAAGGAGCTGTCGTCACCCCACGCACCTCCAGCGATTTTGTCTTTCCCCTGACACTCAGGAAGGTGGATGCTGGTGGCTCCTCCACTGCTACTGCTTGTGCTGCACCGCCCCAGCCCCGTGCGGGGTCTCCATTTCCCCTGGCCTGTTCCCAGCACTCCTTCTTCACATTAAGCGATTTTTCTCCTTTCCTTTATGAGTTTAGTGTCAGATTCCAGCTGAAGGATGGCATCGTATACCTCTGTGCTTTAAGCGATGCAGCATTTTAATTAGGGTGATGATCCACGCCGGCAAACCCGGATGTTCTTCTGTGTGCTCGGCAACAAGAGTGAAACGGCATTGGGGACACAGGGACAAGGAGAAAAAAATAGTACTATCCCTAGCTTTTCCGTTTTCTTCTCTGGAAAAAGTGATTACGTAAGCATTCCTGAAAAAGGTGAGGCGCTCTTTGAGTTGTGAATACACAAATAGTGCACGATAGCACTGTCCCGAGAGGCTCACTAGAGCTCACAGGGTCGTCAGAGAAAATAATGTGCAGCCTCTATACACCTGCAGGTCTAACTTTCTTTTATTGCAGCCTTCATTTCCTCTCTTCCCGTTTTTATCCATTTTATTTGGATGAAAGGTGAGGAAGAGGAGGAGGTGCCCTTTCGGCTGGCGGTAGTTCAGCAGCCATCAAGGAATGCTGCTTTCTCCGGGCTGCGGGGGGGTGCTCCTTTGGCAGGTTCTGGGGGGAGAAGGAAAGCCTGCCTGGGGCACAGGAGCCGCTGCTCAAGTGCCATCTGCTCTGCCCTCCTCTTCTGACTTTTTGTGAGGGAAAATGTGAGCAAATTTTCTCAGGTAATGTTTATTTGAAGTGAAAATAAACAAACAAAACCAACAAACCCTGGCGTTTCTGTGAGCATCCCCTTGTGAAGACTGTTCACTTGCAGCCACCGAGCACTGTCCCCCCTTCCTTAACCAGGGCCCCCGCTTCGTCCTTCCCCCGGGACGCGTTGCCAGGGGCGCGGCTGTGGCCATGAGCGGCTCCAGGGCTGGCGGGGGCAGCGGCGCGGCGGAACCGCGGTAACCGAGGGACGGGGCAAGGCGGAAAGGGCCGAGGGGGTTGGTTTGGTTAGGGCTTGGGGGTTTTTTGGGTGTTCTTCTATTAGGGAATAAAGCCCTGACTTGGGAAAAATGCCCCTTCCTTCCCTCCTCTCGCTCTATCAATAGTTTCTGCCGGTGTTGCTGTAGAGGCTGACACGGGCTGGCTGTAACTCCCCTTTGCAAGTCATCTTTGCAATATTCAATTTAATATCGCCTTAGCACCCCCTCCCAAAAAAACCCAAACAAACAACAAACCCCAAACAACAAACAAACAAAATAAAACCAAACCAACCAAAAAAGCAAGGCAAACAAAAAAACCCCAACCCCAAAAAAACTTCTGCAGATGCCAAGCTGCACCTGGTGGTGCAATTGAAGCCCCATGAACTTCAACTGATCATTATAGCTTATCTTTATAAATTCAAGGCCAAAAAGATTTTTCTTACTAAGTGATGCAGAAGGGAGTAGCTTTCACAGAGCAGGAATTTATAGTTATCTAAGAATTTCTTCTTTGCATCTCTTCCTGCTTTGAAACTGGTTTGCTGGCTTTGATGTGAATTTAAGGGAGACACTTGAGGATATTGCTTAGAAGGATCAAACCCTTGTACTAAAGATATAATAGGAGCCTTGTAACAGTTCTGTGTTCCAAAGGATAAACAATTTATTTGTGTGTGACCAGTTCATTATCTCCTGAATAGTTGAGCATCAATTTTGTAATGAAGCTATATTGTTCTGAGGCAAAAAAAATTATAGAATTTTGGTAGTTTGCGGTGGCAAAAACAACTGCCATTAGACTAAATACAACTGTTACGACCCAAAGTTTTTGTTAGCACTGCTTAGTGACAGAGTGGGCAGCAACCTGCTCCACATTCTAACCAACCCGAAGTCAAATAGTTTGTGAGTGTTGATTTTGGGACTCAAAAACATGCTAGAAATTACATGTTTGTAAAGCGTAAGTTACAACTGGTAAGTCAAACTACAGCAATAATCAGTCTTTAATTGTGTATATACCAACATACTCAAGTATTTCTAAAATATTTGCATTTTGTTGGCTGCAGTCAAGTGTAGTAGGCGTTGGAGGAAAATTGCAGCTGTTGGCATTGCACGAGGGTCTGTTTTTTGAATCTACCATTTCAGTTGTTCTGTTACAGAAGGTATTTAACCCTATTTAGCACTGATAAAGTAAAAACAGTAGAACAAATTGTTTGCACAAATCCCTGCATAAGCACTTAATTTTGTCTTAGCAACTACCCTTTGAATTGTTTTGGGAATAATCACAGCAGCTCCTTGTTAATAATTTTGGAAAAGCTGTGAGAGAAAGTGTCAGAGGAGTTCCAAATTCCTAATTTGTCCATACAGACAAAGGATGAAGTCAACCAGAAAGCATGTTAAATAATGTTTAGAGCAGGTGATGTGTCTCACTAATTGCCTTGAGATGACTTCTGTCTTTCATCACATTAAATGCTTTTATTATATTTAGATGCAAAGTCACCTCATCCTAAGAGAAAAACAAAAGATGAAAATGCTTTAACTGCTGCTTGTAGTCGTAGCAGTGGGTAAGACTAAAATTTTGATTGTAATGAAGCTTTCATTTAGGCCCATTAATCAAGCTCGAAATTGGCCTCTTCAGCAGATGAACACCAGGAGTGATTTTTATCTTTTCAGTAATACCTTTCAATGATTACTGCAAAGGGAGGAGGGTAGAGCTGAGTAGTATCCTTCTAAAAGGAATTTAGAAAATCTCTTTGGCAATTTATTTGAGCTGCTGAGAACACTTAACTTAGTTTTACATGTTTCTGGAACATTACACTAATGAAGAAAAAGTCCTTAGGTATATAACAATAACAAAAAAAAAGTGCTGCAAGCAACGAGTTGGGCCTAGCTACAAGGAGGAATCAGCAAGGGGAAATAGGTCTTTACTGAGTGGAAAGTGATCAAAAGTATTTGAATGTTTCTGGACCTTATAATGTGCAAGAGCAAGTGACAGAACTGAAATAGCTGTGAAATATTACTTGCAAATTTTGATTTATGTTAATATATAGTTATCAATATATTTTGAGATCCCTGATAGGCAAATTGGGCAAAGTATTATCTGTAAAGAAGACCCAAAATATACATACAAGATGATTAATTTGTGAACCCTTTTTTTCCCTCCCCCTGAAGTGACTCCAGTGGAGGGGTCAGCCTATTCCAGGTAACCAGTGACAGGACAAAGGGACACAGTCTTAAGCTGTGCCAGGGGAGGTTTAATTGGGCATTAGAAGGAATTTTTTTACAGGAAGGGTTGTTAGACATTGGAATGGACTGCCCAGGGAGGCGGTAGAGTCACCATCCCTGGAAGTGTTTAAGGAAAGCCTGGACGTGGTCTAGTTGACATGGGGGTGTTCGGTCACAGGCTGGACTCGATGTTCTCGGAAGTCCTTTCCAACCTCATTGATTCTGTGATTCATTTTAGTCTGTTCTCATATGTGTTAGCAGAATCTGGGTCACTGTGGAAGAGTGAACCTTCTCATGCTCATCGTTGTGTGTAGCTGTTGTGGCTTTTCTGAGGTGATGTGCATGCTGGCTGGCTGGCTGGCTGCTGCTACCAAGAAAAATCTGCAGTAGCCAAGTGTGGAAATTTTTCAGCTGCCCGTTCTTTCCAGTATTTCATGTTGGATGTCATCTTTCTGGTTGCAGCAAATCATAATAACCATAATCAACTCTGCTGCTGCATTGTATTTTCAGAAGTTAGAACAATTTTATGCACATATACACTCATGAATATTCATTTGTCTTAAGAAAAATGACTGCAGATTTGGGATATCTCATTCTGCTTGTTTTCAGAATATGAACAGTTATGACACTGGGATTTATAGAAATCATTGAATAGCCCACTGAGTCCAACCATTGTACCAAGTCCTGTATAAATATGTAGGTAAAAAGGGCCCACTGATTACTTTAACATCTGAGGGGAAAAAAAAGATGTATTTAAAGAAGATAGATCCTGTGTTATCACTTAGATTTTTTTTCCTTTTAAAATATATCAGTGTAGAAGAGATGCAGGACAAAAGGAGAGGTGAAATAAAAACTTGGAGCACCTGAAAAGCAGTGACAAATGAAGTAATCACTGAACCAAGGCTGACTGTGTAGCTGAACTGGTGAAAGTAACCTGGACAAGCCAACGTGAATGTGCCTGTTTTGGTTAGATGTGAGTTTAAGTACTGTGGAGACAATCAGAGCTCATAGGCTAATAGAGAAACTTTCCCATGGTGTTCTGCTTTCATGTCCAACTTTGCTGATGGTAACCTATGACACAGTTTAGTAGAGCATATCTGTGAAAATATAATGTCATGTGCCATCATGTTACAAATCTATTTAATTTTCTACCTTTCTTCCCTCTTCCCCCCATTTGTCCTGTAGAAGCAAAAGAAGAATGAAGTCAACAAAGGTTCGTGAGTCATCATATTTGGTATGCCAACCCCAGTGTGTTTAGATACTTTGGGAATGGGAAGAAGAAATCCCTGCCCTGAGTACGGTCTATGGCAGTGCATTGACAAGTCACTCAGGGGAGTGATGGCTGCTTAAATGCTTGCTGGGGGCTTTCTGTTTCAATAAAGAGTTTTAAAAAAGATATGTTTTGGGAAAGGGGTGTGGGCTATGTGCAGATAATGGCAGTGGTAGCAGCATTTGCCAGCACTTAAATAAGAAACACAGCAGGAAATCACAGAAAAGTTGCCAAAAGCAGGATGGGAGTGAGTGACTTTAACAGCTGGTTGTTTCAAAGTGCATGGACAGGTATATAACTACTGAATGTTGTTGTAGTTTTGTTGTTTGTGAATCAAATGAAGTTTGCCAGCTAAAGGCTGGATTCCAGGGAGAGAAAGGCAGTTATTTGGTAAAAAAATAAAAACAAAAATGGTCAACAATAACAACAACCACCATATATTGCTGATCTTCTAAATAACATCTGTTACTGATAAAACTGAACATCCAAGTAGATATTGCTCTTAAGTATTGTAAATATAGGCTTAGCTTCTGTTTAGTATGTGAAGTTAGATGAAAGCTTCATTTTCTTGCAGGTAAGTGGAAAGAGATCAAAAAAATTAATAGTGTGAGTGGGAGAAATGCCCCAAAACTAGGTTATTTAGAGCTGATTGAGTGTTAATATATTAACACTTCTTCTGTCTAATCTCTCTTATTCTTTTAACACTTCATTAATTCTATTTTCCTAACAAAAATCAGTATAGATTACATAGTACTAATGAAACATTACAAATCCGAATTTTTCCACAGATATAAAAGTGCCACATCTGCATTACAAATTTTACCCCTATAGTAAAGTCATGCCAAGTTAATTGAGTTGTCTTACAGGTCTGATTAAAGATCAGACCTGTGACTGGTTGATGGCAAACCACAGAAACAAAGAAAACTATTAATTTTAAAGCATGCACATTTCCTGCTAAAAGTATGATGATAATACCAACTTCCCTAGCGTGGTGCCACCATGTGTGATTAGTTCTATGTTTGCTAAGGCACTGGAGGATGAAGAGATCTGCCTCTGTAAATCTCACAAAGACTGTAGATGAGTCAAACTGTAAGTCCCATTGACTTTTGCCCCTGGCTTCATTTAAACGTCTTTTAAATCCTTCTGGATGTGTAGCTGCCTCTTTAAAATGCTTATCATTTAAAAATCTAGATTTGTAAGAAAAACATAGATTTTGGAAGTTTCAGCTCTAAAGCTGTTACACTGATTATTGTTTCTGAATAGGGGCTTATTTTCTTCAGCTATGCTCTGAAATGTATTTATTTCATCAGTTTTGAGATGTACTCCTTTCTGTAAAATCCTAAGTTGTGTTTGTTTAGGGAAGAAAAGGAAAAACCTGCATTCATGCAGTACTACAAATATAATAACATACATAAGCAGCATGCACAGTGTTACTATTTGCAATCTCCATCCATCTTTTTGAAGCCCTGGTGTATTACAGAATGAGAAGAATGCTCTCTATATTAAAGAATTTCATGTGCTTGTACATGTGAAACAAGCGGAGTGAAGTAAGACAAAAGTAGTGAGGAGATGGCACATGCTTTCCCTCACTCCCTCACAACAGTGATAAAGTGTTGAGAAAATTAGCAGCCCTTTTATCTCCCAGATTATGTGCTGTGTTCTATGTGGCCGTGAGTTTTCTGCGCGTGTCAGTCTGGCTTGGTGAGAGTGGCAACTCCTTTGTGGAAGAGCGCAGCTGAGTGTCTTTGAAGGAGATGAATGCAATTAAACTTGATGGGTCTAATCTAGTGTCAACTAGCACAGGGAAGAAAGATTAGAGAATAGAGTTCGTGATATTATAGCAACTAATCCGAGGTAATTTATCTTCTGCTAGTCTAAACTAGCGGTTTTTCCTTATTCTTCGGGGATTTCTCTATGTGTTTCGTGGTAAATCCTTATTTTACTAGATATTCTCATATTTAGAAAGCTCTTTGGGTTTTTTTAATATTTAGAATGGGTAGGGGCTGAATTTGTAATTTATCTCAGCCTGAAAACTGATGCTGATGTAGAAAACCATGAAGAGAAGGTGTCTCTGTCTCCATTGCAATACCTTTTTCCAATAGCAGTCATTATCTGGGGGTGTTTAGCATTTTGTAATTCATACCCAAATGTACGAGGGTTGCAGTTCTGTTTCAGTCCCGTGTGAAAGCTGATGGAGTACAAATGTCATGTTCAGTTCTCTGCCATGTGTGCTCCCAGCATAATCCAAACTTAGTTCTGTTCTGAAGAGGTTACATTTCACCATTTTATAGCTACTACTCTTTGAAAAAAAAAAAAAAAGTTCTGTCTAATGAAACTCTATCAAGACTTCAGGTCTGAATTTTCATCTTGAAAGACTTAAGTAACAAAGGCCAAGAAATCCAGCACATTCCTGCTCTACTGTAGAAGAGCAGGACACCAAAAAAAGGAGAAAGCCTGCTATAGAATCTAAAGGGCACAGCTAAAAGGGTGGTACAAGTGGTGCGAAGGAGACTGTACTAGAAAGACAGAGGCAGTCCTTGCCATGGAATCAGGACTTGAAAAAGAATGAAAAGAAGTCATTATGGTGCTTGCTGGGGATGAGAAAGCATCAGTCAGGAAGCTGAAGTTGTGTCCAAGTGATGGAGTTCAAAAGGACCTCTAACCTTGAAAGGTTAGAAATAAAAAAGCAAATGACAAGCCAAAAAGTGACTTGGAGGAGTAGATACAAGTGTCTGAGTAGGCATGGGCTCTTCGACCTGGTAAAGAGATTGTGGAGGTGAGATACGATAGAAATCTGCAAAATCAGGAGTGGCACAGAGAAGATTGATAGCCATTGCTTTTTTTCAACATTTCTTCTGAAATAAAAATGAGGAGGTGTGCAGTATAACTGAAGATTAGAAACCAAGGTGATTCTTAGCATAAGAGACACCTGAGGACTCCCTTTGGGTTAAAGTTTATACAGGTTGAAAGAGTGACTGGATAAGTTTGTAGAAAAGGGACCTTTTTGTTACTGAGTACATAGAAAGTGTAGGAAATAGCCAGACCTGAAAACAGTGGGAGGTCATGGTGTTGGTGGCTGAACTTGGAGATGAAAGTGGTGACTTGCAGAAAAGGACTGTTTAACCTATTTTTCAGTAAGTGTGTATTACTCTGGGAATAACATTTGGAGCAATGCCCTTGAGCAGCTTAATCAAACAAAAAAGCACTGAGGCAAAAATGTTCAAGACATGTGATGTCTAATGGTTTTGTCTTCATGCTGTCTTCACAGGAATCTCGTGATCACGTTCTTTTGGATATTCCTGTCACTAGAGAGCAGATGAATCACTATCAAGCTGCAGCTGAAACTGCTCAAAGTGAACTTGCAGCACTTTCAGTGAAGTATGACTGTGCCCAGTCAGAGGTACATTTAAAAATAAGTTCAAATCCTTCTCCTAGCCTGAGGATTCTTTGCAGTCACTTTATGTAGAGAATAGAAAGCTTGAAAAAGCCCAAATCTTGCTTTTGCTACAGAACTTTTGGAGGTTTTTTTGTAATAAACTTGTTTTTAGAATGTCTGTGCGATTTTTACTTTGCTTTCTTCTGTGATCAAGAACTGATTATTAGTTTATATTTGGAAGATTTGAAGCAGTCTAGCTTTTTATCATCATCTAAGAGCAATCTTTATATATTAAACCTGAAAATTAGTATTTCTAAATTATAGTTGTATAAAAGTTCAGATAGATATCCTCCTGTTGCTCGCAAGTTAAGATCTACCTGCCCATCTTTACTCATTTCTCCCCTTTGTTCAAGTTATAGCTCCCCAAAATTGCTCTGCTTTCATCACCAGTGAAACTGTGTTTGCGCTAATGAGGTTGACTGTAACTAGAGAGGCTGAAGAACATGTACACATACTTTTCTCCTCTTCCTACTGTGTATATGGTGCTTCTCAGGAGAGGATTTATTACAGGATAACTTTTAGAGCTTCATTATTTCCACAAGCAACTTTTTTTTTTTTAACATATAACTGACTAAAACTGATTTGATTGAAGTCGGCAGTGTCAGCAGTGGTCTGCTTTAAAGTGGAGCAAGAGTTGCCTTTAGAAGACATGAAATGCTTACATTTATTCACATACAGAACTACAGGCATAAGTGTACATTGGCTGAGGTTTCATTTGATCAATTGATCCTGAAGTTACTGCAGGGTTCCCCTACATTTAACATTTATCCAGAATCCGTGCTTTAAATTTCAATTTTAAAAAGCCATACAGAGTCTCATGTTCTCATACAAAGAATTTATTACTGGAAATGCTGAATGGCTTTATTGCCAGAACATCTGAGTGATTTATAGATTCTTCAAGACTCTGCTTGCAAAAGCATACTCAAGAAAGCAGCTGTTCATGCTCTTGTTAATAAAGACCTTCATGACCCAGCTGAGGTCAGAGCCTTGTTCTGCTGAGTGCTCTGTAAAACTCATGATATGGGATTATTCTTGCTTTTTCTGCTATTGGAACTGACTACAAAGACAGTGGACAGAGGAAAAAATATTGGATGGGGAGTTGAGCCGCAGAGAAATTTTAAGGTTACGAACACTCTAAGATACCATGGCTTGGCCCAGCTGCCAAGCAAAGCAATGCTATTGTTCCTTCAGCTGCTCATTTCCTTCCCCACACTGCCCCGCCCCTTGTGCAGGCACAGATGTATGTGCATGTGTAGCTTTTACAGTGCACTGTTGTGTCGATGCAATTGAAAAATAATTCCTTTCCTTTTGAGTTGTTTTTTAGCCAGATCAATTTCCCAATCGTATTTCACCTTGTAGCCATATAAGTGCTTCTCGTAGCACGAAGAGGAGGGTGGAGTATGGAAATGAAGCCCATGAACCTGGGAAAAAGCCAAGGTTCTGCTTGGCTTGAAGTCAGTGCTGCTTTATGTCAGCTTCAGAGTGTCTGATAAACCAGTGCTTGCACGTGAAGCATAAGCTTATCGAAGGCTGTGCTGCTGCTGCTGCAAGGGTGATCCTCCTGCCTGATTTCTCAGAGTTAGCCTTTGCTCTGTGATGTGACCAGCTCCACTTCTTCTTTCTCCCCTGTGAGAGAAAAAGTGAATATTTTCTATCAGTTGTTATTTAAGTTGTTTGTGAGGGAGTCAAACACAGAGCTGGTGCGAGGGAGATGACAGGCGTGCACGGCTGGAAAGAGGAGAAGCAGGACCTCTCTTTTCCAAGGCAGTTGGCTCACCAGCCTCTCGAATTTCTCTGAGTATCTTGGGTTTGGTCATACTGAAAGACTCCAAAAGAGAAGTGGATTTCCCATTGTCCTGGTTTGCAGTTTAATGTCTTAAATATTTTTGCTTAAAATGTTTGCCACAATTTAAAAGTTCTATCACATATCATAAAGAGCAGTTAACTTGGCTTAATTATTTGCCTGTTAATTTTATGTAACAGGACAGAAGTCCTTCAGATTGCATCTTGCTGCTTTTCATTGGAATAGTCAGGAAAGCTGAAACATGCCTTAACACCTCTTGTGACAAAAAAGTCCACTTTAAATTACTTGTTCCTATTAAAAAAAAAAAATCATATGAAAATTTTGTTTGCCTGGTGAGTCTCCCTCAAGCACAATCTCCTAGAGAAGCTTCTATCAGAAATAGTTAATGGAAAACGGTATTTTTAACAAAAAGAGAGAGGAAGATCTACTGAACTCCATGAACTCTTGGAAAGCTCTAGCATCATCCCTGTAAGATGTCTTTAGCATTCGAGGGACATTTTCCTCCTCCTACCCTTCCTTAAAATGCATTATTACTGTTTCTGCATAAATCCAGCTATGCTTAATTGGATTATCATACCCAAAAATAACTACTGGCATGAGATGAGAAGAGGGTGCCCACCCCACAATGCTCCAAAAATTTCTTTGCCTCTGAATATTCCTCAAATCATCAAAAGTCTCCACACTCATACAACAGGATACTTTGCTATTACAATTCCCTGCAGCTATGGATTATCTGTGGAATTGTGCACCAGAACTGGAAGCAGGCAGCAGGCAAAAGAGAGGGAATAGAGGTGTTAATAACTTTATTGTAATGCAGACACATAGGAGACATGAGTTAAGGTTGTGCAGCAGAAATTGTTAGACTTGTCCTAAACTCTGAATTAGTAAATAAACTTATCGTCCTCTAAGATACTATCTTAAAAAGTTTTATTGTGTTACCCAACAGTACCTTTCGTTTTTGCAAACCTCTTCTATTGCTTTTTCCTAGTCATATGAAAGTAAAGTTGTGTCCCTCTACTCAGTCTTGTAGTGATAGAAATGAGTTTCTTGTCACATTACTAAGCTTGTTATACACTCATGTTATTTCAGCCTGGGCAAACTATTCTTCATTAATTTTCTCCTTTTCTATCTATAGCTTCTTAAACTCAGGTCGAGCATGATCTCTAAAGAAGCTTCTTTTCAAGAGCTGAAGGCTGAAGCTGAAAGCTATAAGGAAAACAATGCCAGACAGATGTCTCGCCTCCTGTCGTTGCAAACACAAATCCAGGAGATGGAAGAAGAGCTGTGTGTGCTCGCTGCTTCTAAAAATCAGGCTGAGCTGACAGCTCAGGTGGCATATCAGGAAAATTTGAAGCTGAAGGAGGAGCTTCGTGAGAAAAATGCCAAACTTAAGTAAGGGTCATGTGAGATAAGAAACAATTTTTTTGGGGTGAGGACAGAACGGTGTAGTTGTCAATACAGAAAAATACATTGGTGGATAGACTTTACTGCAGTTCTGAATCCTGTTACAGTGCCTTGCACAACTGTTGTACCTGAGTGTGTAGAAGGTATTGAAATTTGAACTTTGTTTTGAGTTGTTAGTCCGTAAATGGAGGTTTGAGTGTTTCGTACTTCGAAGGTGAAATGCATTAAACTTAGAAAAGATAGTATCCCTTAACTGTACTGTTCCTAGCATAGTGTATCAGAGCACTGATCTGTCAGTTCTACATAATTGCTTGTGTTTCGGGTCTGTAGGATGGAGACTCATGGCAAATTTGATTGGTATGAAAATATTCTGAACTCTGAAATACCAAAATCAGTGTCAGTCATATTAATAGACACTTTGTAGACTTTTATAATGGATTTTCCCACCCATTATCAGGCTAGTATTTGTGACTCTATCAATACTGTCTAGTTAAGAGCAAGGTGAGTGTTTACCAGACACCTGTATTTCCCAAATCACTATTTTGAACAGCTCTGCCAGGCTTTGTGCATTAAAAATTAATAATTAAGTAATTTTAAAACTTAGAGAAAACCATTGCAGTGCCGTTGTTTATTACCAGCTGATTTGCCAAAAGCCCTGCCTGGAGAGTGCAGTCTGACATAATGGCTGTTAGTATTCTTCAAAATGCTATTTCTGGTAGGGAAAAAAAAAAAGAAAAAAAGGGAAGAAAAACTTCCTATTCTGTTTGCTTGCCTCACTCACTGGGAGAAAACTGCTGGAATACTGCGTTTCATACTCACCTGTTATTATAGTGATACAATCAATTTTAGGGGCATGAATCTCTGCTGTCAGTCCCAGAGCAGGTCTGGCTGCTCTCTTTGGCCCACAACACTTGTGTAATCAGTTTTATTTGTGGTGATCAGGACCAGCCCCAGATCAAGGGACTACTCCAAGAAGTGAGCAAAATAAAAAGCTCAATTTCCACCTCTACCAATCCCAGATCTGGTTCACTGTGCACGTGGAGCGTGCCACTGGATTTCTGGCAAAAGGGAAGGGGTACAGGGATAGTGAGTCTGCTCATTTGGAAGGAACAAACGTGCTGGATTGCTCATGAGTGTGCAGTGTTTGCTTTCAAAGCTTTTTCTCCTCCTCAGCTAATGGTTACATGTGTCACTTCATACTAACCAGTGAATTGACTCCGTGAACTTCAGACACTTAGTCTGGCTGCCTTGGTAGTGCCTGGCACCGGACTAGTCTTAATCAGGTGTTCAAAAAAGATTTTCACTGAAAAATGAAAGGGAAGAGCAAGCCAGCATGCATGAAGTGCATATTTACATTCTATACCTTGGGGATATAGTAAGAAATGTTTGGTGAATTCTATGATTCGCTTCCAGGACATGCACCTCTCCTATTGAAAATGGTGCTTTTCTACTCAACAGGTCTATTGCCATGGTATTTTTAGAGCCTGAACTGTCAAAAGCTTTTTTCTTCTTCTTTTTCCTTCCCTTCTCTTTGCTCATTAGTTCTGAAGAGCTAGCAAAACTGTGAAAAGCTGTGTTCTACTTTTTTTGTACCTGACTGCCTATTTTCTAGGTGCTCACACCTTTATGGCCCTACTGCAGGTAATTAGATGATTCGTAAAGTTATCAAGTGAGTGCTTTGTACTTCAGATTTTTTATTTTTAGAAACAGGCATGGTTTTGTCTGTGGATACCTCAATTTTTTAGAGCCACAGAACAGCTGTGACATTGCTGGTCAATCTTATATAATATTCTGACATATAAGCATGCATATATGGCATGTCTGAACCTAATACCTTTTCACTTAACATATCCCCCCTCACAACAGCAATTTAGCACTCATCTCATGGTTTAGTTTTGTTTGGGCTACAGAGGAAAGGAAGGTGCTCAGAGGTGAGGAAGCCATGAGGGTGCTTGTGTTCTGAGGGACAGTGTCTGCTGCAGAAGGCAGAATTCTTTTGACTCATGGTGTGTGCTGTGCAGTAGTATGTGGAACTGCCCTCACAATATCCAGAGCAGTAATGAATGTTTTCCATTCCTCTCTGTTACTCTGCCACTCTCTTTCACCTGGCAGCATTTACAGCAGCTGTGCTGATCTCCCTCCTAAGGCCGTGTGTTAAATCTTTTCATGGACTGTCTGTTTTGCTTACTGATTTATAACCATTCAGTGTACTGTGTTTGCACTCACTGTGCATCTCTTATTGGAGTCTCATGCTGCTCATTGGTTATGGAATGATGCTCTGTTTGATTGCCAGCCTAGAGAGGAAGAAATCAGAAATGGAAAAGAATGAGTCCGGAAATGACTACTGTGCCCACCTTGAAAACTGAGAATAGTGCTATGCTCTGATAAGAAAATGAGTTTCAATAAAATACTTTCTCTAGACACCTGTTTGGTTACATCTCAGGTCTTGATTTATTCTAGAGTGAAGAACTTGCTTTAGAAAGAACCTTGTTTTTCAACTGGAAGCACAATAGTTTGTCTTGCAAATCTACCACTACCTGTCTACTGCTGTCATGGGTGTTACTGAGAGGTATCAGAGTTGACATTTGGATTACACTAGTGGTCATTTTGAGCTCTGTTTGGTCGACTGTTTTTGCTAATCTGTTTCTTTGTAGTTTTTCATAAGTGGTGTGTGTTTCAGCTTCATGAACAAGATTTTTATCTGTTTGCTACCAAAGCAGACTGTGGTGGTTCTCGTTTGCTGGACCCATCTTTGTCCCTGGCAAGGGAGGGAATGTAACCACTTTTATACTAATGAGTTAAACTCACTACTAATTTATTTGGTTGGTTGTTCCTGTAGAGCATTTACAAACTGACACCTGCTGTTAAGACTGAGAACATTTCACGTGGGACATTCATCTGCATGATAGGCACCTGTTGAGTGATAAAATTGCTAACAAAAAGCTCCCTTTTCTTCATATTTTTGTAGTAGCCCCTAGATGCTGTCTTTTTTAATGCATCCCTTTCATGGGTAGTGCTTCAGAGTACTGTACAGCAAAGTAGTGTCTCCCATCTCTGCTTCTGCTGGTAAACTTCTCTTCACAGGTGCTCTGGATGTCTTACACTTCCATTAGTCTGGAAAGGCTTCTCTTTCCTTGGAGTTTGTTAATCATCACTGTCAGCTTCTTTAGAGAGAGGATGTAAAGTGCTTTCACATATTTTCGCTAAGAGTTGATCGCTCTCTTCCCCCCTTAATTTTCTAAGCTTTTGCTTGCATTTTCCACTTCTAGTTTCTCCAGGGCATTATTTATTCGTGTCACTTGGTTCTTGTGTTTTATTCAAATATTGTGCTGAGAATGACATTGGGATCATAGAAAATTTTTTGAAGTGTTAATCAAAAGCAAAGATGAAGAAATGTTTACACATAAGGCAACAGCAAAAGTTATATGTGTTACATAACAGATATAGAGAATTAAATGTAACTTTTAAAATTCATTTGGCGGTATGCAGAAGCTAGCAGTAGTCTTGGGACAATGTATTTTGTCTAGAATTCTTTTTCAGCGAACATTCATCCTGATGTGTATATTTTTTTCTGTCTGATTAGTAAATATTTGAATGAGTGTAAAGAAAACACGAATCAAGCTTCTAAAATCAGCAAAAACTATGAAGAGCTCCTTACACAGATTTCTGGATTCTTGGACATAGACATCAGAGAAAAAGAGAAACCACAGGAACATTTAACATCAAAGGTGATTGTGTAGGCAAATATTTCTCTACAGCAATTTAATAGAAAAATATTTAGTTGTCACAGAAGTAAAGCAAGTTATAGAGATCTTTGTATTTAATAATGGTTTGCAGACAGTGCTATCATTTAAAGACAGATTTTTTTTTCATACTTGGCTAATTTTCAACACTAATAGGCCTCAGTGAACTCAATCTGCCCTTACCTGCATAAATACTTTATCAGCCTGTGGTTCCCACATATAGCCCTGATTAGATACGTGGTTGAAAGCTTTCCTCAAAACATTAACATGGGGGTCAACAGGTGATGTGTGAACTGTAGCACTAGATCTTAACTCTTATCTTGAGCTGACATACCATTAAATGCAAACATCTGAAATGGCATGCCCTAAAACAACCCTAACTGTGTCCTGTAATAAAATGCTGTAAATAAGTTTGTGGTGTTTCTGAGACTTAATAATAAAATTTTATTACTTCTCTTCAGAATACTTCTGAAGTTCCAAAAACTAAGCTTCCATTTAGGAAAGGAAAGTTGTTTGTATATTCTTTTAACCTCTATCGATGCTGCTGAAAGACATTTTATTCTAATTTATGCACTTCACTCATCTTCTGTCTACTCTTTGATCCCAATTTTTCTTCACTTTGGAGCACAATAGGTATTTGGGGAAATTCTATTTCATAATGTTCATGTCATTGTAAGAGTAGTCTTAATAAATCAAGATTATCTAGATGTGCATCACAGTGAATGTACGCCTTCATAATATTACATAATATTGGAAGAACATTGAAATTTTAATAGATGCTCTAAAAAAAGTTGTCACGCAAGATGCACTCTTGCATGCTTTAATAATTAATAAGCTAATAATTAGAGCTTTAAAAAACAGATCTTCATGTCTTTTAACAATGTAGTAATAAATCTAGTTGCGAAATCTAATTTGTGCTGAAAGCTGTTCCTTAGGAAACCTTAGCAACTAGGTTTTCTGCGGTCTTGGCACAGCTGTTTAGCTTCTTTTCCACATTATGGTTTTATTTAAGACAGAATTAATCTGTTTTAGTCTTAACAAATGTCTTGCCAGTAGGAATCGGGGTACATTTTTCACTCAGTCTTTGAAAGTGCCCACATTCATCTATTCCACCGATTGGAAATAGCACAGTGTACCAAAACAGCCCTAGGATCCTCCTGGAAAGGACTCCTTTTTCCAAGGTGTTGGCTGCTCATAATGGCAGCACACCGGGTATTTGGCCCTGTCCTTGAGAGTGCTTATGAAATATCTGTTACTAACTCAAACCTCTCGTGTTTAAAAGGTTTTGAGCATGTATTGCAGCTTTCTCATTCCGAATGAAAGGCACACGTCTTAAAAAGCCAGGCTGAAATGGTTTGCTTTCCACATGGAGTAGCTGTGTGGTCTGCTTTCTGGTCTGCTTCGTGACAAGCACAGAGATGCAGCAGCAGTAGCTCTCCACCTGCTTAATACATCATAAAGTCTGTGTGGGAGTAAATCTGAATCACACTATGCTAAGGTGGGGTTTATAGTGAGAACATGATTTTATGATTTTAATTGTCTTTCTACTCTTTTCATAAAGGAATAGTAGAGTGCAATTATAAATCTGACCTAGGGGTCATCACTAACACCGTGTCTTTATTGCCATGATTAGGCACAGGTATAACTGGGATGAATACATTTAATTGTTAAGAGCTTTTAGGAAGATACTAATATTTGAATTATTTCTCAAGGTCTCTGAAATGTGTAAAGAAAATCTGACACTAAAAGACCAGGTTGCTGCTCTTCAAGAAGCTGTGAATATCCATGAGATGGAGTCTAAAGCTAACAGAGAAACTATCATGAGATTAGTTTCAGAAGTGGCCAAGGAGCAGAAAAAGGCGGCAGGATACTACCAAGACATGGAAAAACTTAATAAGGTACATAATTGCATGGCTTGTATGCTTGTCTGGTTTTCAAATGTTTTCTTGAAATTTCAAATTAATTTTCAATAGAAATTGCATGAGAAAAAATGTTTCTGAAAAAATTATGTTGATTAGGGTCTTTCCTAAAAAGCACATTTTTCTAAGGTTATTTTCAACTTTTTGAAAGTGAGATATGAAGATTAAACAATAAAATTTTGTAAAACAGATCTAAGGTAGATTTCATGTCTTTCAATGATGTTTGCAAATTTCTGTTTTTGCTTTCTTCTTAGTGTTGTAGCCTTTGTGCTTGCACAAACATGTAAAGAAATGAATGTGTATATTGTTAATATCTGAGCACAGGCATGCAGTGATGAAAAAATGCTGTTTTAAATAACATTTATTTGATACTGCAAGTTTTCTGAGAATTTTTCTATTCATTTATTCAAAAATTCTAATGAGAGACTGAAAGGAATTAATAGGACACTACTCTTTCTCTTAAGGCACTGGAAGGTAAAGTGTCTTGGCTTCCGTACACCCTAGATTATCTTTTCAGTGCATCATAAATTTGTATTTCATAACCATTGGCTCATACTCGAAAAGTTTGTGGGCAGTAGGATGGCTCTTGCAGGAAAGCACTGTTCACTGTTGGGAAGCCTTAGAGGAAATCTGTGCAGCAGAAAGGACGATCAGATGAGAAATATAAGTTAAGATGTAAGTCAAGTATTCACCAAATTCATCTCGCTATGATTGGGAAGGAAAAGGATTTGATTTAAGGATGGAATTGCTCCAGGAGAACTCCCCATTAAGAGTTAGTGTATTTCAAAGGATGGATGAACAAAGTGCATTTTTGTAGCAATTTTCCTTATTGCTTTGCACTTTGAGTGATGACTGTGGAAAGGAAGCAGTTTAGTGAAGCCAGAATGAAGATTTCCTGCAGGTGAAACTGTGTGGTTAAAGCCCATGGCCAGCAGGTGAGAAAATTAGAGACGAATCAGATTGCCAAATACGTAGCTGAGTTGTGTGTGATTGAGTTTGTAGGAATTTTTAGCATAAAGGTAACCTTGTGCAAGTGAGTTTTCAAGTGTAATACAGCATTTTCCCCACCCTCGGCATTCCTCTTTTCTTGAAGAAGAGACACCCACCATACACTTTAAAGGATATAGTGTTCTGATTCGGTTGTAAGCAAAATACTTAGGAGATGAGAAATAGCTGGCAGCGTGCTCTGGAGAAGAAAGAATTTGTGGGGAAATAAATGTAAGTACCACAAGGGTCATAAATTTTACTTACTGTTGAAAATAGTTCTTACCAAGCCGTGTACTATTTTCTAAGACTCAATGGAAGTGAAAGAGAACCCGCACCAAAAACTTAAACAGGTCCTTTTTGAGAACATTTTGTTTTCATGCTTCACTTCAAACACAGGTACGTGAAGAAGAACTGAGTGTAGTTTACTCAGTACACTGGAATCAGGAGATGTTTTAAACCAAGATCAGGGCTCCATTTGTGACTTGTTTTTCAAGTTTGCTCTGACTGCCAAAACATTTACCAGGTTGAGATAGTTTTCTGAAAAATATTTTCCTATCATTATTGTGTGTATGCCAAATGCATAATTTATTTAACCAATTTTACAGAAATGTCTTTCTAAATAATTAGCATTGCCTTTCAAAAGCATTGCCTTTGAAAAGCCTCATCTTCATGGAGGCTGCAGATTCCTCCAGTGGTGTTTCAGTTTAGCTACTTACGTTTGCAGACACTGAGTAAATCTGTTGAGAAAGTTTTGTGTTCACAAAAGCATATTAAGAAATTCATTATTGAAAAAGAAAGTAAAAAACAGAAAATGCTTTAAGTCCTCACATGTAAAGTGTGATGCATGGGATCCCTGTTCCCTTGATGGGTGTCTTACTTGGTTACAGGAGGGGCACCAGTGGCATAAAGTCAGTCTGACTTTGCCATGTGCTTCATGCTGCACAGTTTAAGCACATGAACGGAGCTGCATGTGCTGTGACATGTTCCCCTGTCAAGGTGAGAAGCAGAAATCCATACTGTTCCTGTGCCAGAAGACACATAATTGTGTTTCTGAGCTGTTTTCTGGGCTTAATTAATGGAATTGCCTGTAGCTGAATTTACCCAGCAAAGGCTGAGTACAAGTGACTCCTGCCTGCGTGTGCCTGAAGCTCTTAGGGCCAAACATTTTGGCCATCTTCAGTATTACAGATTGAGGTAGCAGCCCATTTCCCCCAGGTTTCTGTTAAAATTCTTCCTAAGTGTATAGAGACCGTCACACTGTTCTGTCAGTCATCTCCAGCAAGATTCGGCCACCACACTCTTCCCTGCCACCCCTCTCAATAATTGCCTATTTTAATTTCTAGGTAGTTCTCCACTCCTGTTCCTTAGTATTTCTGTGAATTCCTTCTCTTGACCAGGTGCTTTTTTTTATGTCTCAGGAGGAGGTAGCTGCCTGTATTCAAAAATTCTTACTGAATAAAATGAAAGCCAGTTAGTTATGTTTTAAGGTTAATACATTCAAAATATTCTTTAGCATGTTTGATACTTGAGTATTTGTTGCAGTTAGCTGGAGTTCATTTGAAGAACATTAGCAAGTGAACAACAGTTTTATCTGTTCCCCTCTCAGTCTCACTATATAACAATAACAAGCAGCAAAGGAAAAAACCCAATAATTCTTAAAACTAATAAAAGTTTAAAAAGCAATTCAAGAAGCTGGTTTTTTTCAATATATTATTTTTATTTATTTCTGAATATATTCTTCTATTTATTTCTGAATTTCTCATGTCTCTGATAGAATATTGCAAGATTATGCGTCTGGAAATCTGTAAATATTGTGCATACCTTTGTTATGGCTGCATTGAAAATCAAATTTGCATTTGATGAAAAACAACTTTTAAATCCTGCCCAGATTTCTAGACTGAGAATCAGAATACCCATCCTTGCTTTCTGTATGTCCAGAGAGTGATTATTGATTATGATAAACATAATTAGAGAATTATAACATCCTTTGAGAGACTCTGTAAGTCCTTTAAAATGTCTTATTTACTCTAACTAAGTTTCTTTTTAATATTTAATAAATTCCTCTGTGGTATTTATCTAAGGTATAGAAGAGGATGCATATATTCTTTCAGATTAATTTAAATACAGCATTGCTACTGATGAACTACAAGAGCTAGTAAACTGTCTTGTTCTGTTTCACATCTTTGCTGATGATTCAACCTGGAAATATTTGTGATTTCCTTCTGAAGTGTTATTTTGAACATCTGTTCTGTTAAGATGTGCACCATGCAAAATCTTTAAAGAACATACTTGAAATGTAAGCGAGCAATTTTAATTAATACAAGCATATCTGCATGTACTACTGATGCAAAATTAACCAAGAAAATACACTTTAGTATTCAATATTGACTTATATTGTTATGTTAATGAACAAAATAGATCTAAGCAGTTTCTAATCTGTATAAATCTATTAAAATAAATCAATTGTATGAAAAGTGTTAATTAAAATAGGAAAATATTATTTAAGGAAATTGATTGAACTTGAGAAACATGGCTACATTTTGAATATACCCAAATACCTAGACTGTAGGAGAGACAACAAATGATTTTAGGTTTTTCTTGTCCCAACAGATAAATATAGGAATGAGTTTCTCAGAACCTGGATTTTTTTTTCTTTTTTGTTTATAAGATGTCATTAAGAAAATACATATTAAAGGCAGGTTTCAGCAGGCATCACAGATATTTCCAGACTGAATCATTAGAGAAGACAGGAGATAAGACCAAACTAGTTTGCAATCCTCATGGTATAATGCTAGTAACTGGAGGTGCAGCTGGTGTAAGAATTCATCTGGAAGATACCTGCATTCTCTTTAATACCTTCTTATTATTGTTAATGTATTGTGGGTTCTTTTTTGTACATGTATGTGTAGCTGACTTTAGTGTATTGAGACCGTGCTGCTGATTGGGGTGTTGGTATTAATAGAATAATGGAATTATTTAGGTTGGAAAAGACCGGTAAGATCATGGAATCCAACTGTTAACCCAACACTGACAAACCCACCACTAAACCATGTCCCTAAGTGTCCCATCTACAAGTCTTTCAGATACGTCCGGGGATGGTGACTCCACCACTTCCCTGGGCAGCCTGTTCCAGTGCTTCATGAAGCACTTTGATGAAGAATTTTTCTTCCTAATATCCAATCTATACCTCCCCTGCCACAATTTAAGGCCATTTCCTCCTGTCCTATTGTTTCTTAACTGGGAGAAGAAACCGACCTCCACCTGGCTCCAACCTCCTTTCAGGCAGCTGTAGAGAGTGATAAGGTCTCCCTTGAGCCTCCTCTTCTTCAGGTTAAACACCCCCAGCTCCTTCAGCTGCTCCTCATCAGACTCGTGCTCCAGACCCTTCCCCAGCTCTGTTGCCCTTCTCTGGACTTGCTCCAGCCCCTCAATATCCTTCCAGAACTTGGGCCCAAAACTGAACACAGGACTCAAGGTGTGGCCTCACCAGTGCCAGGTACAGGGGGCAATCACTGCCCTGCTCCTGCTGGCCACACTATTGCTGATACAGGCCAGGATGCTTTTGGCCTTCTTGGCCACCTGGGCACACCCATCTCATGTCCAGCCACCGTCAACCACCACGCCCAGGTCCTTTTCTGCCAGGCACTTTCCCAGTCACTGTTTGTGGCTTTCACTTCCTTATTTTATACCTTGATCTTTTGAATAAACTATGTTTGTTTTCATCAGTTCACATTTTAACAAGATGGTGATTAGGTAAGCTCCCTGGTACTGGCAAGCCATTTTAGCACTGCCTTTCTGAAAAGAAAAATATACACTGCTGAAAACTGTAATTGAAATAAATGACTCTTTATTCTTTGCCATAATTGCCATAATGTAGTTCTGAGCACAGGTGGGAATTTTCTATTAATAGGACTTGTCTAGAATAAAAAAGAAAAAATGGCAAGGAATCAGGCCCACATTTGTTTCCAAAACAGTTTTAAAATTACTTCAGAAAGGTGTAATAACAAATAATTTCCTAAATGACATGGGGTTTTTTTTATTTGTGTTTTTGCATGTTTGCCTTTTGGTAGCTATTAAAAATTTTAGTATTTTTAGTATCATATTTTTATATTTTATTTTCTAAAGGTGCCCTGCAAGCTCCTTTTTTTTTTTTTTGTCCACCCTCTCTTCTGATCTACAGAAATGCTCCCAAATTTGCTGCTTGATTGGCAGGTATTCTATTAATACAAATGGCATACTATGCTCCACAGCAAGCACACACAGAACCTGAGAGACCCTCGAGTAATCACCATATTCATAACTGCTCCAGGAACAGTTCCTTAACTCCAGTGTGCACGATCTTAACTCATATCAGTCCAATTATTGAGCCTCTACTTACCACTGAGACTTCCAGGGGAATCCAATCCCTCTCTGTAAATATTCCATCCTCCGTAATAATTTTGTGTCTTGGGTGAAGTATTATTCTTTATGTATCACATGTGAATATTCTATCCCATTTGTTCTCACCAATCAGAAAATGCCTTAAGAAATGAAGACTTATTCTTTGCTATACATTTAGCTGGTTTTGCTGCAGATATTTTTCTTGTATACGTATGTGTAAGCACTCTTAATATTGGTATTGTGGGGAAAGGAAAGAGACTCACAAGACTTTATTTCTTTATGCTTAGGTGGTGCTTTTTCTTTATTTTTCCTCTCATCATTTGTTTTGGTGTCATGGGTCAGGATACACAGTTCTCTCTGTCTGCTCTGCCCTGTTTGGTCAATATTTATATAAAGCTGATATAGATACGTTTGTATTGGCTATATTTTATTCCTTCCCAACCAAGCCTTGATTTGTCTGGTCCCTCACTTCTCATTTCTGTGAATAAGTAATCTCAAGAATTTTTGTTGCATTCAGATAAGCTGATCTCAAAGATCACCTCTTATCACTATATTCAGGGAGATTGTGACTATTGTCATCTCTGAATTGTCAGGCAGTTGGAGTTGATCATCACTGCAGGTTCCCTCCACTGAAATATTCTATTTTATCCTATCCTTTTCCCTCTCAGTTGTAATACTTTGGCTTTATTTGTGACACATCTTTTTCACTACTTGTTTTTCAGGTCATATTATCTGAATGGAAAAGTAAGATTTCAATAATTTTACAATAAGAAATTTGGTTTCATTCAATTGCAAATTTTATTTATGTATTCCTTTTTTCAAGTCACTATAAGAGGTTAGTCTTTAGTGTGATTACAGCAGACTTCAGGTTTTCATCAGTTTCAGTGTCAGCTCTCCTATGAAACCCTGATGCTGAGCAAATTTGAGGAATTTGGGTCCTAGTTTCTCTGTTTGCAGTACCTGATCCTGAGTTATTCCTTAATTTGTGTGTGGTGGAGAGGGTTTGTAACTGATTTAAAAAATCTTGTTTAATTTTTCATGCACTTTAGGATCTTGACAGTGCTGTAATAAAGAGACAGAGTTTAGAGATGGAGATCAGAAACCTCCAAGAGAAACTGACTGTTAGCCAGAAAGCTTTGGACACCTCAAAGCAGGAACTGCACAATCTGAAGAAATCTTCCAGGGAGTTAGATGCAGGCTTGAAGAGCAGCAGAGAAGAGGCCAGGACTACTCAGAGCTCTTTAGAGGCTTTCAAAGAAGAAATTGCTACCCTGCTCAGCCATGGATCTGCAATAGTTAAACCTTCTGAGAAGGCCATTCTGGAGAGCATCCAAGAAATAATTCGCAAAGAGGAGACTAAAGAAATAGTAAGTCAGCAGCTACTGCACTTGCCCGGTGTGTGTATTTATTCTCTTTGGGTTCTGTTTCATTTTATTCCTCTGATAAAGTGTCGGTTCTTTCTGCTTAGGTTTTGAAATTACGAAAACCTTTAATTTTGTTGTCTATTGATTTAAGGTAATAGGGGGAAAGTATCTATGTTTTAGTAAAGAGGAAGAGTTCAGAAATTAAATTAGTAATAGATGCTGTTAGGAAGAAAAGACTTGGAAAGGTCTTTTAGTTACAACGTTGAAATTTGGTTTCTGTGCCAGTAGATATCAAAGGTGGCTGTTTGGTTGCTATGATTTAGTGAAACATGTGAACAAGTATGGATTTGCTGCTACAGTGGTGACTTCAAGAACTGACTTCTTTCTCAAAGCAAATATAATTGATGAGTTGCCACAGGCAACTTCTTTCCCTCCAGTCCTCAAAACCTGCACCTAAAAATAAAGATGTATTTTTACACTTACAGCTAAACATTGTTCACCATCCAGGAGAAGGTAAAAGGAAGGCTCTGGCTTGAGGTGTTTGGGCTGGTAGTGTTTGAAAAGGTGTGTTTGAATGTACAGATAGAGAAGGGACAGCTCAGGAGGAGAGTGAGTCAGAATGCAGTCTGACCAATGTCAGTATCCTGACACTGCACTGAAGTTTCTCGCTTGTTTGCATGGGCATTTATTAATTTTATCAGTGAGGACTATTTATATAATTAAAAGTCACATGCTAAATCAAAAGTTGCTTTCAGTGAGCCACTGAAAACCAGCTTTGGTGTCCTTGCCAGATTTTGAAATTCTAACATCTCCTGCTGATGTGATAGTTTTTAATGACAGCAAACAGTTTTGTATTCTATCCAAGGCTGGAAATAGTTCTTGAAAATATCCTGTGCATTTTGATGAAGTATTCAGAAAAAAACTAAAATAAAAACCCATGCCATTGGCATTCTTGCCCACCTGGGCACACTGCTGGCTCAGTTTCAGCCGGTTATTGATCAGCACCCCCACAGCCTTTTTCACCATGCAGCTTCCCAGCCACTCTGCCCAGCCTGTAGCAATGTTGTGACCCAAGGGCAGGACCTGGCACTTGGCCTTGTTGAACCTCATACACTGGCATCAGCACATTGATCCAGCCTGCCCAGATCCCTCTGCAGAGCCTTCCTACCCTCCAGCAGATCCACACTCTGACCCAACTTGGTGTCATATGTAAAATGGTCATAGTTTGAAATTATCCAGTATCCACATTAAAACAAAAAGCAGGAATGGGGTTTTTATTTTGCAGGCTGGCTGATCAAGCTACACGAGTCATAGGAATGAGAAATTGTGGAGGTCAGAAATGCAGGACCAAAAATGCAGCCTTTGTAAGATGATGGATCAGGCATGGGTGGGTGGCAAGGGTGCAACCATGCTTTAGGAAATGCCTACATTGTGGGTTGTCCCTAAATCAAGGATGAAAGTTACACCAGGATGCCCCAGGATGATAAAATGCCAGCTTGGTGGTTTTTTGCTCTCCACTTCTGTGGTATGATCCTTCACTTTCTTGTGTTTATGGACCTTTGAAGCCTCTAAAACCCCCTTGCAGTCCCTCTGCAGCCTGATAAAGGGGCTCTGGGTTCCCTGGCAGCAGCACATCTCTGGGAGAACAAGCTACCGAAACTGTTGTTCCTGATGAGTGATGTGAGATGCAGAAGAGCATAAAATGTGTTTGTGGGTTCTTGCAGATTTATTATCATTCAGTGTTGTCTACTGTATGAGCAGCAGTAATTTCTCAGTGTTCTTTAGGCAAATTGGGTGCAAACTGTTGTTTGTATTTAATTGCAGTAAGATTTGGAAACCTTTCAGAGCCATTAAAATTAATGAGAGCTCTGTGTACTTACTGTTCATTTTATTAACAGGAACCAACGAGGTGCTTAAAATGAAGAGGCTGCTTGGAGATGGGTGTCTGAACACTGAGTTACAAATGCAATATAATTAATTATGTAACCAAATTATTATATGACAGTAAGAAGAAGACAGAGGGAAACAAGCAACTCTGTGTATAGAACTGCCTTTCAGTATTTGGAACTAGTGTAACCAGATACTTTCAAGCATTTAATTTATTAACAGTTTACAATTTAAAATCCATTACATTATATGTAGGTGTTGTAAAGTTAACAGTGAAGAACTAGAATTTTTTTCAAAATTGTTCTAGTTGCTTGTTTTGAGATTTTTTCCTTTTATCCTTGGGCTCTGGCTAGATTACAGAAATAATTATTACTATTTTTTTTAGCAAAATCTTTTAGTTAAACACTGCTTAACAGTTAATAGTTGGGAAACACTCCTCTGAGACTTAATTATCTACATTCTCCCCTACATTCTGCAGGTATTTTCTAAATAACTTATATTATTTTTCTTATCAACTCCTCAATAAAATAGTGATTTTTTGGGCTTATTTTAAAGAATGATTGCTGACTGCCAGGTATTGCTGCTGTGCCCACATGTTCGGAAATTTTGTGTCTAAATTAGTTTGTATTGATTTTTTAATAGATAGAGACACCTTTTAGTCATTTGACTCATCTTATACATGATATATGCTGTTCACTTTTGGGTGTCTTACATGTCACCGCTTCTGCCATTTTTTGCTGGTGGTTACAGCAGATTTTTCTTTTTGACTTTTTAAATGCATGTATTTTAAAGATAGATATTTTATCCTATTTTTAATAATTTGTTGATTTCATATCTTCCTAGCATTTCCCACCTAACCCTGCATGCTTTGTTGGTTTGCTTGCTCCTTAGATGGTATCTCAGCTTGAAACTCAATTAGCTAAATTGCGTGAAGCTTTGGAAAATCAGACCAGATTATACCATGAAGCCCTGGAGAGGAGCAGTAAAGCTGAAAAACGTTCTGAGAATTTCCACGATCAGCTGAAGCACTTGGAAGAAGAATTATTGACTGGAGACCTGATGCAAGATAGTTTGAAGCTTGAGAAACAAAAAGTAGTTGCACACATTATTTACTTTTGAATAGAAGTCACTAAAGGCAGAGACACAGCTCACTGAATTGCTTTGGTCACCTGGAACCCCGCGCGTAATGCAAAATAGCAAAGTCAGACATCACGTAGGGAGTAGTAATACCTTTTCTTTGACCAACAATTGCAGTTGGAAGATGTAGCTAAGCTTTTGAGTTCCAAGTCCATTATTGTGAAACAAACCAAACCAAACAAACGAAAAAAACCCCCAAAACTAAGCAAACCTCCCCCCCCCAAGCCAAACTACACCCCAAGACCAGCTTAAAAGAAGTCCCTGTAAATACATCAGAAGTCCTTCAATTATTCTCTGATCTCAAAATTTCTCTCATCTCTACGTCTTTCTCTAAAACATCATCAGGTCTGCAATCTCTCAAGATCTTGTAGTCTTTGATTCTTTTATATTCTTAGACAATCACGGCTACTAGGATTTTTTGTTAATTGCGTGAATGAACACACTGTTAGCCTATAACTCATTCATGTAACAAAGAGTTTGAAAAATGACATAGTACCTGGAAAACCAAAACTACAGCTAAGAAAAGCAAAGTTTTAGCACATTGCCAGGCCAGGATTAATGCTTAGAAAGTTGGATTTGAAAAGAATAATCAATTTTTTGCTATTTTTTTTTGCCTTAGACTATGATACAATAACTTTTTTGAAGGAAGCATCCACCGCATTGGGAGAAAACCAGAAAAATGAGCTGTTTCTTCAGCTCTGCTTCCCCTGTGAATAACCTGGGACCTTAGATTCTTAAATTTCTCTCTAGATTTTCCTCCAATCAAGGGACTTTCGTTGGGATTTTTTTCCCATTAATGAACAACTTCAGTACTTTCTTCTTCTACTACTGTTTTTAGTTTTTTTTCTTCAGAAGTATCATGAAAAAAAAAGGTATTTTTGCTAACGAATCAGTTGTGAAACTCGTTTTTTGATGGGGCGTTTTTTTTTTTTTTGTTGTTTATTTTGCTGGTTCTTTGCAAAAATAATGGTCTGCAACAGAAGTAAGAGAAAACAAAATGAAACAGTTCTTAGTGGGAAGGAGGGCTTTGGATTTTCCAACACAGGCTAATTGAGAGCAAGGGACTAAAGTAATTTTTAAAGAGCTGGTAGGGCAGGACAAAAGAAGGACAAAACTAGATGGAGATGCAATTAAAATAATCTTAAAAGCAATTTGTAAACCAGTAACTTATCTCTAAACCTTGATGATCCGAAGAAGGGCCGAAGGCTGACCATGTTAACATTCCTGCATCTCCTCAGACTACTTTGTATGTCATCCATGGCATCACTGGTATCAGTTACATCTGGTTTAGAGCTCACAGCACTGGGCAATCACAGCACTTGCAGTATTAGTTAGGACACAGCTGTCCATTCTAACTTCTCCCTGCCAATGCACAGCCGTGTAAAACAACAGAGCTCCAGACAGTAACTGGAGCAGAAGCAGGGACATACCTGATGCTGCAGAGAAGCAAACCCCAATTTTTCTTGCTAAGAAGATAAATACAGTAGGTCAGGGGATTTATGAAAAAATAAGTATTGACTACAGAAAGGACATAGGGAGAATTTGCAGCTGCGTCAGGGGTGTGCCTAATTACACCCTTTCAGTATTATTTCTTGTGGGTAGTGTACTTGGCTACGTATTGTTGGCTGCCGCTGTAGCAGGGATTGCTTTTAAATTGTACTTCATTACTTTTGATGAAGTTTTATTATTCTTCTGCCACCTTTCCCACATCTTAGTACCTGAAATTTCTGGAGCAACTTAATGAGAAGATGAAGCTGGATAGTCTAGCAGCAGAGGTTGGATTTGATATGACTACGGATGCGATTCTGGCCCGGGTAGAGCAGCTGGTGAAACTGGAAGGTGATGCGGTGGTTGAGAACAAGACTGTGGCATACAGCCTCAGAAGGAAGGTATGCAAAAAGGACATACCATTCAAAGACAAACATATGGCTATGTTTGCCATAGTCTGCATATACATGAAGCAGACTGTATATGTGCAAGGAATTTCAAAGATGTCCATGACATAAAAAGAAGATAGTGAATGTTTGCAAACTTTGCAAAAAGACTGCATATTGAAATGAGTAAACCCACCAGTTGGTTGAACACAATACTGCTTCTCACAATTTCTTAAGAAAAAACTATGAAGTTATGGATGTTTATATCTGCATATTTGTCTAGTTTTTATTACACATTAATAGTTCTGTAAACAGCTGCCATTAATATTTAAATCTAAAAGGATCTGCCAGGAGGGAGGTACATTACACAAACTTCTCTAGGAACTAGAAGGGTGTTGGTTGTACTTCACTAACATTTCCAACAAGAACTGTTCCTTCATTGAGTTGTTCCTACAGGAACAAGTCTGTTCAAATTTGGTCAAACACCCCTCAGTCATCCTTTTATGATATAGGGAAATCTTTTGCGTTTAGGCTTGTCAGAATGGTATAGACCTGGGAACTGGGTCTGTTTAAGGTTTGAAACAATAGAAAAGCACAACGAATTGGTAATACAAGGAGTATCAAGCCAGGGTATATACATTGATACTTCAAAGAGTTTTCAAGAGAGGAGAAGGAGTTCAGGTTATATATGCAACATGAGGATTAAATTTGAAATTATGTAGTACCGCTGTCTTTCACATACTTTTTTTTCAAATGTCCTTGTGTTTGGAAATCAAGTTGAAGGCTCAGAAAGAAAAACTTGAAAGCAAAGAGCTGCACATGAACCTTCTGCGGCAGAAAATAACCCAGCTGGAAGAAGAGCAGCAAGTAAGGGCTGCCTTAGCTGTGGAAAGGGATGAGGCCAATCTTGCTGTCAGAAAGTTACATAAGACGATAGAGAGGCTACAGAAGCAGCTTGATCTGGCAAAGGAAACAAATATTGATCTCAAAGCCAAGCTGTCTGAAACCAGTGAACTTAAGGTGAGTTAAAAGATTACATTTGTGCTTCTATCCATTTTTCTATTCCAGTTGGATACAGCTGGACTTCATTTAAAATAAATGTGTTCATGGAGAACTGCTCAAATCTAGGTGGCGAAAGCAAATATAATATTACAATGTTTTGGGTATTTTACAATTTCTCTTGATATGCTAAATAACATCTGCAAAGCACAATGTAATTTTTCAGGCTAGTGCAAGAAAAATGCAATATATGCATTCCTTCCTTTCCTGTTGATATGACTGTCATCTTGTATTTTCCCATGCACTGCTCACAGAAGGTCTATTCTGATAGGTATGGGGGGAACATACAACAGGGAAGATGCTTAATTTTAATTGTTTCTATGTTTCATTACATTGCAGTAGTAATATATTACCTGCTTTAACTCAGGTGAATACAAGTAGTTTGCAGCCATTGATAGCTTGCCACCACTAGAAGAAAGGAAGATTGATTTTATGTGACTTCGTGTCCTGTGGCTGATGGAGTGAAATAGACAACTATGTGCATGTTCCCACTGAACCATTTTTACCAGCAAAACATTTGGCAACTCTTTTTCATACTATTTTTCCAGGGTCTGGAAGAGAGTGAACCCTCACTGTGGGTTTTCCCTTCTGTCCAGATACCTCTTTCCACAAAACCTGTAGAGGATTTACTGTCATTGAAGGAAAAGCCTTTTTGTTAATTGTGTTGAAATAGGCCAGTCTCCTTTAATAACTTTTCAGTTCAGAGGTACATGTGATGATTTAATGAAGAACCCAAAAGAAACCACACTAAAGTGCTTATTCATGACCACTCCTGATATTTTTATTATTTGCTCAAGTTAGATGAAAAAGTACGAAAAATTTAACACTTCCTTATCTTATTGCAGATCAAGACTTTGGAGCAGAATAGAACAATAGAGGAACTCAGTAAGTCTCAAGGCAAATTGGAAAGAATGAAAGAAAAAGCTGAGAAACAACTTAGATCTGCCAGATCAGAACTTCTTTTAAAGGAGCGTAAAGCTACTGAAGACAAAGCAAAAACCAAAAATATGTTAGAAACAGTTACCAGTGAGATGAAGGTGCTTAAAACAACCCTTGCAGAACTAGCAAAAAGAGAGAGACAGGTAGGTGTATAGGTGTCTGACAAGTGCTATGTGTACCTTAGAGTGCAGGAAAATGGTATAGGTGGAGCAGCTACCCAGCTGTGCTTAAAACTGTTCCAAACATTATCAAACAAGGAAATTTCAGCTCATACTTGTGAGCCAGAGTGACAATTGTGATTGCAAAGCTATTCCACAAGTTAAGTTTTGCAAGAGAATAGTAAATACAGGCATTATTTTCTTTGCTCACCACAAAATATTACATCACCTTTTAGAGAACTCTCAAAATGCTATAAAGTCCTAGTATCTCTTTTAAGGTATGTCTTTTTCCAAATACCTTAGGTATATAACTTATCAACGTCTCATCTCTTTCCCTTTGTTTCTCACACATCCATCTCTTGCACTTTCTCCTTGCCAGTTGTAAGAGATTCAACAAGACTAAGTGATAGGATGAAAGGAAGTAGCCTCAAGTTGTGCTGGGGGAGTTTAGATTGGATATTAGGCAAATTTATTCACTGAAAGGGTAGTCAGGCATCAGAACAAGTCGCCCAGGGGAGTGCTTGCATCAACAATCCTAAAGGTATTTAAAGACACCCAGACATGGTTTAGTGATGGACTTTGCAATGCAGGTTAAGAGTTGGACTTAATAATCTTAAAGGTCTTTTCCAGCCTAAGTGATTCAATGAGTCTGTGTTACCATGTACAGGCCATAAATTCGAAGAACACTGGAAAATACAAAAAAAACCCCACCCCCCAAAACCTCCCCCAGATTTAATATTGAATGTAGTTATTTTGGATCAATTTGTGACATATAACTTCGTCAAAGTTTAGATCAGAAAAAAATTTTGTAGTAACTCACAAGTAGAGTATAAATAGTTTGTGGGAAACACATTAGTAAATGTGTTCCATTCTAATCTCAAAAAATTGTGAAATATGTACGTTATTGCCATGCATGTTGTGTTTTTTAACAATGCTATAGATGGCATAATTGTTGAAAGCAAATGGCACGTTTTTTTAAAGTAAAAATTTGTAATTTTAAATTTATTTCAACTGCCTAGAACTTTATTAGATTTTCCAGCTAAAAAATTTATGCTGTATGTTGGGCTTAACAATGACTGTGAATGAAATTCAAGAATGCTATTTCAGAAAATTAATCTAGAAAAATATTTTTTTTATTTACATGGAGAGAAGACCAACAACCTGGGGGATATTTTTCCCCTGGAAATCTTTAGCACAGTTTTGTTTTATAAAAAAGGTTAGAAATTTGGCAGGAAAAATTAATTTCTTCATACATCTCGTGAGGAAACAAAGCATCCAGCACAGAGAAGATACTAATTACATGCAGGAAATTATTCCATGGAGTCACACATTGAGTATTTTGTTAAAAGCACACAAATGTTGGATTTTTACCATCTGAATCCAAGGCATTTCAAACCACTTGAATATTGTTGCAATATTCTTTGGACCTTTTTTTTTGGTTTTCTTTCTGTTGGAATAAGACCCCTTCTACTTTCTCGTAGTTACACTGTGAAAAGAAAATATAGCGTCTGCTTTTTACTTCCCCAAACCCATGCCCCCCAATATCTTGGGTTAATGCTCTAAATTGCATTAATTTCCTGTTTTTTACTTCTGATAATTTTACTCACCGAATGGAAGGTGCAAAGAAAATTTAGCAGGAGTGCTGCTGTCTATAGCATACCTTTGTGTTTGAGTCTTTAGTGATGTTTATCTTTTATTATTTCTCTCCATCCAAAGGCTGGATCTTTGCAGAGAGCTGCCTTGATCTTTTAATGTAAAGTCTGTATGGAAACAAATTCCAGCTTTGCTGCCTCCTTATCTTGTCTGTGAGCCAGATGTTTAAAAAAAAATTCCTTAGCTTCTGCTAAATGATGCTTGCCCAGCACACTGTCAGAGCCCCGCATCGGTGACCTCCTGAAGTAGTGTAGAAGATAATATATAGGAATTTTGGGATTTTGGCACAACATTTTTCCAACGTTTGATCCAAGATGTTGCACTGCCTTGGTAATACAGATAGCTGGACTGAATTCTCAAATCACAGAATCGTGGAATGGGTGGGGTTGGAAGGGACCTTAAAGATGATCTAGTTCCTACACGCCTGCCATGGGTAGGGACACCTTCCATTAGACCAGATTGCTCAAAACCCCATTCAACCTGGCCTTGAACACTTCCAGGGATAAGGCAGCACAACTTCCCTCGGCAAAACCTGTTCCAGCGTCTCAGCACCCTCCCAGTAAAGAAGTTCTTCCTAATATCTAACCTAAATCTCTCCTCTTTTAGTTTGAAACCCTCTCCCCTTTTCCTATCACTACATGACCGTGTAAAGTGTTGCTCTCCCTTTTTTTTTTTTTTTTTTTTTTAATAACCCCCCTGTAAGTACTGGAAGGCTTTTATAAGGTCTCCCTGGAGCTTTCTCTTCTTCAGGCTGAACAACCCCAACTCTCTCAGCCTGACTTCATAAAAGGAGTTCTTCAGCCTTCTGATCACCTTTCTAGCCCTCCCTGGGAGCCGTTCTAACAGGTCCATGTCTGTCTTGTGCTGAGGACTCCAGACCTCAGCTCTGTTCCGCATTGGTTTCCATATTTGTGTTCCTGAATGGATGGCAGCTCCTCAGGGCTTGAAACAAACTATCTTTGGCAAGGTCTTGGAAACTGAAACCTTGGTTTCAGGAAAGCTGCAAACCCCTTTCCTCACAGACTCTTAACTGCTTTAGAATTCTGCACAGTGTTCTTGGGGTTGGAGACATTTCAGGGCTGTCTATCTCCTCCTTATCTTTAGCCCTTGGCATGATTGATGGAGTGAGGATGCTGCCACACCAGAACATGAGTCCAGTTTCTTCATGGTTTTGATGATTTTGTGGCATTTTGAGTCTCTTTCATGCTTGGGAATGGGGATCTTGGCATTCGAATAGATAGCAAGAAAAGCATATTTCCTCAAATAGTAACGTTTTCCTCTTTCGTGTGTTGATGATAAGGGGTATTAAGGCATTTGTCATTTTGGCTGTGTCATTTATTGTCTGTTGAAGAGGCCTTGAAGTTTGACTGATAATGATCCATACTGTGAGCTGAGAAGAATAAATCAGCAGTGATGACAACTACTTGTGGATGTCTGTCCGTTTGGAACTGCAGAGAGAAAGCTGGTGTCTTTAATTACTTTACCAAATACCATTCCTATGACATTTTCAGCAGCTATGCATAGAAGAAAAACAAGCATTTTCCTAAGCTGCATCTTGAATTTGGGCTGTATCCTGATTCAAATCAAAGTCAGACTGTAGGATGTGCCGAAAACTTCCACCTTTCTTCTACCTTCCTTGTTTCTTTTTTCTCAAGAAAGTGCAGGGTGGAGGGGAGCAGTGGCAGATAGTGGTCAAGGACGAGCACCTTAGCCTGTGCTCTGGGATGTGCCCACCAGAGTTTCCAGTTTGTATAGTTTGTGGTCATCTGGGTCAAGTAAAAGTGTGTTTTCCTCAGTTTTTGCAGTTGAGTCAGCGGGAAATACATGCCTGTGAAAGATACTAAAGAAACACTTGAAAACTGTGTTTTGTGTTTGAGATACTTGACATTTCAGCTGTTTGTGTTTTGTGATTTGATGTACGCCCCAAAGGGCTGTTTCTGTCCTCTTCTGCTCTCTGTATTGAGCAACAGCAGATATGCCTATATTTAGCACTAATAATACAAGTGCTTGTGTTTGTATGTATGCATATTTGCACTTGTTTTCCCTGACATCTCCTTTGCTTCCTATTTAATTTATTCCATTCTGTTTGCTCTCTCAGCTGGCAGATTTCCGAGAGGTGGTCTCACGGATGCTGGGCCTCGACGTTGCCAGCCTGGCTCTTCCTGACTATGAAATCATTACGCGCCTTGACGGGCTGATTCGCTCTCATCAGCACCATTTCTTCCCCTGTGTCTGCCTCAAAGACGTGGCAAAGACCCTGGAGGAGCAGCAAAGAAACATCCAGCTTCTCGACTGAAAGGAGATGGAACAAAACAAAAGTTTCTGTTTGCTTCCTCACCTGCTTGACACCCAGAGAAAAGAGATCCTTATTTCTGTTCCCTTCTCTACAGACACCAACTAGGGCTGATTTTTAGAACTTCAATAGAGAGACTGAGTGGGATGGGTAGAGTAAAGCCAGCAGCCTGGAGATGGCAGACAGAAAATCCCTGGGCAGTTTAATACTTCAGTTATGAAAATGATAGGCACCACATCAACAATGCCCTCAAGTTTCAGTGCAGAGGCATTGAAGTCATGGGTCACCCAAGGTCAGTTCGCAGTTTTGAGAAGTTACTGAATGTCCTCTTCAGTGGCATTCCTTGTGTTTTACCTCTGGGTGAGAAGGATGAAATCAAGTAGAGGTTGTCCTGCTTCTCTTCTTCTTGCCACATGGGACCTCTCTGCATTTTTGCACATAAGGGCTTTAGCTCCAAGACAGTCATCTGCAAGCTAGAGGATTATCTCAATTTTGGAACAAGAGACTTTTTTTTTTTTTCCTGCTGGTTTCTTTTGTCTGCTCATATGGCAAACCAAAAAATTTCGCTTTCGCAGCAAAGGCTTTCTCAAAAGGTCCTGTCATGTGCCCCATGTAGATATATCTGGTAAAATTGAGTGTTGGCCTTGGTGATGATACCTTGAAAATTTTGCTTCCAGCTGCTGTATTCCTTGGGCAATTAATTCACAGGCCAAAAAAGTGGCAATTCTTCTAGGTTTATGAAAAATTATTTTTAAATTCTTGTTCACTACAGGAAATAGTTGAACTACTGAAGTGTTAATTTTCAGAGAAGTGATGATGAGGTGTACAAAACTGCCTCTGAGTCATGAAAACTTCTTTCTGAGTGCTGTTAAACTTCATGATTTTTAAAAGATAAATATGGACAATAAATCTGTTTTAATAGCAAATTCAAACTTGATTCTGTACTTTTAGTTTTCTCTTCCCAGTATATGTTTCCTACAGATGTGTAGAACAGTAAAGAAGACTTACCTATTTATGTCTGACCATTTGTGGGCTTTCTACAGTATCTCAGCAAATGATGACCCACTCAGTAAAACTGAACACACTATTTTAAGAAAAATGACACTTTTTCAAGTAATAGTGTTAATTTTGGTATCTGTCTGGGCACTCAAAACGTGTTTTTATTTCATTTGCTTCTGAAGAATTGTTTCTCAGTGACTTGCTGTAAAATAAAAAAATAAACACTCAAGCTTTTCTAAAATCAGTCATTTGAGGAGATAGAGATAAATTTTATGCAAATTCTTATGCTCCTGTGGCTAACTGGATTAAAATCAATTTAATTTCTTGTTTTATAATGTAACATTGTTTTGGGGGGGAATGACTTCAAAATGAAAGAGAGTAGGTTAGATTAGATATTAGGAAGAAATTATTTTCTGTGAGGGTAGTGAGGCACAGGTTGCACTGAGAAGTTGTGGACGCTCCATCCCTGGAAGCTTTTAAGGCCAGGCTGGATGAAATGTAATTTTTAGGCATGATATGATTGAGAATTTAGAATGTGGAAAAGGATGCAATAATTCTCTAATTCTTTGTAAGATAATACAAGTAGTTTCACAGGCACTTCTGTTTGATTTACTACTGAAGAACAAAACCCATTTTCTTCATCCACATTAATAAATATGGATTAATCACAAAGCATGATTTACTGTATTTTGAAAATTAAGTAAATTGCCTAAAAAATTTAGGTCCACTCAGCCCAGATAATACATTCATAACATTAAGAAATAGTCTCTGAGACTGACCATTATAAATTAAGTTTGCATTGTGAAATGATCTCCTGACGTCTGCCAGGAGACTCAAAGTCTTTCTCTCATGCTCATTAGCCCTGTACCCTGCCACCCTGTGACCAGCCCTGGCACCAGCAGTGAAGTTCCAGCCCCACAGAAGCCACCATCAGAGTTCTCTAAATTATTTCAGATGAGGCAGATTTTCACTTTAAGTTCACAGCAATGCTTGATTACTGGTTTGCATGTTAAGTCAGAAGAAAGAATAAGCGTTTTCCAAAGCCTTTTTTTTTTTTTTAGCAGAGCAGATCTGTATTTTCTGAAGTATTACTGCTCACCATGTTCACAAAGGAATATGACCTATTATCTGACTACTAATATTGTCTGTATTTGCTTTACTTTTGGATGTGTACTGAGATATTTCTTCATTTAGCCAAAGCAAATAAATAAATAAATAAGAAGCAATTTGATGGGAACGAAGTTCAGGTGATTTCTGACCTATATAATTTAAGTAACCCCTGAAATAACTGACTTTCAGTTTTTAAGGCTTGTTTCATACAGCACTGAAGTTAGTCTTTGTTTTGGAAGAAAAGTTAGATGAGGCTCATGAATGTTTTCAACATTTGTTTCAAATGTTTTCTTCTTTTTTAAACCAAGGTGCATTCAACACAAGACAGCCATTGCAAGCATGTATTAAGGTTGTGTCAGCAGATGCCCCTCTTCCCATAGATTATTTTTGCTAGGTTTGTCTGTATTCATAAAAGGTGTGGGATCAAGAGTTTTCCTTCTGTTCATTATTACTCTTTTATTGTGCTAAAGGATTCTTGATTTATCAGCAGAATGCATATGAAAATAGAAATAATGTGTGTTAATTCACAGAACAGTACAGCTACAGAACTTCCTTTTTCTTCTCCAAAAGACAGCTGAACCAACTCCAATGAAGACAACTTTACTATGAAGTGTTAAGGCAAAACACTACAAATTGAAATGTTGCAATTGTAGATATTGAAGTGAAATAATTTACACGCTATAAACATTGTAATAATAAAATCACAAAGCAAATAGAAAAATGAGTGTTAAAGTGTTATGAGTGTATTAAAGTACATGGAACTGAATTTTTGCCTATGCATCATAGTGTTGATAATACACTATTTGCAACACAGCAGAACCACGCATCAGAATATTAATGTGGTAGAACCATGATTCCTCAAAGAAATTAAGTGCAAAAGTATTCAAATACTTTGCTAAATTAGAATTAAGACACATAAAACCAGATCACATCAACTCACTCTTTGACTTCTGTTGCTCTGTAGTTTATTATTGCTGTATGAAGCAATTTCCCTGCTTTTTCATGTTTCCTGTGGATGTGTGCATCATACACATTTTCCTGGGGCTGTTCAGTCTCTGGATTATTTTACACATTATGAGGGTGCAGGAGAGGGGAAATATGAATGACCCAGGTCATAATAGCTGTTGTTTTAAAAAAAGGCAGATGAAGAGTCAGGTACATTTTGAGAGAAAAAGTAATGTATTCTCCCAAATTATTCAAGCGAAATAGAAGTATTTTGTAAGACTACAGATGCTGACCATTTTTCTTGACCAGCTAAAAGAAGAAGGGTGAGGAACGAAGCAAAATGAAGTGAAATTCTCTATGAAATTAGAGAAAAGGGATTTCTGATATCACTGAAGCATACAAAACAAAATTAGTTAACTATGTGGAAAATAAAAACATGATAGCTTGCCAGAATAGAAATTGGAAAGAATTATCAAAGATAATCCTTTTCAAATGGAAGACTTCAGTGGTTGTTTTTTTTATGACTGAGTCAGAAAAGAAGAATCTAGAAAACATAACAATGTGTTTGAACAAAATAGTTTGCTTTCCTGTCAGATTTAAAGTCAGCTAATGAGCCCTGATACAAAGAAGAACACTTATTTTCAGAAGGGAACAAATAAAGCAGTTAAGATATGTTATTGCATTTTCTCCCCTGTGACTACTTACACTTTGGATACGTAGGAGAAACAACACAAAGAAGATTGCAGTGTGAGCAAGTGGGTTCCAAACAGATCCCAGAGAGAGAAACCAAGTGTCAGATGTCTTCTGGTAATGCTGAGGCTGGGACTGGAGAGCAGGAAGTCTCACCAAACTGGGGGCTGGATAGGTTTCGGCCCTAGGTTATGCGTACCTTTTATAATTTTTGTTATAAATTACTGTTTTTGTGAAATGAAACATTTCAATAATGTTTTTGTGGCTGGCTTTTTGTTTTTTTGAAAAGGAATTTTAGTATGATGGTTGGGGAGGATGAGTGCTTGATTATAAACAAAACATTCAGTTTTCTATTAATACTGTTTTTAAATAGGCCAATAAATGTAATTTAATCTGGGGGGGAAAAAAAAAAATCCTGTCCACAAAACACTGGGAGCTCTGATTACAAAACAAACATGTGATGGTACCCGTGGAATGCTGGAAGACCTCCCCCAGGGCTGTTCTGAAGGCAGCAACACACCAGCAGAGCTGAGTCAGCCCTTTGCCCTCCTGGTCATGTTTTTGTACTGTGAGGAAGAGCACGGCCGCAGCAGCTCTGGGGGCTGTGGCAGGGCTTTAGGGGGAGCCTTGCAAACGGGGATGTAAATCTGGGCACACCAAAGAGGCACCTCTAGTCCCAATAAGGAGCGTCTGCAGCCTGTCAGCTGCGCTTTGATTGATGGCTTGGACTCAAGCTCGAGTGAAGTAAGGAGCTCTAAGAGTATTTCTAGCACTAAAACTATTTCGCTGAGTATTTCAAAGCATTTCCTCTGTGTACCCTTCATACTGCAGTAGCGATGTAAATATATGCAGCATAAATTACAAAGTAATGATATGAATTGATATGGTCAGCCGCTCCGGCTGGCTTCTTGCCCTTAGAGGAGGTCAGAGACCCATGATTAAACCAACAGGCATCCCAAAGGACTAGCAAAAACCACTCCTGGCAACAACTCTCAGACCTTTATCTGAAGACATTTTTTTTCTTACTCTCGACATGCTGCTTTGGATTTGTTGTCGATATCTTTCTCACCTGGACCTTCCACAGATCACTTGCCTGCAGCCAAGTCTCTATGGTCAGCCCTGCTCTTCATCCCGCCAGGTTTCACGTCCCTGCCTGGCAAGGAGCCCTAGTGTCAGCCAGGTTGTGTAGATTTGCTGGAGAAATCTGTCCACACTCTTGCTCGGCTGCCACTTTCCACCCCTCAGACCTGGCAGCCTCCTCCTGCACTTTACCCCTAGCCAGGCTGTGATCGGACCTTTGCAGCGCTGCGTGGCACTCAGCAGGCATCAAGATACAGCTGACTCTCTCGTGTAAGACTGCACTGTCTTTTAGATGCTTCCTTCCCCTTTTAGGTAGTTTTATGCAGCTGCTGCGGCAGGGACAGTAAGTCCGTTCTGGTGTGGGTGGGAGAAAGAGCTGAAAGGCTTTGGTCAGCCTAAAGGATCCTACGAAGCAGCGAGGCTGTGTCAGGCATACGGCCACAAGGGGACAGATATGTACTGCGGGATCTGCAGGGGAGGTGGAGCTGCGAGAAGGGGAAATAACACGAGGGTAAAACGATGGCAGCTGACAAAGCAGGACAGGTGCAGGTTCTTGAGAAGCAGACTGCAATGATTTTTATAGCAGATGTGCTATGGCCATCAGCGTAGATGGACGGAATCCTGCAGGTTATGGAGTAAAAGTCCCTTAGAGCTTTCCTTAGAGATCAGTCCAAACCAGGCGGTGCAGAAAAGTTCTAGGCTAATGCTGAGATTATCACAGTAATATCGATGTTTAATATTTTTGATACTGTTGGTATTAGAGACATTTAGAATAATACTTTCACGGTATTACTGCAGCATGTGACACCACTATGTAGTCCTGGCTGCCTTTGAGAATATGGATTGGGAACAGTGGAGCAGAGGACAGACAACAGAGCTGGGCTGTGTCCAGCAGGAGTGGAGTAATGAGTGTGGCTCATATAACATGTAGGGATCCGAATTTCAGGGTGTGTTGAAGACCTTTAGCTGCCTGAGGGTTTGTGGAAGGAAGTGGGAACAGAGAATATCTGACATGCATCTCACAAAGTCATGGAGCTATAATGGATTGATTCAAGTGGCTAAAAATATGCCTGAAGACATTTTCTTGTATTTACTATTAGCAACTATTCATCTCAGCAGTTTGAGACAGGAGGCCATGGAGAGTGTAGGAATCAAAAAGAATAAATATTTGAAAAAGCAACCAGTAAACAGACAGGGATTTAGACTAATAACCTAAACAGAAAATAATGTCATGGGTTGGGAGTTGCACAGACTAATCCTCTGGTGATAAATCTTAACTGCAAGGCTTTATAAACTTCTCCTGACTTGTGGGTGAACTTCAGGATAGAAACAAGAGGAACTAGTTGCCCTTGGAAATTTGCCTGTGATGTAGAGGGAAAAAAGGAAGTTGGAACAGGAGGAAAGACTGGCTAAGTGCCTGAGGACTGCTGCCCAGCTGGTTTTCGAATCAAGATAGGTAAGCTTCCTTTCAGTCTCATGAAGCTCTAAAAGTGACAATGTCTGCACCAGCAAGTGACAGAGATCTAAAATCCCCCCAGTTAGAATAACAGTTTCTCACAACAGCTCTTTTGTTCTTGAGTAGTGCATGTTCAAATACTTCATAGCTCTTTATAGTGACTTCCTGGCCTAACCAAAAAGAGATTGTATTTCTCAAAAAATGTTCTCTCTGTGGTTTTCCTAAGGAATTCTTGACTGGACTGGTTTGGAAGTTCAGTTTTCACATGTGTCTGTAGCAGTAGTATCATTGCCTATAATGCAATGTGATGCTTTGCTTTTATTTACAGGAGGAGGGAAGTCTTCCATGCCAGATGGCAGAATTTATTTATTTGAAAATTCAAGCCAAAATGATTCAGTCCTTCCTAAGAACAGGACTAATGGAAAACCTATAATTTGTCTATATCCATAAACAAAAATCTGACAATTCGGAGCAATTCAGGCCAGAGTCAAAACTTGGGTTCTTTGTAACAAGCCTTCCTGGCTTGCTCTGCCAGAGCAAGATTGACACACCTTGCTGCTCCCAGTGCTCTTTTCATTAGAAATAAACAGGAAGGAGGAGTCTATCTCCAAGCCAGAAGGAAAAGGGACAGACTCATGAAGGAGCTAGTTATGGCAGGTTTCACAGGGAAGAGAAGAGAAAGGAAATTCAGTGGGAGACATACAGGAAGGGTGGGCTGTAAGATAAACAAAAGGAGAGGGGTGAGTAGCTGAGTAGGGATTTGGGAACGAGTGTTCAGGAGAGCTGAAGATTGAGAAGCAAGCAACAGATAGCAGTGAGAATGGGAGCACTTCAGAACTTCCTGGTCATAGACCAGGATGAGGGACAGGGGGAAGCCAAGGGCAAGAGACTGAGGTGGATACTGTTGGGTGCAGTACTGGGAAACCCAGGAGCGGTATGGGAAATCAGCACTTGCATCTCCAAATGGAATAGGAAGAGTGGGAGGAAGCAAGTTAACATGGGATGAAATCAACTGTACAAAATGTTCCCAGCATTTCAAGCCAGCAGGAGATGGGACAGGCAGTCTTTGTGAACTTCTTCCACTGCGTTTATGTATATCCATTCTGCATTTGGGAAGGGTTTTAATATCTGGGTTTTGGAGATACAGAGAACCCAGAATTACTCTTAAAAATAAGTTGGAGTTATGAAGATGAATATCCTCTGAAAGGCAGGGACAGGAGTTTGAAAGAGAGATACAACCAAAACTAGACTAGCCTGCTGCCTGCCTCTGGGAGACTTCAGCAATACTGTCAAAATGAGGGGAAAAAGAAGTATGAAGAAAAATTTGGGTTGAAAATGGTCTAAAAGCAAGGGAGAAAACTAAGTTTTTGAGCTGTAGGAATTCTAAGATAGAAATAATTCTATTTTTCTCACCTAGCACTTTTCACCTTCCCGCTTACTGTAATGGCAAATGCTGTTTGATTTTGAGAAACTGAGAAACCGAGTGGGATATCCCTCCCATTTCTCACTACCACCCATTAATCCTCAGAAGATGGTTAAGTTGCAATTTCACCTTAAGGTAGCAGGGCACTGTGGTCTGACTCTCTGCCAGCAAGGCTTCTGGTCCCTGCCTGCCTTCCACTTCTTGACTCTTGAAGGGAAGGAGCCTCCCCAAGAGCTAAAAAACTGGTGACTCTATTTGGAAAACTGCAAAATGTTCAGAAGGTGGCCTTTTCCATGGAAAACAGTAACAATGAACAAAAGTCACTTTTCCTGCTGGTAGAGTTCCTGACCCTTCCAAGTTCCAAGTGGAGAAGGAAGAGTGTAAAGATGTCACTCTGGGCCTGTGGCTGGTGTCTTGGTGAATTTGCCCGGCTTTGGCTGGATGAAACACTTCACCAAGGGATCTCCATTTGTACCTTGTGAAACCCATAAGACTGTAGGAACTGCAGGTTTGGATAGAAGCTGGGAGTGCCGTGTCTTCTCCATACGGTAGAGCAATTTGTTTCATAGTTTCTAAATAAGGAGGAATTTTAAAAGTCTTTTCCATATGTATTCAATGAAAGAGAATTATAGTTACACCAGCACAAGAACTTTACTCAAAAAACCAAACTAGTAAATGTAGTAAATTACTGCTTCTTACAGGAAGAAAAAAATGCTGATGATTACCACACATCCTTAACAGCATCAGTGGTGTAGTTCTCCCAATATGCAGTTGCTGTTTGCACTACTGTTTTGAAAAGGAAAATTTTATTAATATCTAGTATTTTATTGTTCCATTTCACAAATCCCAGAGCTGTAGTAACTAGATGCATCTCCTTTGCCATCCCAAATCCTGCAAGAATGCTGTTTTATGACGGATTAGCACTTGCACAAATCGCATTCTGCAAAATCCTGTGAACATTAGAATAATTTAAAATTTTAGAATGTGTAAGAAATTTTTTAAAAATGCCTTTGTCTCTTTCATAGTTAAACACCCAAAATACATTTGCAAGCTGTATTTTTTGCCAGAGAAAAATGTAATTTTTTATAATAGAAGAAGGTTCCTTTCTGTTCTGGGGTCCAAGGCTTCAGTTCCAGAAAGGTTAAACACTAATGTTTTTATTCTCTTTTAAAGGAAGATAATTACAGTTGCTCACCCACCTTTAGAAAGCTCTTTAAAATTTTCATAGATGAAGCACAAGAGTGTAATGATTTTATATTCGTTTATATAAAAGACTCCCTATGATTTGTTGAATTTTTCTTTAGGAAAAAATGGAAATATCATTCTATGTTATTTCCTTTTAGTTTTGCGTTTAGCTTAAAATTAACTGTAATGATATTTTTTTCTTAGGTGGATTGTAAATTTCACACCCCCAAAATTACAACCCGTTAATGTGAAAGAATCCTTGAATAAGCTGTCCTGAAAAGTCTCTAATAGAGAGATACTTTCAGTGGCAAAGCGCTACCTTGGAGAGTAAATTCCTCAATATATTACACTTTGAATAAATATTTCACAATTGAGATGATGCTTGTCTTAGGGTTGTAGTCAGGAGTTAACCCTTCTTTGGCTTTACCACTCTGCTGTTTCTTGGCTGGGCACAGGTTAGTGACCTTGTTACCCCGTGCTAAACAGAAAAAGCTTTCTCATGATAACATCCATGGTTTTTCATGTGAGTGAAACACACCATAACATGGGTTCATATGGTATCATGTCAGTGAAAAAATGCAGCAGTGGTGCAATTGCCCAAACTTCTGACATTCCTTCTTGTGTTCTGGGAAGCTGGAATAGTGTTCCTGGAGAAGAATAAAGGTTTACAAGTGACTCAGGTGTGACGATATTTTCCTTTTAACCATATTGATTACTTTTTGAGAGCCTGCTGTGAGAGCAACTCTCTAACTAAGGAACATCATGGTAATGCTGTCAAATTCTTAAACAGTGCCTGTCCTGTAGATCTTAAATGCAGGCTTAGCACCACTGGCCATATGCAAATAAAATTAATGTTGTAAAGAAAAGTGTCAGAGTACAAAAATATTATGATGTGTTGAACAGAAAACACACACAGTGTTGTCCACCTAATAACAGTCATATCGATGATGATAATAATGCTGACTTATTTCTAATAAATACATTTATTTGCAAATGTTTTACCAATGAATTATTAATAAATAAAAATATAAATGGACTATATTAAATGACAAAAAATTTAAAAAAGAATGATTACTTATGATTTACTAATTATTATTAATAAGACTATGCTCCAACATAGTACTTTCTATGGTAAGATCTCAAAGTTCATAACAAAGGGCTTCTGAGCTCGTTACTGTCTGTGTACAGAGAAAGTACAATTAAGTGAAGTAACTTGCTGAAAAATGCAACAAAGTGGAAGGCAGGAGGATCACTGTATCCTCTTGTTCTGTCCTGGTGCCGAGCTGCACATGTGTGCTGCAGCTGGACCTGGTATTTCCCTGCTTTTCCAGGCCTCATTTCTCAGCTGCCCTTCCCGACAAAGTACGGATCTGCAGTCACTAAACCCTCCAATTTAACAGTTGCTAAAGGAACTGTTTTCTTCACTGAAACAAGATGAAAACATATGAAAAGCAGTTCAGGTCAGTTGCAGTTTGAATGGCATCACTTAAACTCCAGGCTGTTTGATAGACCATATAGAAAGGGGGTTGGAATCATGCAGGAGTCACATTTAGCAGTTTTAAGATTACTTTCACACTCCCTTGTAAAATATCTGAATATCGTTGTCTCAAATATTTCTAAATAATCATAAATATAGGGTGCTTTTGACATTAGTGGGTTCAGAGAAATTAGAAATAAGAACAGGAAGTGACAGCAACGAGAAAACTCCCCTGTGTGGGGTGGTCCCTTCTGGAGCAACCTGTTATAACTTACACCAGGGGACTTTGAAATGATAATTAAGAGTAGTCAAAATACCAAAACTTCAGATCTTATAATAAACACTGAATATATTTGGTTTTGCCTCTCCTGGAAGCTTGCCATAATTTTCCAGATGGGCATGTTTGTTTTATTTCCACATGATAAACAACAGGAGCTCTAAGAAACCAGCAAAACTTTCAGCTTCAGTTTAAAGAGGGGATACATCTTTCATACCAAAATACGTCTATAAAAAAAAGGAAGAGTTGTAAAAGCCCCAAAGTGTCAGCCAGCAGGAGCCAAGTGCTGTGGGGTGGTGGGAATCGCTGGTCTGAGGCATCAGGATGCCAGTGGCACAGAGGTGTGCAGTGAGGGAATGGGACCAGACTGCAAACTGGTAAAGAGCTTCTGGTATAGAATAAAGTGATGCTGGTGCAGAATAATCACCCAAATTACTGAAGTCTCCACGTGGGCATAATGTATATTCCTTATACACAGGCAGACACATGATGGTCTTTGTTTTCTAGTATGTAGCAATTCCCAGTCATGAGTCTGAGGTATGTGTTCATCAAATAAAATGAAGTGATGCTTGCCACACTGATATTTGCCATTGCCTGTTATAGGCAGTTCACATGTAAAGTCAATTACAGGGTATTTTATCATTCTTGAAATCCAGCTAAAATGCCTGCTTGAAACAAATGACATTTTTTTCAGTGTATTGTGGTGGCTTGTAGTGCTTCATCCCCGCACTGGAGGCAATTCATTTAGTAAATGTAAATTCCTGTTTCTCTAGTAGTAGAGCAATGGTAACAGCTTGTGAAAAAGATTAGTAAAGAGCACATAGGTAGGTCACTAACACAGGCAGAAAAGGAGGGGCTTATTTGCTGAAATAAGGTAATTAGGTCATTAAGGTCATTAGGCTGGGAAAATCTGACAAACTCATGGTAGTAGCTGTGATCAAGATTTGACAGGTCTATCAGTGGGACAATCATATGTGCACAAGTCTAGAGAGAATCTGATCACTCCTGTCACAAGAAAGGGACTGGAGTAGATGGCTTTCAGGGGTTTTTTTCCATCCAGAAGTACATAATTATGTATCAGAGATCTGTCCAAGGTTGGTAATATTTTCAACAACATAAATAGTTATAGCAGTATTTCGCCATACTGTTTCTATCCTCAGCTTTGCAGTTAGAAGCTAGAGTTAAGTATTTATTTATATTTGTTTTAAAAGCCTTATTTGTAAGAGTAACACTGTAGCTTTTTAAAGAGCAACAAAAAAGGCTGACAAATTAAAATTTAAGGAAATTATATTCTATGAAAAAGTTAAATACTTTGGCTACTGTGGAATTTCTTGTTTAATTGCTCCTAAGTGTCCTTTCTTTTGCTCAGAAGCCTAGGTAGTCCAAGTTAAGTGGAATAAAAAATGCCTTAAATTTTCAAGAGCGGTTTTTTAACACATTACATTATATGTGTACTTGTATGTTTTAGCCTGTTACTAAATACTAGCAGGAAACTAAAATGGGTACATACTGCAGATGTTGTATTTTACTGGCTAGGCTGGTGTGAAGAGTTATTGTGAAGCAGGGAAACAAGTTACCAAGGTAAGAAATAATGAAGAAAGGTGAATGCCAGTGCATAATATAATTTAGGAGTTGGTTTTGTAGGAAAGAGCCTGAGAACTCTTTTCAGAGATGATGCACACATTTGTGGCAATTTGCAACTCAAAGGCCCCAGCTAAAAGTCAGCATAATGCTTTTATTTGGGAAACTGGCAGAAAATTCTCAGTGACAGAACGCAAATTCAGAAAAGCTGATGGGAAAATATTGACCGTCGAAAACATGGAACAGCCAAAAGAATCGGGAGGCAAAATGCCACCAGAGCTGTTGCTGTCACACAGCGAGACTTGGAGGCTGCTGCTGAAGAGTCTCTTGTCAGTACTTAGGAGGATGCTCTGTCAGGGCTTCAAAAGGTTGACAAGCTAATTTGATCATTTGGTCTGGGCACTATCACAGAACTGAAAAATCAACATATTTTACGTGACATATCGAGGAGCTGCCTTTTCCAGTGTGATTTGGTTTAGGTCATCTGTCAGACACAAAGAAGCGAGTCCAGCATTGATAGCCAGCAGTTGCTGCCTGCTCAGTGCAAGTGCCTCTGGAAAGCAGCATCCTGAAGAGCTGAATGCGTTCAACCCCAAGAGGACCAGAATTTGCCCTGTTAGGGCCGGCTGAGTTTAACCTGTTAAAAACATTATACTATGTTATGTATCAATGCAGGCACCAAAAAGAGTCCTGCTATGGAGTCTTGTTCCTTGTACTACGAAAATGTGGGCATTCGCAAGAATAGCCCAGTTATTAATGAGGTAGAAATTTTCTTTGAGTATCCTGCAGGCTTTAGTCCCTGTTGGAAGCAACTCAGCACTGGGTTCTATTTATAGCTGTAGTACAAATTTTCTGAACATAGTTATTGATTCAAATTTTCTTTCATTTTATTGCCAGTGATTTAGCTAAATAGCAAGATAAAGAGACTTGAGCCAAACAACAACACCACAACAAAAGAGTACAGAACTGAAATAGGGCTTGATATTCTATTAGCCAATTAATATTTTTATTCTGGGGCCAAGCAATACACATTTGCCTTTAACAGAATGACCGACCAAATTGCTGTCAGTCAGCCAATCTGATAAAGGTCAACTACTGAAAACCTAGTCTGTCAGTATACAAACTAAGTGACCTGGGCAGCTAGAAGTTCATTTGTTGTTTTGAAAGAAAAGCACACTATTTTCATCTGTTCTGCATCAATTACAAAATGTTTAATGAAATTTTATGGTGGAAATAATACTATCAACTTACCTAATTATACTCCTTGTTCACTGGGGCTTCTTTGGGTATCTTGACAACACAAACTTGGTTTAAATAAAATTATATGTTTTAAGTCCTTTGAAATGTTGTTTACTTTTATTTTAGTCAAACAACTCTTCCCAACAGTTAAACTGGCTGAATAAAACTGGTGGGGGCAGAAGAGAGGAATATGGACACTATTCCTAAGATAGACAATTGTTTTATGTAGAGATTTACATTTTAGATTGTAGAATAAAACTTCAACTGTTTACCTATTTTCAAATTACCTAACTATGAAAAGATTTTAAGCAGGTTTAACTCTCTACAGGGTGCTGGCCTGGCAAACCTGGCTGTGGGACCTGGCAGTGGAGCCGGCTCCAGTGACGCTCCCTCATGGCTGATGCTCACCAAAGGAAAGGGCCAGGGTAGGGCACCACAGACAGGGAACACTTGTAGAATAACTTTCCTATGCAAAAAGGTTTGCACAGGAAAAGTTTATCAGTTACTACAAAGAAATTCCCTTATGTTCTTGGTCAGGAGTTGATTTATTCATTGCAGACTTGTTTATATCCCTTCTAAGAAAAGAATTAAAAAAGATGTCATCCTCTAAATCTGGTTTCCCCTGAGACCATTGGCTGGACACATGTTTAACTTTGGAGTCAGCCTAAATAGTTGCTTCACCACACTGATGTAAATCTCTCCCTGCCATGTCTGCCCGGAGGGAGTATTTTGAGTGTTGCAGCATTTCTCATACCAGGGAACAAATAGCATTTCCAGGTGCAGGTAGCTTTTGGTTTTGTAGAAATTTCAGGAACTCACACCTGCCAGGAAAACTATCATGCAAATTAGATATTCTGTCTTAATAGCTAAGTTATGTACTCATTCTTTTAACATACCTTTTTCTTTTTGAAAGTACCAGACATGTACATTTTTTATTTGAAAGAGGCAAGCTGCTCCCCCTGCTAAGCTGCAGGTGTCTTAGCCACTTAACAGTTTTGTCTTTTCACTTGCCTCAGTTCTGGTGTCTGTTATCTGCAGTCACTTCTTTCATAAGGATGATGGTTTTTTACATCCATTTTCTCCCTTTCAAAAAAAAAGAGGAAGCTTAAAGGAATTAAGATTTACTCTGACTCGAACGTAGGATATAATAATTTCTTAATAGAGATAGGAATAGCTTAGGAATAGAATAAATTACCTGAATGCTGTGTGAAAGCACTGCACGGGAATCCTCAGTAATAATGCTGAATATATCTGCTTACATGATTCCAGTAAATAAATGACTACTGAAAATGGCTGCTAATTCTTCTGTTGCTCAGGTGGTGCCAGTTTCAGAAGCTAGAAAATACAAATTTATTGTTGTTTGTTAAATCCTGATTTTATCCTTGTGTTACTGTGTACTTCTGTTCCCTTATTAAGCTGGAGACGAGCAGAACTATTTCTGGTTTCTGTGCTTGTTTGAGCAGAATCATCACTGATGCCAGCATTACTGTAGAGAAGTTGATACCCTTAGGCTGCCATACAAACAAGAGGGTATTTTCCCCCAGTTTATACAGTGCCACTGTGCTGTGAGTGCATAGAGGAGCATGTAAGCACATATTAGCAGTGCTCGTGTACATTTGTGTGGCACTGAGATGCGTGTGTGTGAAGCAAGTCTTATCTAAGGAGATGCTGGCTTCTCTAAAGTGGTTTGAAATGAATCAAGATGGCAGTATTTTGGAGCCTGAAGCCTAGAGTTTTAGTTATCACATCAATCTCTTTCTTCCAATGTCCCTGGAGAATGTTTGTCTGGCAGCTTGCCCTCCCCCAGCTTTCCACTGTCTGACAGACCTCTGGGGGTTCGTGCCGTCATTCTTTCCCATCTTTGTCCTTAGTGTCACCAGAAGGGACAATGGGCAGAGAAGCTGAATGTTGGCACCCTGATTCTCGTCCCACGAGGACTCACCCCAAGTGGCTGTGAAGGAAGGGCTTGTTCACCATGATCCATGCAGAATTTGCTTTCTCGGACTAATACATCTTTCCAAATGCAAGTGAATCTCCCCCGCCAATCCCAGAGGTTCAGGAACACATGACCTCTCCAAAAAATCCTGAAGTGAGAAGGGAAAACCAGCAACTGGATAGAAGCTCCTAATAGTGCAATTTTTAAGCCTGATCTCTCATTTCCTTCAGAGCAAGAATGCTTAAGAATGATGGCTGTTGCACTAAACTACAGATTTGCAATCACAATCCTGGAGCAGTGAGCCTAGTCTAAATAGTTTTCAAGAAAGAGTTAAAAAAGGAGGAAGGTACACTTTAGCTTTTCTTCCTCACCTCCTTCTGAACTTACCTTGCATTGAGCAGATGTCAGATACTATCCTGATGAGATGCAATAGCTACTTCTTGCTCTTTATTTTTCTCAGAAGTAAACCTTTTTTTTAAAGGAGGAACAAACCAGAGTAAAGAATGAAACATATGACTTCAAGAACCTTGTAAAAGGGACACGTATTAGGTCATTTGGCCAACAGTAATGTCTTGATAACAGAAAAGTTTATCAAAATGTAAGTGCAATGGAAATGTTTCTATTAAATCTATAAAAAATAGTAATTGTAGAGCTATTTTTGTTGCACATTAAAGGATTTCTCCTCCACAGAAGTTTTTCCTTGAAACTGTGGAAAGTGTAACACATCCATTTTTATGAATTGATTTGATGGTTGTCGTTTGTAACATCTACATCTGTTGCTCAAGAGGAACAAAATGAAACCAGCAGACAGCAGAGAAGCCAGAAGAAAATTAGATTTTAAAAGTCTATCTGAGTCTCATTTACACTTTGCAATGCAGGTGTCGAAATCTATTTCTTAGCCAGTAAATTTTAAAATCAAACTGTGCTCCTTTAAATTGCTTAAATAAGATTTGTGCTACTTTTCTGCTTCCCAGGCCTCCTCTTTCTTAGAAGCGAACTTAAATTGCTTCAGGAAACAGGAGGTAGAAATGGAAACACCATGTGACAGTAGGGAAGGGCCCCTCTGGCTGACGAGAGCTCATCCTTTCCAGGGTCACTTTGCAGAAACCCCATATTTCTTAGTGTTGGGATGAAAAGAAGTGAGAATAAAATATGTGTTTTCCAGGGGGAAAGTAATTGTCCTGAACTGTCTCAGTCCACCTCTGCCAGCCACTTTATGGTCACTTCCAATATATGGTTAGCTCTCAATTATATTTTTGTTTAACTCAATTTGTTAAAATAACCCCTTGTTTGAAACTGTTTCTACATATAAAGATTTATAGTGCTGGGAATAAAAATCATCATCTGGATTTCATTAAGATTTTCCTGGCAAGTAATTAATGTTGAAAGCATGTTTTGATCAAGCATCTCCAATAGCAGCAATGGTAAGTGAGTTAAAAGCAGCTAGCATTATAGAAATAGGTCTACATGGTCTCTGAAAGTTTTTGCTAGTTTTCCCAGCCCTCAGCAAACGGTGGTGCTAGTACCTTATTTTTCATTCCCTGTGTTTCCTCATTTCATGGTCATATCAGCCTCTTGGTGACTGCCAATGAGCGGATCTCATCATAGCTGAAAATTCAGGAACATGTGCAAAGAAGCCACCCAAATGGACAAGAAATTTGAATATTCTCTCTCCTGGCTTTTTGCTTTAGAATGAGAAGACTGCAGGTATGAATCTGTCAAAGTAGGTAATTAATTATTTTTTTTGTTTGTTTCTGTTTTGATTTATATCTGTTGTGACTTAATTGCATGTCTCTATTTACATGTACAGTAAGTCAATGTAGGTTTTTCTGTGTTATACCTGTTGTGCATTTTTGTGTTCTAGACTTATGAGAGCAGGACTCTGTCTCAGCCTGCTTTTGGGAGAATTGGCTTTTGGAGCAATAATCAGTAAGATGTGGGGTGCCCTTTTCCCACAGCAGAAATGACAGGTTATCTACTGTACTCCAAGTAAAATACATTTTTTATGTACAGCTCCCTGTGAAGTTCCATGTTGCAGAAATGCAGAAATACCCATTGGCACCAAAACAGTGTTTTACACTGTGCACCAGGCTGGGGAGGCACCTGTGAGATACCCTTAGCCTCAGTAACACATAATAACTCTTGTCTGTATTCAGTGGGGTTATTGAGTATATCGGAAACTATCAGCTACAGGTGTACATTTGGGGAAATTTCCAGAAAGTACCGATGACTTGGAACACACAGTGTAGCAGCAAGTGTACAACTCCTGTTAATTTCACCCATTGAAAATTACAAGCTGGAAAAGCCGTTATGAGTTGTTTTGAGAGGTCCGTGTTTTATCATCAGCTTGAAATCGTGCTTCTGGCTGTTAGTCACTGGGCTGCCAAAATTCAAGTGGCTTGAAGTGTGAGAGCTACTGGACCTGCAGGGCAATAACGGGAAGGAGGTTATTTTATGGCTGATCTCCCTGCATATGTAGTGTGTTTCCCTGTGATAAGGTGGCTATATCAGCCCCACCTATTAAAGTTTTCCAACACTTCCCATTACAGACTTTGTTTTCAGATGATTATATTGTAGACAAACTATAACTGCCTGAGTTGAAATCTGTCTTCTTGTACTGCTGAATTGCTCTGTGTAGAAATTAATCAAAACTAGTTCTCCAGGTTTGAAGTTTACTTTAATAAGGCTAGAGAAAAGTTTTTGCACAGTGAAGATAATCTCCTCTTTGTGGAACTCTAAATGTACTTGTGTGATCTTTGATCTGCAGGTCATCATTTCATGATCTCATTAGTGTGAGGAGAGTCAGTGTAGGCTTTGTATTAATGTAGAAAATGTGGACCCTAATGGATTTTTTCCCATACACTGTGTGGGCTGCCAAAGGAATTTTCAAGTCCTGTTTGGCTCTCCTTTCTTGCCTGAGTGCATCTGTGTTTTCTGAGTGGAGACTTGACACTTGGAAGAGAAGTGACTATTGGCTAAAGGACAGCTTTTATCTCCGTGAAATCAGACCAAATCTGGCAAAGCTGTAAGCTGCTTAAAGAACACGTAATTCCAATATGTTCATGCTTGCTGGATGTTTTCAGCCTTATTCCCTATAGTTTATCTCTGTGTGCCCAGGCTGGGACGGTTCAGGCTGAGCAGATGTCTCCTGTAACCAAAGTTCTCAAACTGTTGCTGGCTACACTGGCCCTGGACATCACTACAAACATCAGGGGCTCTTTCTCTTCATTGCCAATGCCTTATAAAATTATAATACAAAATTATAGAATTTCAAAGAATAACAGAGGATACCTTAGTCCAGAGACCAAAGCAAGAGACTAGGACAAGGGATCTGGCTGTGGAAGACGATAGAACATAGGGCCTGGGGGCTTATGGGGCAGTGAAAACAATATTTGGGTTACTCTGCTGGGTAAAACAACCCAGGATTTAGTGGTCTGGATCAAAGAGAGACAAAGAGATTAGGGTAACGAATGGGGAAGTGAATTAAGGCATAGATAGCCAGAGATTATTTTACCAGCCTTGAACAGAAGAAATGGGGCCGGTGGGCCATATAGCCAAAGCAGGTGTTTCCTGCAGAACGGACAGGAATAGTGAAAAAAAAGTTCCACTGTAGTGTCTATGAGAAGATGGACTTCAATCAGAAGGCTAAGCAGTAAACTCTAAAATTGGCTCAGAAAGACAAAATGGGAAGACTAACATGTGAGGAAGCACCAGCCTAAGGAAGGAGAGAATAAGAGAAGGGACAGAAGATGGTTTTGTGTGTTTCGTGGTTCTAATTCTTCACATGAATTGAGGGCTCAGTACATAACTGAAAGAAAGAATGTAAGTCTGTTTTTCAAACCAAAACAACTGTACACAACACCCATTCTAAGGGCACTTGCAACTCTGCAGTGCCAAAAACTCAGAAAGACCGGGTTCCAGAGATAAAACATCCCATGCAAACTTAATTTTGGCCTTGCTTATTTATTTATCCAGAAAGTGTTTCCCTTTGCCTAACACATGCACAAAATAGGGGGATTGAACAGTCTGAAAGTTCATGTCACAGTTATTTTAATAGCAAAGGATTTTAATAAATATATTTCACTAGCTGGTAAAAGGCCCCTTGTTCCAAGATAAATAGTATGTCATATTTTAGAAAAAAAAAAAATGAAAGAAATAGTTTTTAAAGCTGAACTATTCTGTTGGAACCTAGAGGAAAATGAAATCTATGTTAAAATGTGTGCAGCAAAATGGCAATGGAAATGTAGATAGAAACAGTAGTGATAACTAGGCTTAGCTTTGATGTTCCTTTACTTTGAATGCCCAAGTTTGCAACTCTGTTCTTCTAATGTTTTTCTAATTCTTTTCTTGGAGGAAATGACTTGGCTTTTTCCACAGGACAGTCCAACAGGGTTATAATATTCATCCAGAGTGGATGATCCTGGTTCAGGACCCAAGAATGAAAACAGAGGTCACTAAACTGCCCCAGTAGACACTACCTGAAGGTGTGTAAAGGGTGTGCATAGCTTCCACGTGAATTTGAGTTACTGCCATGAAGTCTGATGAGTATTTTTTCACCACAAGATCAATATTTAATTAAAATTATGCACATTAAAATATGGTGCCATCCCCCCCCTTGCAATATTGGCAGGTGTGCATATAGCTTTATTTTACTTCTTGAATCTGCTTGGAAGAATGAAGTGTTTTGTGTATCTAACCTTTTGCAAGCTTGTTTCTGTTTGAAGATTTTGCCTGCTTAATGAGCAGTAAATGAGTCCCTGACAGAACAAACCCCTCACGTATTCCAATATTCCTCACCAGATGCTGACAGCTTGCGCCCAGAGAAGGTGAGCACCTAAATTAGGTGCTTGATAGGAATGGTCTCTGGTTGTCTGCTCAATGGAAAGGCTTCAATTCGTGGTTTAGGACCCACCTCTTTTCACTTATTATATGTGAAGCTAATATGAGATGTGCATATCTGGAATAAAGTTCCATTGTCAAATTAAAGTTCAGCAGTGTGATGTCTTTTGGTTGTCATCTGTTACTGCCTAGCGAGTCAGTCTTGTTCACGTTCACCAGGGCAGAGCTGCCACGAGAAGCCTGTAATGATAAGCCTTCCTTTTCATCAGATGCAACAGAGGGCTCATACACTTCTCCTTGCAGAATCAGAACAAATTCTGCCACAAGCAGACAGAAGGTGTGTGATTTTATAATTTATGAAGTGGATGATTGTAATTTTGGAGAATAAGCTCAAGCTTGAGTTCCCATTAGGTCATGGCAATTGTTATGGTAAGCAGAGAGAGACAACGATGGAAAAATGTATTTTAATTAGAAGAAAGTTGTGATTGTGCCTGTTCCCAAGAACTAATTCTGTTTGCTCTGTGCTGATAGCCCCTACATGCGCTTAGCAATCTGGAAAATTTGAATTCAGAATAGGAGCTTCAATTCTGTTATTTCCTGCTTTGTATGCCTTAGACAGAATCAGCAAGAAGTGAAAAGGCAAGATTTAAATTTTTCCAAACAAGTAACATACAAATGAAACCATATGACTACAAACAATAGCTCTTGTGTCCTATTCCTGCTATTTGCAGGTCCATATATTGTTCCTTTGGCTAGCTACCAGAACTCATAAAATGCTTTTAGGCAGCTGTGTCCCATTAAAGCCACATGTTACATTACATCAATAAGGAACCATAGAAGTGCAGAGCTGACAGGGATTATAGAAGACCACTTTTTTGTCTTCATATACTGGGAAAGGATCAAGCATGCCACCCTGGAAGATATTAAAAACCCTCAGAGGAGGAGATTCCAGAACTCTTTAGACTATTTTGGCATTTCCCTTCTCTGACTGTTAGATAACTCTTTGTAATATCCAGTCTTAGATATTTTGCTTTTTTTTTTTCTCATGGTGGACATTGTAAGCTGTTGATTACTGTCCTTTTATAGAGCTCTGTTACTTACTGCAAGATCACTGTCATATCTGTTCCCAGCATCCACTTCAAAGAAAAGAAATCCAATTAGCACAGTCTTTTTTTATCTTTTCATCACCTTTTCTGTTTAAATCCTCTAATACTGTCACAGTTCTCTGGATTCTGATTTGTTTAAATTTTTCTCGGAAATGGATTAAATAATTTCTTCATCTGAGGAGCCATCAGTAACCAATATAGCAGTCAATGGCTTCTGTGGATACATGTGATGCATTTGCTGCCTAGTCAAATATTGTTTTGTGTTTGTGCATTGGATTTGATCATATTCTATAATACTTCTATAATGTGAAATTAATATAAAAATAATTATAAATTAATATCTGCCCCTTGGCTACGGTCTAAACAAAAGAACACATGAGTCTGAGTATTAAAAGAATAAATTTTTTTACAGTATTTTTGTTAAAAACAAATGATGCAACCACAAAGAGGACTTTTGTTAGCAGTCTCTCTTAAGTCACAAATTTCTGAGTTTTGTTCATATCCTGAGATTAAATGGGGAACAGTTAAAAAGGTTAAGACTCATCACCCTAAAAATAGATGAATTAGGGGGTATTTGACAGAAATCTGAAAAGTTATGCATGGTGTTGACAGTTTATAATTTCTTTCAGTTCTTGAAAGCTAACAGAACCCAGGTTCAAAACAAGCAGAAGACAGGTTTATTTTTTTTTCAATGCAACAGTCATGCAGCAAGTTAATGTTAAAGCATGTTATAGCTAATTTACATGTGTGATAGTTTACATATGTTTGAGGACACGTGGATAAGTTTGTGAAAAAGATTTTGTATATGGTTAGTAAATGGATAAACCAGGGTCAGTAAATGGACAAACCAGACCCATTTCTCTGAGGGAGAATAGCTGAATCTTATTAAAGTACTCAGAAATATCATATGTACTTGTTCCCTGAGTATCTGCTTCTGTTCAGCTCTGAAGATGTGACACTAGAAGAATGGCCAGGTCTGTGCACCTGTCTGCACCAATGGACCAGTTCCAATGCTGTCATGCTACCAGAAACCAAGGAAGTTTCCTAAGAGCATTGCCTTCTCACCAGAGTTTGAAAGTTACTCTTTTTTCACCTGAGAGGAGAAATACTATCTCCCTACCTCTGCACATTATTTCATCAGGCTCTCTTTTATCCTTCTTTAAGGAGGTCTTCATGGGTGAATACGTTTGGGAAAATTATGAATGGCATAGAATGAAAGCAAATATATAAAATACTATTATGATTTAGCAGAACAGGAAAGAAAATGGACTTTCCTTCAGTAATTGTGATATCAGAAGTAACAGAAAGTATACACTAAAAATTAAGAGAAACTGAAGAGGATAAAACCTAAACATTCTATTCTGTGCAAGCTTTATTAAAACAAAGGACAGCATTTCAGAGTTAGGTGTAGCTGTGATATACATATCATACAGGTAGGTTCCAATCTGTTCTTCCAAATTTTCTTTGCAAAGTACGGATACAATGACAAAGGAAGGGAAGGGGGGAAGAAGGGAAGGCAAATGAAAGAAGATGCTGCTTGAATCAAAAGATTTTGAAAGACTGAAAACTGAAAAGAGATATTAATGTAATATTTCCTTCTTCACTAGTTAAGATCTTTTATAATCTGACAAGTGGCTATATGTTTGTGTATAAATCACTGTGTTGAAAAGTAAAACAACATTAAGATAAACTCTAAATGAAGGCTGGAATTTGAAACAAGCTTCTAAAAATAACCCTCACAAAAAACAACCCCTTTACCTAACAAATCATGTCTGGATGGTGCACCAAAGGAAGACATCAAATCTGCAGTAAGGTCAATGGCATGCAGCATTACCAAAAAGAGACATCTGTGTTTCAGACCTTGGAAAAGAGATAGCACTTTAAAGCATTTGTCTGCACTCCTCAAGCTCGTTCATGGGCATGGAGGAGTTGCATACAAACATTCTTTGAAAAAATACAGACAAAGTAATTGTGTCAGTGAAAACTCAGAGAGGGCAGTAAATCATTCAGAGGAGCAGCCTTTTTTTTCTTTCTAGCATAAAGGACTAGAGATTGGGCTTGCCATACAGTGCAAAGTAGAATGTTTGGACAGAATTTGTGGAAAAGAGTTTATTTTTAAATTCAGGACAAAAGGCAGAGCTCAGGATGGCTATTCCTTGGCAATCAGATAAGAGGAAGATTGTTCATCATTATATGGAGGTTGTGGAAACTTTCAAATTTAGAACTCAAGATACTAGAAATAGCAAAGTTGCTCTTCAGACTTCAGTACAAGTTGTGTTTTAATACTCCCTGTGTTTTATTTATCTCGGAATTCTTTGGTTAAGGAGTAATGTAGTACTTTTGTGAACAAAACAAGAAGTAAACAAATGAAAAGCTACTTCAGATGGCATATTTTCCATAAGTTTGATTGTTTTAAAGGTTTTTTATTCTTTTTTTTTCTCTTCCAATGGGGAATTTCCCTTGCCAATATCTTTATGATAAAAATGGTTCCCCCAAATTCATATAATGTCTCCATGTCCCAAAGCCCTTAAGAGAATACTGCCCCATTGCAGAAGTCTATGCAGCATTTTTTCAGTTTGCTGCTACACATTTCAAAAGATCAAATCATTCCCCCCAGAAAGCTCACAGCTTGTCAGCGGAGTGGTGCTTGAGCTGTAGAGAAGGCAGTGAAAGCATCAGACCATGCAGTGAAAGCATCTCTTTACTATCTGCCTCTTGATTTAGCAATTCTTGGGCTAGCTAATTTCTGAAAGGGGTCACAGTAGCATGTATTTTCAGCTGGTCCAAAAGATATGCTCTCCACAAAGTGTTCCCCTTATACCTCACTGGCCAGTTCCTCCCTCCTCCCATTCCTCCATGTGCCAGTGCTCTCAGGCACATGCGGTCCCCTCCAAAGGTAGTATGGGATCCTGTCCTGGTTTTTGCTTCTTTTCCTTTTTTCATTTCCTCCCCTATTGTTTACTACTGGGAACACTGACAGAGTTCGTGGTGAGTCAGTGGTAACCACGGACAAACTGGCCTGAATTATCTTTAAACTAAAGACGAATGGAAGGTGATTGGAGAATTAAAGAGACTTTTTCAAGCAAGAAGTTAGTATATCAAGAGGTTAGTGCATGGCTCATGGGGTCCAAGGAGGAACATCACTATGCAGTGGGAGAACTGCAGTGTGCAATTTACTTGTGTCCATTGACACAGGGCTTAAAGAATTTTTTTTTTTTTAATGAGGTTGGAAGGGCATTAATGCAATAACTAAACAAGCATGCTGTCTCTTCTGTCTTGTGGATATTAAGTAAGACATGTCTTAAAACTTACCTTATTTTATTATTATCGAATTCTCTGTTCTTTGCAAATGTTAAATGGTCATAACAATGTAACTATAGACAACTTCACTGAATTTGGCAACATTGCTCTCCAGGCCAGCTGGAATTAATTTTTCAGTTATGATTTTTATAAGAAATCTAGTGCTGTTCTTACTGACACATGGTAATTCACTTCTTTCACTAATTTGATAATTGGTTTTTTGGAAAGGGCCATGGATTTCTGGTGAGCTTTTTCTTCTAAAATTTAATACTCTTTGATTCCCATAAACCTATTGCTAGCCAGTAAATAATTTTTTAACATTTGTTCCATTTGTCGTTTAACAATAAAGATAAATTTGCAGGAAGATTACCAGAAATACTCTATTGTCTTTTTTCTTTTTTGAAAGAAGTAATTTTCTTCTTTTTATCCTTTTTTCCAGTATCTCCCTAAATACTAATAAATTTTTTAAAAGATTGGCAGCTCTTCTCTACAAGATAACGCTCAGAATTTGCTATGGAGTTCATGGTGTGCACTTACATACAGATGCACAATTCCACTTACCTCCCACTCTCCAGCAGGCTTTTCTTTCTAATTGCAGAACCAGAGAATGAAAGCATCTGTAGTCTTGTGGAGAAAAAGTGGTCCTGTGCTCTTGGGGAAGCTGAGATCCAGTGCGAGCTTGAGGATGAATCGATGCACCCGATTCCTGCAGTTTTAGCTGCTGAGCTGGGAGAGGGTCATTATCGCAGGGGTTGTGGCTAAAAGGCCAGAAGCACGTTGTAGAGTCATGCTGTTCAGATGGGTGAGTTGAAGAGCAAGCTTGGCTATAATGCTTGGACTCTTTAATACCAGGTGCTCAAGTACAGCTGGTGACAGAAATTACGCAGGGTGGCTTGAACATTTTCCATCACAATTTTATGGGATAAAGCCCTGCTTTCAACCGCAGTTGACCTACATTCCTAGGTACTTCGCACTGGGCCTTCAGTAATAACATCTGAGAAGGGATCCAAATCCGTGTTTAATGACCAATCTTTAAATCCTCTACAAATGTTGTCCTCTGAGATTTTACTTCCCCACCTCTGATTAATAGGTGTGATCAGATCATTGCAAAGTGTCCAGATCACTGTGGAAGTTTTATGAGAAGTGCCAAGAAGTGCCAAGTGTCCTTTGGAACTGCTCTGCTGCTAGATTAGAAAGACAAAGATTGCTTTGGCTGCCTCAAATAGTGCCCTAGGGTATAATCTATCAAGTCTTTATCTCTAATAGGTGTTGTTTAATGTTATCCTCAATGAATAATGGATTTGAAAATCCTTTGTTGTTACCAGTTATGCAAGCACAGCACTCTCCTTTTTCTCTAAGACGTTCTTCTCTTCCTAATTATCAATTTCATCATCTCCAATTAAATTTGGAAAGCAAGAAAAAGTAAATGTTCTGAAATCTGGCAATAATCCGTAGGGCTTCCCCTGAGATCTTAACTTCTTTTTGCACTTCTCTGCACTTTCCTCTTCATGCAATTAATTCTTTCCTCTTTGTTACTATTTTCTAGTGCTTCTGGGAAGAGTGGAAGGAAAGGGAGGAGCTCAGAAAAAGCACCAATTTTCTTTTTCTATGTCAGCTCCTTCCCCTTTCTGCTTAGTCTAAAATCCTGTTGCATTTCTCACAGATGTTTGGCCATTAACTTAAAGTAAACAGAATTCTTTTCATCGCTTTCATTCCTCTTCCTTTTCCTCTTCCTTGTCCCTGTGTCACCCTTACTATTTTTTTTTTGACACAGTGGAGAAAACTCTTATCCTTCCTATTGCTCAGGCCTGGGTTTCAGCTTTGCTTTGGACATCTTTGCTGTTTGCAGTTCAATGCTGAATCACTATTAAAATTAAGCCCTTTAAATAAAATTGAAATTAATAAAAAATAATTAAGTAAATTTAAATTAATCTCCAAGTTTATTCAGATTCTTTTATTAGACGGTACTGCAGATTTTCAAGCAGCTCATATTTTGTGTTTTCTCCCCACTGAGAGCTTCACACCTACGCAGGAGTAATTCCTTCTTCCCAGTGAAATCCAGAGAAGCTCTCTACTACAGTGCTTTGGGATCTGTCTTGAAATACCCAACCTCTGGGATGTTAGCCCAAATGTGACAGCAGGCAAGTGCAGAATCACTGTCTGCACAGTCCAGGAACTAGAAGAAAATACTTCTGGGTTTGGGCATCAGAGGTTCAAGAGGTCTGGACTGTCTGCCTTGCCAAGCGGGTAGGATCATAAAATCATTTAAGTTGGAAAAGACCTTTGAGTCCAATCGTTAACCCAGCACTGTCAAGTCCACCACTAAACCATGCCCCTAAGGGCCAGATCTATGTGCTTTTAAAATATCTCCAAGGATAGTGACTCACCACTTCCCTGGGCAGCCTGTTCCAATGTTTTTTTAGTGAAGAATTTTTTCCCAATATCCAATCTAAACCTTCCCTCATGCAACTTGAGGCCATTTCCTCTTGTCCTATCACTTGTTACTTGAAAGAACAGACTGACCACGTACCTGGCTACAGACTCCTTTCAGGTAGTTGTAAGGCCTCACCTGAGGCTGCTTTTCTCCAAGTTAAACAACCTCTGCTCTCTCAGCTGCTTCTCATAAGACTTGGGTTGCACACCTCCCACCAGCTCCAATGCCCTTCTCTGGACTCCCTCCAGCACCTCAATGTCTTTCTGGAAGTGAGGGGCCCAGAACTGCCCATGAACTTGAGGTGTGGATGTGGAGAAGAGATGTGGAGGAACTGGAAGGAAGGTAGGACTTCGGGCAAGTGTCAGACTTGGAGAGTATGCCTTGTGGTCAGCTACCTCAGGCTTTTATTGCAAGTTACACAATATGGGAACTTATTGTTAGTTAATGTTAATTTAAAAAAAGACAAAGTCACGTGATTACATTATGTTCCTCTTCTCTTAAAGATGAGCTTCTGTTCTTCACAAATGCACTGATCAGTTAGAAAATAGTGCCCAAAAGGCAAAAAAAAAATGGAGACACCCTCCTCCCCCAAAAAATCCCCAAAACCAAACCCACCAGAAAACCCTGGGTCATAACTTCTCTGAAAGAAGACAGGACTTTTGGATATATAGGATTGGCAGTCGTGTGGAATGACAATTCTGGGGGGATAAACACCCTAAGATTGGGAATGTGGAAGACTTAGGATTTTGTTTTAAGGTAAGAAATATGCTTAAAAGAAATGGAAACAGGGCATAAAGACAGAATTACATCACCTAATGGTTCTTGCTGAGGTACACACATCTTGCTCTTCATGTAGCTCTCTGGCCCGTCTGACATATGAAATATGGTAATATTGGAGAAAGAGCCTATTTGCTACGACACTAATTAAGCTTGCAAAGACAGTATTTCTGAATTCTCTGTGAGTTAGATCATAAGACCGGGAAGCTTACAGATATGTGGAGTAACAGTCTGTCTAGATAAATAAGTCAGAACCTCTGAGATGATGTCCCAGTAACTGCAGCCTGCCTGAACTCTGACTTTAACAGGTAAGGTCACACAAGGACTCATTTAACAGTTCCATTTCCTCTCTTTTGTTTTTTTCTTCTCAGATTTCCTGTAAGCTGGAGTTTTAGGCTTTTCCTACCTTTAAGTTAGAATTTAGCCACAGATTTCAGTGCGGACCTGCAAGTGAATCCCACTGCTCTTCTTGCCAGTGCCAGAGCCCTTCAAAGGCAGGGCAGCTGCTACAGCTGCCACAGCCACCAAAAGGGGAGGGAATACCTGACTGGGCCAAGGCTATTGCTGGAGGAAGATCTTGCAGCTGGTGCTGACTAGGCTCACCTGGCTCTTTTGGCAGCCAAGGAGCAGCCAGGCTGGCTAGTTAGGGCTCTACATCAGCCTGTCTTTCTGCTTTATCCTTTCTTTTCCTCTCTTGCTGAACTTCTGGCTGCACACTTACCATCTTGCAGAGCTCACTTGCCTGTGTTTCTGAGAAGCCTTTAGGCAATTTTGTACAGGGTTAGTGGTGAAAAACAGGTAACTGAATCTCAGGAAGATTTATGTGAAAGGGCAGCTTTATGGCTGAAGTGAAGTGCCATTAAAGGATTCACTATCTCTGACAGGTTCCTGTAAAAGTAAGTGTGCCAGGGTTGCTGCTGATTAAGTTTGCCTGAGTTGTACTTCCTTGGATCAGTTTATCCCTCAACAGCCTGGTGGGATGGCTGCATGGATAGAAATGCATAACAAAGTCCAAGCAAAGTGGCTACTATGTTTATGCAATGTGAATTAACTTACTAGTATTTAAAAAGCTTAACACATTTTCCCCCCTTCAATTCACCTTTATTTCAGACAGAGAAGTACAAACAAAGAACAAGGATTTTTTTTTTTTTTTTTT
>VZRV01007975.1:2588624-2709004 GCA_013398115.1 Falcunculus frontatus
TTTTTTTTTTTTTTATTTTCCATCAGCACTGACTTCTTAGGGTACAAGATTCTAGAAATGTTCCTGGCTTGTGTGTTCAAGAAGCATTCATTTCTTCATGCCAGTTAAAGAATGCCAGTCCCACAAATTTAGAAATTAGTTTGCTTGTCCTTGTAAATTTGTATGTTCCTTTTATATTTGTTTGAAGTCTCAAAATAATTGTTGTTTGATATTTTTAGGGAATCTGAAAACAAGAAGGTGTTAATATCTTTTGTCCTTTTTTTTTTTTAAAGAGTTATATTAAAAACTAAAAGCAGTAATTTTCTTATATCCTGTTTCATAAACAGAGATGTGTCAGATTTTTTGCTCCATTTTTAATTAAAAAAAAAGGTTTAAATATGTATTTAAATATAGAGTGCTTTTAAGGATGAATTTGCTGATGGTTTCTGCCAAAGTGCTCTGCAAAGGAGGATTGAGAACAGTACAGAAGATCCTTGTTTTATTTATCTTTCTGGTTTCTCTGTTCAGTTTAGGCTTTTTATAGATTTTTCTCGAGAGTGTGTTTACTGAAAATACCGCATGTTAAGCTAGAGCTGAGAGGGGAGTACTCAGGTTCCTGTAACTTGAATAACCTTTCCCAAAAACATACATGTATTCTGGTTCATGGAAGCTGCAGCTGGCTCAGGAAGCCTTCTCCACAGATGGAAATAGCTGGAGATGGCTAAGTGTGGGGAGAATTGCCATGAGTGCTTACTTGTTCCTCCAAGACACCTGCTTACATATGGTGTTGGAAACTTGCTACTGGACAGTTGTCTGACCCAGCATGGCCAGCCAGATCTACTGCCTGATGGGCTGGATTCCCTGAATATGGAGGACAGGATTTGCTCTCCAGCACTGCTTCCAGAGGGGACTTGTGGGTGAGGGTTGCTGCAATGGCACATCCTTGCTGTCCAACTGGAAAGCCTCTCTCTTGAGAACCACACACTAAGGTCTGGGCGTGTAAGGCTCAGTTGTTGGTAATTAATTTTGCCCAGTCTTCAAAGGGGAAAATGAGTTGAATCACTTCAGAAGCTTCAGTCTATCAAGAGGAAAGATGTGACAGAAGCATCTCATGGCATGTTTCACTGCCAATATACTCTCCAAATATAATCATTACAAATAGGGTTTGACTCAAGCACCAAGAGCATACTTTTAGGAGTTTGGTCCACAACCTTCAGCTGGCTAGAGAGAAACTTGAACTCTTGTGCTTTTAGTTTTTCTCACCTGTATCCTAAAGGTTTCAGATACAGTTTCATACTTAAGGCATGGAGTGCTGGGCCTGTGGAAGATACAGGCAGAGACTTGAGAGGTCCTTTTGATGGCTTGTGCTGGCAAACAGATGTGGTGCAGATTAAATCTGAAGTTGTCTGAAGATTCACAAATATGAATGTTTGCTGGTTCCTCGCTACCTATGTGCATTTATTTCCTCATCCTACTTGGGAGCGGCCTCAGCTGTGTTTCTGAGTGATAGAAAGTATTTCCTATTTTTCCTCACAGAAGTCACAGGGATCTCTGTGTTCAGGGGTGGGGTGGTGCCTGTTTTGCTTGGCAAGTCACAGATTAACCTGTGTACTGCACACATGGATGCAAGTGTGCGTCACAGCTCATCCCCTCCTTTTGAAGAGGACATAAGCAAGCAGTGAGAGGTAACAGAAATTTGTAAGCTCGTAAAATTCTGATTCAGTGAATATGAACAAAGTTTTGGAAGTGGAACAGTGAGCTTTCCTTTTTCACAGTTTTCTCTGTTCCTCCACCGAATCCTCAGGCACAACACTTTTTTTTCCATGAATCCTCTTACTGTTCCCTGTCTACAAACCCTCTCTTCTCCTTTAACACCTGACTTCTGTAACATAAAAGCAATAGGTGTGGAAAAGGATGTGGATCTGAAGTGGAAGAGGCAGTACATGCCTCTTGCCAACGCAAGGAGGCACAGGTTGCTATGGAACTCAGCCTCCCCAGGAGCAGAGAAAGTGCCCAGGCGGGTGAGGTGTCCATCCTGCTGGTTTTCCTGTCTGCTGCACCCATCCTGCCCTTGGTCTAAGGACAGGAGAGCTCGCAGCACCACCAGTAATGCTGGGAAAGAATTAAGAGTTTGGGAGCTCTCGTACAACCCATAAGCAGGTAAATAAATGCTTAAAAGTGCTTATAGTTCCATGACAATCAAAATAATTAGATACAATGTTTTTTCTGCTACGTGCTTGTGGTTATGCTATGTGCTTGAAGTTGTACTGTTTTTTGTCGTATTTATCTTCATCATATTATTTTGGAACCTCAAGCTATTCTTCATTTTAAACAGATTCTGCCTTCTAAATATTGATCCTGTAGAGGCTAAGTTAAATAATGACAACAGTGTTAGAAATTCCTTTTGGCCTAACTGTTGACATTAATGACTAGTGACAATTTCCTTTTCCTGTATGTGCAATTTGAATCAAATGAGCTTTCTTACTAATGTGCTGCTGTGTTTCTGGAGTAATTTGAGTTTATTTTCTAAATCTGCAACATGGGCAGCTTCTGCAAGGATCATCTTGCTGCGCATTGTTCCAGGTTAACGTTGTTCTTGCAATAGTCTGCATGTAGTATTAAATGCTTTAATTCTGTGACTGATTTACATTCCCATTGTCCCTAGAGTTAGCTGACTAGTACGTTTAGAAAGGGATAAAATTAATGTCAAAAAAGCCCACTGTCGATCTCAAAATGTATTTATAAAATTCACCCCAGTCCCAATCAGTTTTTTTTCCAGTTAAAACTTTATCATGAAAAAAGCATTATGAAACATCATTAACTTGCTGGATTTTCATATTAAGGATTAAAGGTTTTGATACTTTGTTAGAAAATCAGCTTTCATTTTGAAATTTCTTAACGATATTTGATAGTAAATGCTTTCCTTTTTCAAATTTTTTTTGTAGCCACTTCATTTCTGTCAAATAAAAGTTTTTGATAATCTATTCTTAGCTTCATCTTGCACTCTAACACTTCAACATTTCCATGTGGTGGTCATATTTAAGTGAAAAGTTGGAAGAGTGAGGGCAGAAGAGATGTTACTTTTACTTTTCCCTAAATTCCTCCTACTAAATATGTAGTCCTTGCCTTCTGTATTTTCTTGATCTTTCCTCTTTCTTTGTTCACCTCCATCCCAAGCCAAATCATAAAAAGAAATAATTGTACAGGTTTGTTGTCCCTTGACTTCACTAAGCCTTTTTTCAAGAAGTAGCAACAAAATTGGAGCAAAGCCCGTGATTAAAACGTGTTACTAATGTAAAAGGGCCGATAATGAAAAGTGATCCCTGAGTTTCCGCTGAAAAACACTTGTGTTTTTGTTTTCCCTTAATCAGTTGGTAACTTGTGTGGGTTAAATTCCTACAATTTAACTATGAATTCTGATGCCTACTCTAGTTGAGATTTTTTGATTATATCTTTTATAACCTCTTTTAATGATTTTCTTATCCCTTTATAAATCTTTCATACTTTAGGCTATAATTTCCTCTATTTGATTGCTAGGAACAGATGACTTTATTTTCTTTCTTTTCCTTTCTTGTTTGAGAGGAAAAACACAGTTGCTCATAATATTTTGTTATAATAACAAAAAAAATTATGTACTTTAGTCATAATAAATAGGCCCATATCAATGGGAGGTATTGAACCAGCTGAGACCTCAATTTATTACTAGTCTGTCACTCATAATAACATCTGTTTTTGGCAGGAGCTCAACAGTGCAGGTTTGAGTTTCATGACTTCAGACAGTTCCTAATATTAGAAAGATAAATAGACATACACAAAGATAGAAGAGAATTTCATGAAGGTGGATCATCTTTATCTACAATTTTAAACTAGTCTCTTTTCCTGCAATGATATGTAGGTTTTTAATCAACATTCTCTAGTTTGGGGCTTTTTAAAATGCTTTTTAGAAGTGGAGAAATTCCCTGTTGAATCACATATTCTGTGAATGTTAATGAAACCTTAACTTTGTTCTGTAATATGTATTTCCAGAGTAAGATTTTGCTTGCTCAGCTTTGTAGACTTTCTTTCCTGTGTCCCTTCCATGGATTGTATTTTTATAACTGTATGAAAAAAAGATCTATTTAATCTGGGCCTGAATGTGTACTCAGATTCTGAAGTACTAAAAAAATCGCAAGTGTCTAGTGACTAATTAGGTAAGCCTAGGTGATTTGTCCATTAGTGCTAAGGTGATTTCTAGATTTGCTAAATCAAATAGGACTTTCTTCCTTGGGACATCAGTTTAGTGTTAGGAAAAATTTTGAATTGAAACTGGTTTGAGTTACAGTTTTGGCACTTCAAGGGAAAAGAAATACTCTCTCACTGGACACTTTGGAAGTAAAACCCAGGCGATGTAAATCAGGCTGATTCATCTTCTTCAGATACCTCTGCTCAAACCAGTAACATTTCAGATTTTCTATTAGGCACTAAGGATCTTGGTGCTGGGCGACAGAAAATATGCGTAAAGAGCTTCTGGGTACTCTTGAGGCTGTTATAAAGAGTGTTGGGAGGAAAAGGGAAGCTGCCTACTGACCTGAATGTACTTTGTCTCTCTTAATGCTCAACAGCCATAGCAAAGAAATTAATTTGTTTAACCTTTTGAAACTAATTAGTTTTAAATCATTTCTAATATTATGTTTCTACGACTTAATATGACATATAAATCCTGACCTTTCTTGAACAGATGGTGATAATGATGGCAATGGGAATGCTATTGAAAGGCATATGTGAAATATGAAGCCTAAGTAATATATTTGATTGCTGATGATCAAGCAAGAACCTGAGTTTATCACAAGGATATCTTATTTGAATAAATCTGTTCCAAGTTTTCCATAAAAGTTTTGATGCTCCTGACCCTGACCAGGTGCTTAGATATGTACCTGTTTGGTGCATACACTTTTGGTAATATTTTTCTGAAATGACATTTTTAGTACTGCATTAAAAGCTAAATTCCAACTGTATATACTCTAAATTAATTAATAATAGTAAGTGACAGAAGAAAGTAAGGACCTTTCTTATTAAATAGATTGAATTTACATAAGTTAACATGGCAGAATATTTGGTCAAATTGCATTGCATCAAAATAATACAAAGTTAGTCTCAGTTGCATATTAAACACTGCATATACATATTTTGCTTTGTTTAAACTGAAAAAGAACCTGGTAGCATCTTTTAAAAAAAAGTCAAAAAGAAATGCATAACTCTATCTTTGCAGCAATTTGGTAGAACAGGTTGTAGTTGTGACATACTGATGGCTGACACAGCGGGCAGTGGATAATGCTGTGTACCCTGATATTTCCCCAAGTTTTTCTCTTTCTCTTAGCAGAAATAGGGACTGGATAAAACTGGCTACTGTCTTCTATGTGTGAAGTCACATTATGTATGTAAATAGATTAAGAAATATCTCTTATTTCCATTCTCCCCTTAAAGCACAAAATTAGTCTTTAAGTGTTTGCATTTCTATTAGGGACTGGTTTATCGGCTAGGGATAAAAAAAGTCTTCAGCAGAAGCAGTAGTCCCTGGGATAGGAGGGTTATGTTTTATTATCATATTAGAACATATTGGATGCTTTTTTTCCCTGGTTGTAAGGAATACGATCTTTTTGGTTTATGTCAGTACTTGGTATTTCCAGTCATAGAAGGTCACTAAAGGAGTTTAAATATCTTACATGAGGATGGAGTTTTCCGGGAGAATGGTTTGCGAGAAACGTTTGCATGTTAGTGTTTAGACCAGGTGTGTCACCGCACACTTGTAAATTTGTAAAGATGGGTGTGGTGAATTTAAGTAAGTTGGGGGAAACGTCTGGTACAAAGGATTATCTTTAGGCTCTTAGGGGCCAGTTGTAGCACTGGGATTACTACAGCTTGTTCAAATGGCTGTGGATTACAGTTACACGCGAGAGAGATTAAGAGAGTAATATTATTTATTCCTGTTTGCATGTTAAGACTAAAACATATAGTAAATTTTTGCTTTAAACTGAGGGCATAAGGAAGGATGAACATATTATTAGTCTATTTCTGTTTATTTATACTAAAAATTCCCACTAACTTCATGGCAAACTGTCCCTTTCGAACATATGGAAACTCGGTGATAGCAGTCAGAATTAAGGTTTTGGGGGATGGTGAAGAGAATTATTTTGAGGATGTATTAGTATTGCGAATAAAAAGGGGCCCAAATACTGAGTTTATCCATGGATGTGGAATAACTTGCTGGCCCTGGTATTTTTCTTGTTAAGTATTCTATTAATATACAAAGAGACTATCTCAGAAAATTGGTTCAGTCTAGTCCTACTCTTAGATACAAGTGAGCCCACAGCTTGAAAAAATTGACTTGGTTTCTTCTGGCTCAAGAATTAAGCTGCCTACTAAGAAGGTAAAATAGAGATACATGTTTCTAGCAATTTAAATTGATAAAACTGTTCTGCACACTACTTTTAATAGTGTTCTTTAACTATCTATGAATTGACTTTTTTAGGAAACCATAATGTACTATCAGGGCAGGTCAACATATTAGTGTTTGTCCCAAATACACTTTCAGTAGAAACTTTATAAACTAATAGATATATATTGGACAGTATTTGAAAAAATAAGTGGAGTATTGAAATGCAATATTTGTCAAATTGCTCATTTGATGAATGCCTCTTTAAGCAGTTCACTACTAAGTGCCAGGTCCCGCACTTAGGTCACAACAACCCCCTGCAGTGCTACAGGTTGAGAGCAGAGTGGCTGAGAAGCTGCCTGGCAGAAAAGGACCTGGGGGTGCTGGTCAACAGCAGCTGAACATGAGCCAGCTGTGCCCAGGTGGCCAAGGAGGCCGATGGCATCCTGGCCTGGACCAGCAATGGTGTGGCCAGCAGGAGCAGGGCAGCGATTGCCCCCTGGGCTCGCCACTGGGGAGGCTGCCAAGTTTTGGGCCCCTCACTACAAGAAATACGCTGAGGTGCTGGAGTGAGTCCAGAGAAGGACAAAGGAGCTGGCGAAGGATCTGGAGCACAAGTCTTGTGGATGAGGGAGTTGAGGGTGTTTCATCTGGAGAAAGACTGAAGGGGGATTTTACTGCTCCCTACAACTGCCTGAAAGGAGATTGTAGCCAGGTGGTAGTCAGTCTGTTCTCCCAAGTAACAAATGACAGGATGAGACGAAATGGCCTCCACTTATGGAGAGGAGGTTCAGGTTGGATATTAGGATAAATTTCTTCACCAAAAGAGTTGCCAAGTATTGGGACAGGCTGCCTAGGGAAGTGGTTGAGTCCCCATTCCTGGGGTACTTAAAAACTGTGTAGATGCAGCACTTAGGGACTTGGTGTAGTGGTGAACTTGGTAGTACTCAGTTAATAGTTGGACCTGATGATTGTAAAGGTATTTTCCAATGTAAATGATTTTATGATTCTATATATATCAGTGTTAAGAAAACTGAGGGAAGAAGGCATGTAGAATACCACTGGTGCCCTGGTTCCAGCTGTGTAAAGAGATATTCTACCCTGTTTCAAGTATTCCTCACTCTGCATTAAGCTCCAGGATACATTGACACTCTTTCCGTTTTTATCCAAGGCTTTGCAGATGGTGTACATCCTCCTTGCTGTGCTTTTACCCCACATGGGTGCGTTTCTTTCCCTAAATTGGCATTCCTCTAGCCATTTATTTCACTGCCTTTGCCTTTAGTTTTTTTTCCCATATGATTACATTTCCAGCCCATTGACTTACCTATGACGGAATATTGTAGCATAGCCCTCCCCCCACCCCCACCGTGTTTTGTAGCTTTCATAGGTCCCAACTGATAAACAAACTAGAGGAGAGTATAACACAAAGCAAATGAAATAAGCTATGCATTTGACCACAGAGGGGTTCGTGAGACGATTTGCACTATGTTTAGGATGTACAGTGAAAATACACTGAGAAAAATGTTACTACTTCGCTAGGCTTTGTCTGAAATATGGTAAAGCATGCCACTGTTACATTTAAAATTGATTGAAGGGATGATTTTTCATAAAGATTTCTGAAATCAATGAACAAGAGGTAGCTGAAGCCAATTTTCTGTAGCAATTTTAAGAGCTATGACAGAATCTACTGTTTTGTGTATTTTGTGTACTTATATCAGTACATTTTGTATTTATGTGCACTTATATCTCACCATGATCAGTGGCGAGCTTCCATCCACTTCAGTTCTGCCACATTACCTGCAAAAGGGCAGAATTTCAGTGATGCAAAGCTTCTCCTAAAACCACAGTGACAGAAGTCATGTACCTGGTAGAATACTTGGAAGCATGTACACGGTAATATGCACTATGCTTTTCAAAATGTCCTTTTTTGTTTCCAGAAAGCCCCCATCAAATAGTTCCGATTTTGTAGTTTCAGAAAGGTGTTATTTATCTTCAAATAACCAATGGCAACAGCTTTGGTGTGTACTTCTATACTACTACTACTTTGAGTCAATGTTAAAGTTTCCTTTCACACTTGTTAATAAGAACAGGGAGTATACAAGGAGCCTTTTTGTGCTACCATTTTTATGTGGACTTGTACTTCACTTTACGAAAAATTCAGTTTAAGTGTTGGGGTAGCCTGCAGAATAAAGCAGATCTCGGGGTTTTTTTACTACGAGGTTATCTGTCTTGATTGAAGATATTCTCTAATGATGTATATATTTTGATACAGGTGTACATCTTTCTGGGAAATTTAATCTGAGATTTTATTATTAAGAAGCTTTGTGTGTGGGGTTTTTTTCCTGGCTTTGTTTTTGTTTGGTTTTGTTTGGGTTTTGGTTTGTTTTTGTTTGTTTGTTTGTTTTTAATGAAAGGAGAACAATTTGGTTTCTTAACTCATGTTCCTGTTATTTTCAATTTTTTTCCTGCAGACTTGGGAGTCTGCTACGTAGGATTTTGAACTGCATTCTCCACTTCTGTGTTTATCCAGAAGGTCTTGTAAGCCAGTTGCATTGAAAGGGTGGGATTTTCGATATTTTTGCCTTATGATTGCAAGGTGAGGGTGACTGCATTTAAAGATTAGAACGAGAAACTGTTTCCTGTCCTTGTCCTGTTAAGATGTGCAGCATATTTCTCTTTCCTTTGATCACAGTTTCTCTACTGCTGTTTACATTTTTCAGCAAACCCCCTTTCTGCAATAACTGACCTGAGACTCACTAGAAACAAGGAAATGCCTGACATCTTATAGAATGAAAAATTGTAACAATCTAATTTCAAATGACCAGGAAATGGTGAAAAAGTTAGCTGATACAGAGGTAACTTGTGTTTCCTGCAGTCCCAAGAACAGTACTTTGCTGGAATTTGTTTTCTACAAGCTTTAACAGGAAGAGCTAATCTTCTAACAGGGATAACTAAACAGCAGCGTTAAAATCAGAGTATATTTTACTGTTGGACAGAACTTGTATTTGGTGACTAACTCATCTGTTCAGCTTCTGACTTGGATTCCTTGCATCTTTGTTTATATCTTTATTGTTAGATTATTAGATTTATAGATTTACGGTGATGTTTTACAAACATATAGGTCTGCTACCGTATTTTTTACTCATGAAAGAATTGAAAGCAATCTTTGAAATGTGTTTACAGCTCGCCCAATTATCTTAAGAGCATATCCTTTTAAAAAAATTGCTTCCTCTCTACAAACAAACTGCTAGAAACCTTAGCCTGAAGATGAAAATGGTTCCAACGGTGGGAGGCTATTTTTAAACTTCAATAGATTTATTTTAAAATTTGATAGATCTTATTTTCTTTTAAGGTCTGGTGATTTACTAGAGCAGTTAGCAGGCTTCGTTACGTACAGACACAGGCTGAGATTTATGAACATTTCCCGTGTATTGAAAGGCTAGCCAATGCCCGATTGCAAAGTTCAAGGCATTACCCATTTTTCAGCACAGCCTAGGTTCCCGTCTAAATTTACCACCTTCTGCTCCTACGGGCGTGTTATCATGCCCACGGTACGTCTTTTCTTGAAAATGTGTTTCTGGTTCAGCTTCCTTGCTCCCGAGACTTTTCTATTTTGGTTCCCAGTGTCATGTGATCCCCCTGGCCAGTGAGAGCCCTGCAGAGGGAATGGCAACAGCCTGCTGGGAGCAATGTAAGTCAGAAAAAAACTTTTGGTTTTTGCAGTTTCTGTCCCTCATACTCAATTTTAAACGCTGCTTCTACCCTGAACCTTTGCTGGGCACACCCAGTTATACCTATGGAAATGCTTAGAAGTTGGGTGTTTCGGTTTGGATTTATTTTTTACTCTTTCAAAAGTTACTTTTCTTATTATGTTCCTTTTTTTCCTGTGTCCTGCAGTGTCGCTGAGAAGCCTAAAAAAGCAACAGAAAACAAGCCAAAGGCATTGCAAAAGTTTCCTAAAGTATGTTTTAAGGTGAATATTTCAGGGGTAGTAGTACTTCGTTTAATGTGTGCTATAGGTGGTGCCATAAATCCTGTGCTGAAGTTGGGAAAGAACAACGTGACCCCCCTGTCCTGTCCCCCAGACCCTAAGTCAAAATCCTTCCTGTAGGTAGAAGGACAGTAGTAAATAAAATAATGTGAAATCACATGCTGGTGCCTTTACCAATTGGCTGAGACATAATGGGGAAAGGACTTATTTGAATTAAAGGGCAGTCATGCACCGAAGGCAGAGTATCGTTTTTCTGGTATGAATGAAGTGAAATACTGTATTTTGATCTCAGCTGATGCTGAGTGGTACTTACAGCATATGATATCGAAACCATGTATTTAGTGAGATTTATCATTGGGGTGCTTCCTGGTACAAAGTAAAAGTTTGATCTTTCTATTTTTTTAACACAGGCTCTGAACTCAGTTGGTAAAATTTACCTGGTAATTACTGAATAATGGTTTTGTCCAACTGCATTTTTTTTTCTTGGATAAATATGATTTTCCAAAAATCAATCTCCCCCATAGTTGTATATATATATTTTACTTATTTTCTATTTTTTGGGTTTGGGCTTTTGTTTTGATTTAATTTGGTTTTCTTTTATTTTTCTTTCTTCCGAATTACACGTGCTTTCTTTGGAGTTTACTTTTAAGTTTTGGAGTTAAAGTATTGCTAAGCTTATTTTAAACTTGGGTCCCTAAGTGATATGCCTTGATATCATATAAAAGTTTAAGAAAGAGTGTTTGGAGAAAGGTGTAATGAAATAAGCTGGAATCTTTCTATTTCCCTTTGTGGCCTATAGCCTGGACCTCCTATCACATCACTTGGAGGTGCAGAGGCCATTACTGCACATTGCTTTATTTTCTTGGTGTTTCTGGTCTATACCCTAATGACCAGGTATTAAATGAAGGACTGTTGGAAGTCTTTCTTTGGTTTCTCCCTTCCCCAAATTAGTCTTGAGCAGAGAAATTTCACTTAATGGTTACACTGAAGTAGAAAGAGCATGTTAGGTTTGCAGTTCAGTTCTTCTCATCATCATAGGCATTGGAAAAAAGAAGTCCCAAATTCTGTGTTGGTTGAATTGTTGCAGTGTCAGAAGTGCAACAGCATCTGTGTATAAATATCTGACTCAGAAACGGAAAACGATTAGAAAAAGCCATACTCATTGTGCAGACTAGATGAAATTTGGGAAGCAGGCTTACAGAACTTTTGTTTAAAGGTTTGTGTTGCTGGTTTTGATGAAAAAGTGAAACGTGCAAGACTGAAGATTGTTTATACTGATTTACAGAACATTGTTTGTCCATTAGATTATAAATCGAGTTCTAACCCAGTGTTGCTTATTTGCCTTTGCTTCAGGAGTTTGCATGGTACCAGTGTGCAAATAATGGGAATTCTGAGATTGCAGCTCAGAGCTGGATTCCCTTGTCACTTCCTACGACATAATGCTTGGGCTTGTGAACACAACTCTCCAGCTTAAGAATTGTGCCAATCTTGAGGTAACCAGAGAAATTGCAATAGGTAAAATACAATGAGTTAAATTAGAAGATCTGTGGTATCACTTATTTTCTTCTTTAAATTTTTTTCCCCTACTGATTTATTTACTTCATTCATACTCATTGGTTGTCTTTGTTCCTGAAAAAGAACTTAGGAACATACTACAAAAATAAAAAAGAGGGACGGTGAATGGTAAAAAGCCTGGCTAAGAGGACAGTCATACAGTTGCACAGGTTTCACAGAGAGGTTGTGGAGTCTCCATCCTTGGAGATATTCCCTAGCGGACCCTGCACTGACCTCAAGTAACCTGCTGTAGGTGACCCTGCTTGAGCAGGGGGCTGCGCTGCATGACAGGGACTCTGAGGTCCTTCTGAGTCGCAGCGATCCCATTAGTCTCAGAATTCCCCTCCTCCATTTGGAGCCGTAGACAGCACTGCTACTCTGGGGAGAGATCACAAGTCATGTGTAGACTTTAATCTTAGATTGTCACTCTCATATTTTAGACCTTGCCATTTTGCTGCCTCAGTTCGGTCATTAATCATTTTTTTGGAGTGATGGCCATGATTGCCTTGCTGGCATTGCCCAGTACACCCTGCCTGAAATGTCACTGCCCGGCGAGGGATGGCACACTGGGAGCAGCTACTCCAAGTTACTTCAGGCAATGGTCTCTAATCCCACGTCTTTTGTCTGCTGTCTTCTCAGGCACCACAGTGTACCAGAGTGGTAGGAGGAGACACTGGTGAAAAGAGAATGAGAAAAGAGTAAAATTAATGGCAGGACTGTGGGAAAAGTGTAAGTAGAAACTAAAGGGACGGATCCAACATGGACTGAGTTCTTACACCCATCTTGCTACTCTGCTTGGATCTCACAGTGGAATCTCCAGAACCTGAGGAGGGGATGTAGGAGATTGCACAGGCTGTGCCAGGGTTTGTGGAAGGAGGGGAGGAAGAAGCAGATCTCACGGGATCCCTTGGAGGCTAATGAAAAACATTAAGCCCCGGTCCCATACACTGTATGCAGAGTTGTACTCTAGAGACTGATGAATGGTACAAGAGAACATAACATGTCTGGGTAGGAAATGAAAGTACAAAAGTAGAGAAAAGAGAAAACAAAATTTACATTTTTTTATATCTATAAAAAGCAACATTAAATGCACATGAAAGGTGTAGAGAGTTCAATAATACCTTTCACATTAACATATGGATATAACTTTAAATAAAAATGGCAAAAACGAATAGCTTAACTTGTGTTTTGGAAAGATTATTTTAAATCTCTTTCTGCTGTAATGCTGTAGGTGATGATTTTGCTTAAAGACTATTTATCTTGATGAGATTTGGAACACTTGTCCTGAAAGCAATTGCCAGCATAAATCTAAACAGGTGCGACTGTGAATAAATTCAGGCTGGAGCTGGAAAAGTAGATGGGTTCAGCCTCCTATCAGAGGGGTAGGCTAGGACATGTTGCTGTTTACAACAGGCTCAGGGAGTTGGCTACAGGAGTTGGAGGTTTGGTAGCAGGATTACACTCAGATATCTATTTCCATTTCTGGCTAAATAGTGTAATTGGAATTTAGACAGTATTTTTTTTCCTGAAGAAGACACATTATAAAAATATGACCATTTATTTTCTTAACATATTCTCTTTTACTTTTCTTCCTTCTTGGAGAATAATGCTATAGATAAATGGGAGATAAATCTGTGCAATGCTTTCTTGCAGATGGACATGAGCAAGGGTGAAATACTCCTTTTTATTAATTTTAGGGAAAAAAACCTCACATTCCAAGGAGACAGTAGCAGCTCAGTCTGGGAGCATTCGGCTGATGCTTGCAAACTAGTCTGAGAAAGAAAATAAATCTGGAGGAAAAGATTTTTAAATAATTACTTGATATTGAAAAATTTGCTAGGTCTACAAGATATCTATTTTTTTTGTGGCTAGCATATGTGTATTTGCAGATTTCTTTGATCTGTAAAAAGCCCTTTTCTATATTGTGCGCTAAAAGTAATTTTATTTATAATTTCCCTGACCTATAATTTGGGTTGTTGATATTTCCTTTTTCTTTTTTAATAATTTCTGTTTTTACAATTGCTTACTGCAGACAAAAGAACAGAATCTTGTCATTTAAGTATGTTCTAAAATCTAAATGGTAGAACTTGGTTAGTTTTTAAAGTGGAAATAGTATTTGATTTTGAAAATATCTTTTTGGTGGCATTTTTCTGTATTTTTATTAATGTTCAAATAAAAATAATAGTTTTATTATGAAGTACTTCAAGTACTAAAAATACCGTTTGTCTTGTGTTTGATTATTTTAAAAAATTGAATAGTTAAAGGAGAATAATCTGCAATGAAATAAGGCTGGAATGATGTGTTTATGTTTCAGATATTTTGCTTTTTAAAGAGTCCAATTGCAGTTCTATATAGAGATACTAATTTTGTATCTGTTCAGTTCTAAATAGCTTTCATTGACAATTTTTATGGCTTTCAATAGCACAGCAATTACAGGTTAGATCTGCCAAGATGCCTCGGGGGTTATCATAACTATTGATTCAATCTGTGTATCGTCTGTGGCAGTTAAACATAAACATCATAAAGCCAAAATTGGTCAGATATGAATTCTGGCAGTTTTGTTAAATTACTTGGTTTGAAATCCAAACTAACAGGAAACTAAAATCTTCTTTAGCTTTTATCCTTTGCAACTTGTTGGGTAACTTCAGTGTAACTGCCTATAATTTTGCCTTCTACATTCTTCAAGTGGAGATAAACTGGTTGTGTCTTCACAAATAAGACCACTGAGATTTTGTTTTGCAATTATACAGTAGGAAGAATTTCACTGCTCATTTTATTGGCTTCATCAATTTTGAGGTAATGGACTTGAATGGTATTTGTGGGCTCATGTTGCTATATGCCTATAAATCGACAGCCTGATTGTTCATTCCAAAATACCATTAATCTCAGACTGTGCTGAGGCAAAAACATCTTCAACTGTTGCATAGTTGTGTTCCCACTATCCCAAGAAACCATTCAATTTCTGCTTATGTTGTCTTCCTCTGGCTTTGTCTGAAGGGCACTTTCTATACAGTCATTAATGCTCAAATAAAAATAATTGTTTGGACACATTCGGATATAAAAGCAACCCTGAACTCTTAATTTCACGTTCTCACTGGAAAGCCGGGCACATTTCACAAGAGAAAGAAGTGATAATATTTTTGTCCCAGCCAGTCTGATTGTTCTGCTTTGTCAATCTGAACTTTCTTTAATTTAAACTGGGCATATTTCTTGTGGATTTGTTTACTGTCCTGTCGTGTGTGTTGCTTCATCCAGCTAACAGCTGCTTTGCACCAAGCAGGACAGCCTTCCAGTGGTGTTTCTGTAAGTGTTTGTGTACCAGTGCCATGACCACTGTTAGGGGCCATGATGCTTGTTGTAATTTCTCATCAGACTGAACAAGACTCTGGGCCATGTCAGGCTTTATTGTAGTTGGCTTAACTCTGGCAACCAGCCCACTGCTTAGACTCAAAAGGTGTTGGCTAACAAGCCCTTGAATTCTAACAGTCCACTTTCTCAAAAGTGATGGCTTAGAATCCCTCAGATTGTGTACATTTCACTCAGTTCTCAACTCCCACAACAAACTTCTCAAAGGTGCTGGCTAACAAGCCACAACGCATAACCAAATGCCGGTGAGCAAGTCCCAACACCACTATTCAAAGGTGTTGGCTAAAAAGCCTCAACACCCTTCTGCAAGCTTCCTGCTCCCACAACACACTCCAGTACTGAGTGGAATATAATAGCCATGCTTTGCCCATGGCAAAGCAAGGGAGGACAAAGATAAAGACAGAAAAAGGAGAGAACAAAGAGTATCAGCAGTCCTTAGATCCTGCATTGGTCTGCTGCACGGATAGTCTGGAGCTGGGGAAAACAATGCAAGTGAAAAGAGAGGAAAAAGAGAGCGAGGGGGCCTGATGCCCTTCTGTTTATTGTTAAACTGTGCACGCCTCTTAGCATAAAATAGATTTTTCCCACTGTTTTGTGTGCGCATGCACAGCCAGCCCTCTGAGCCCTCCTCCAGGAAGTGAGTCAAGAGGACCCTGTGCCAGTGTCAAGGTGAGCAGGAAGCTGGCTCAGCACAGCGCTGCCCCACCTCCGCAGGACCCTCTCCTCTGATCACAACTTTCCTGTCTTAACCATGTCATGTTTGACACAAAACATGCCAATGCCCGCTCCTCCATGCCTAGACACACGAGCTTGCTCTTGCACGTACATGCACAGCCTTTAAAGCAGGAGGGCTTCAAAGGCACCAATTGAATGAAATTTTGTCATTACATGCATCATGGAAGTTCATAATTATTTCCTTAAGACCTCATTTTTTGTGGGGTAGTCTTTTTCTTAATAAAGTGTTTGCTGTTGCTCCCTGGCAGAGTTTGTATGCCAAGTGTCCATTGCAAACACTGGGAAAGTAAATTTAGAGAAAAAGGGAGGTTGACATAAGTAACAGAAGATTGCTTTCATAATTCCTTTTGGATTTTTGACAAAAATTGTCTTAAATATTGATTTGTTTTCTTCCTTTATTTCTTTTCTCTTGAAACCTAGCTACATAAAGGATGCATTTGTAGAAATACCTTTAAAAATAAAAGAGAGAAAGCTAGAGAAAGCTGAATCAAGAGAAGGTCTAGAAACTTCATGAACTAGATGTCAAATCAATTATGATATTTTCTCTTTTTTTTAAACAAGAGCTAGGCACAAGCAACTAATCTTTTTTTGCTCAGGGATTAAACTGAGCCAAGTAAGACAAACTGTTCAGCAAATTTGATCTTTCATAACTTAAAGGATTGGAAACTAGACAAAACATTGTACAACTCATTATGTTCAAGGTAAAATTTTTGTTCTTGGCAAATGTATACCTTTTGAATTGAACCCATATCAGCTGCTTTGGTGTTACCAACCCTTCAACCCAAACTGTTGCCACAGTTCTAGAAAATACTCGGCCAGTTTAGGTCCTGCCACTTGGATATCCAGATTGGGGTGGGACCATGCCTATTTTATGCTGCTCTCCTGGCATGGCCTTCCTGGTGGGTTTCCAGGCACTGGTGTCCATGTATGTGAGTGTGTGGCAAAGTTGTGATCAGACAGTGAGGGCCTGGTGTCCTGGCTGGCATATAATGCTAGACGTATTCCTTGAGACTACCTGAAGAACCAGTCTTGTGTCCCTGTGAGGAGTCAGTCTGTGTTTGGTACACTTTTGGAGCAGAGCTTTCCATTTAGTTTACCCCAAATGGAATTTGTTTTTTGCACATCCCAGCTGCTTTGTAATCCAAGCCAATGAAGGAAATCACTTTAAAATCTCACTACTGCTGTGAACAAAACCAGTAGCATAGACATAGATTATTTTTATTAACCAATTTCCTTCCCTATTCTAGCTAAATAACGTCACTAATTTGTCTCAGCACTAGATCTGCGCTGACAAGATGAATAACTTCTTATGAAAGACTGGACCTTCAGGCTTTAAAGCTACCTCTGCTCTTATGGAAACATAATCAAAGGCAAAACCAGATATTTTGGATATAAGTGGAACATTCTTTCTATTAAGGGCAGCCTTTAAAACTCATTCTCTCTCTAGTGATTGAAGTCTGGTGCATGTGACTCCAAGGCTTCTTGCACACAAAGCAATTCGCTTCTCTTGATCTAAAGAGTAGCAGAAACATTCTGCATTTAAGCAGAAACTTATTTCTGCATAGGTAAGGCACTGTGACTTGCTTCTGCATAGATGCAACTCAGAGTGCATCTAATTAATGCTGGTAAGTTTTTGCTTTAGTCTCATTTGTTGAATCCAGCCTAAGTTGGATGGCTAACCCAGTACTGAGCTGTCATAGCAACCAGATCGTGTAATTTGTTCACGGTGCTTATCCACATTTATCTTAAAGCCCAGTTAGGCTGTTTTTCCTCTCATGGACAGGCTGATCTAGAGCTTCACTGTTCTGTCAGCTGAGAAGCTTGTAATTTCCAAAGCAAATTTATTTGCAGTACCAGCTTTCTTTCTTTGTCCTAAATACCTTTTAGGTACTGATGTTTATGCATAATGTATTTATAGGGAGTAATCATCTTTCCTCTGATCTTTGGTGTTTTTTAGTCTAAATGAGTTGAATTTTTAGCCATCATTTGTTTAATATACTCTTTAACCTTCAGATCTTTATTGTATTCCAGCTGCCATTTCATCCCATATTTTATATTGTGAAATCCTTTTCCAACTCATTGCAGTTGGCCCTCACTCTTACTACCCTAAAATAAAAAAAACCTCTTGCAAGTTATTTGTCAAACCTTTTTTGGCTTGGCTTGTTGCGTTTTTACTTTCAGTCTGCCAGAGTTTTATTTTGTCTTTTATTGTCCTCATTAAGACAGCAGCTTCGGGGTTTTTTTGAAGGGCTGCTTCAAATAACGTCTTGCATTGATAGCTGTTTTGGTTTTCCGTATGTTTGCTCTGCATCACTCAATATATTCTGTGTACTACCTACAAATATTTTGTCCTCCTGTTTGTCTGCTTGGAAGTTCCTTTGTTGCAACTTCTTAATTTCCTATTTTTTTCAATCAAGCAGTATTTTAGGGGATTTGTAGGCTTTGCTTTCTCCCACATAAATGCGTAATTTAAGGGCTTTATGACCGCTATTAAAAACTGGCTCTTTGGTAGCAAAATTCCAAATTATGAGGCCCTGTCAAATTAGTATTTGCTTATCTTGTGGGTTATGTGTTTATCTGCTCTCTGAAGCATTTAATAGTGTCTAAAGCTTTTGTTTTGCAATCATGCACAGCTTTGATATTTACTTGATTGTATGGGACCATTTTCTGTCCGCTGACATAGTTTGTCTCATCTCTGGCAAATATATATTTGCCAAATATATATTCTGTATCGCCAGTCACCAGCTACAGCACAGTTGGAAAAATCAGGAATAGTAAAAGTGTACTGGGTGTTCCCTTCCGTGTTCTGCTCAGGGCAGGTATGTTTGACTTTTCTAGCTTTTTAAGAGTACCATCAGTGAGTCTTTTGTCTCCCCCCCCCCCTTTCCTCCCCTCAAAATAGGGTCATGCAGCTGAATATCTACTGCTGATAAGGATGTTTTCTGACAGCTACATTTTGTTTCCTGCTATTAATTCTAAATGTCTTCTTACGTTGTGCTGTGTCATGCATCTCTTGTGCTATTTTCTTTTTAGTCTGTTGTATTCTGAAACATGTCAGCTAAATTGTCCTAGTGACTTTATCAATTGCTGGCAAGTTACTAGACTAACTTAGATATTTTATATTTTTCTGATACCCTCCAATCTGACAGTATCCTTCTCATTAATGTGGTGGCCAGGTGACTGAATATGATATGTTGGGATGGGGATTCTGCACATTTGAAGAACATGTCGTTAAAATAACGTTACCACTTTCGTGCGCTTACATGAAACAAGAAGAAGAAGCAGCTGGAAATGCCTCAGCGGAGGTAGGAGGTTCTGAGTGGCAGTGCTGCTTAGGTCTCTCCCATCACCGTGTCTTGCAGTCCATCTTGTTGTTCTCTTGTCTCTGCTCTTGGCATCTGGATGCTGTGAGGCTTTGTGAGATAGATCTTGGGAAATATCTCTTTGCTGCAGAGTTTGCCTTACAGATAATTCCCACAGAATGAGCTCCTGTTTCTGGAGCTTGTGTGTCTGAAATGACCTCCTTTGACCGTCCTTGCTGACTTGTTTTGTAGCACAACCTATAGGAGCTCTCCAAAAATTTTTGAAATATACCAGGTTGAGGAGAGCAACTCTGCTTCATTACTTGATATCAGTCTGATATCAGCGTGGCGTAGGTGTCTGATGGGAAATTATCGATGCTGTTAAAAAGGGCTGTTCATTTCCAGTCTTTACGTGTGTATTCCCAGTAGGTGGTGTGTCAGGGACAAACAGAGGCAAGTGTGACTCTACGTGCTGTTGTGTTTCTCCCTTCTGAGCTATATTACACCAGGATTAGAGAACTCTATGGGCACAGGGTAACACTGACAGCTCCTGTTTGGCCGTCTCCTAGTGCTGAAAATCTTTGTGAGTCGCTTCTCCTCAGGACAGAGTAGTATGTCTAGCAAATGGCTTGTATCACACGCCTTCCCCCTCCCCACCCCCCATACATGCTTTTATATTTAGCTGTAATGGAAATTATGTTGTTTTCCTGAAGGAAGGTTATAAAACGTTCCGTGTTGTATCCCTTGATTAAAAGCAGTATTTTTGTATTTATTATTCCAAGTACTGTATTTTTTATGCACATCTGGTTAGTAATGCTATTATTCTTGCATTCATGATGCTGAGGAAAATACGAACAAAACCTGTGAATTGCAATAGAGAATGCTTGGTTGTTGATTCTTCTCCATTCATCATTGCATTTTTTTAAGTCTAGTAAACAGTTTTCTTTCATTTTATTAGATGGCAATTTAATTTGTTTCATACTTTTACCAAATTGTTGGAATGTTGTATCACATGCCTTACAGTAGGCAAAATACATGACACAATGCTATTGTTCTTATCAGCCAGAAATCTTGAATTAAGATTTATTTGGTGAATTTAAGAAGAATCACTGTATACTTATATATAATGCTATTGGTTGATATTTTATTAGTCTCTACTGCTAAATTAAAACCTTGATTTTCTGAACCAGAACAGACTTACTGAATGCTGCTGTGGTTTTTTTTGTATTACTGTTACTGAGAATACCTGTTTCATTTTAAGAATTATCTCATGTCAATATTAGGATTTCTTTTGTTTCCTAAATATTTTAGAAAACAGCCTTCCTTGCCTGAACTACTGCCTTATTTTTGTGTCCCTTTGTTTTAGTTATTAATTATTATTTAGATTAGATATTAATTTTCTAGAATTCCTGAAATTCTGCCTTTATATGTTTTCACTCTGTGAATATATTCTCTGCATGTGTTTAATCTTGCCATTATCGTTTGAGTATCCAAAATTTCATTATCCCAAATTATTACTAAATTTGTAATTTTTCACTTGTTCATCTTTTAAACCAAAAGTGAACCAAATTTTAGTTTTCCTTTTTATTTTTTCAAGTGTGATATCTTTGTGAATTATAGCTTTTCCCAAGAGCCAGTAAAGTATGCTTAAAAAATTTTCAAATACCAATTATATTCTCTAGGCAAATGTTTGCTTTTAATTGATTTTAATCCTTTTTGCTTTCATGCCTGTGAAACTATTTCTTTAAAATGAGAAAGGGATTGTGTGTGTGTATATATATATGTGTACATACATATATATGTATATATATATATGGTTTAGTCTTGATGCCATTACAACTTCTTGCAGTCTAATTGTTATCAGTGGCATCCCTATGATTGTAAACTTTTTTTATTAAATTATTATCTCTTCTTCTTTTGTCAAATGATATGTAATTTCCCCAAGCTGGCTCTAGCAACTTTTGATTTGAGAAACTACTGTGTAAGATTTTTAGGGTGTCCAAAAATTCTTTAACACTGAAAATTCAGAAGAAAGTGCCCTGTGACAAGGATGGCTCACACTCTGTATTTAGTTTCGCTCTAGTCTTTTGTCAAACTCTTTTATTCTTTCTTTGGATATTATTGTTCTTTGATCTGTTACTTTTCTTCCTTGATTGTAAATTCCCATCTTTTAACATATATCACTAACTTTATTTGTAGTGTGCTTCATATATTTAATAACATACTTAAGAACATAAGAGCTTTTCTGGATCTATGCCCTAGTTTCTGCTGCCTTCCTTTTTTATGACCACTTTTATCTTGTGTTTCACTTCCTTATCACTCATTCTTCTTTTTATATTGTCTCCTTACCTTGTCTACACATCCCACAACTCTTACACAATTTTCTTTCTTGGCTTCTCTTTCCCTGTCCTCCTTTTTCAGTCTTTTACATCTCTACTCTCATTCTTTAGAGTTAATAGCTCTAAAGAATGATTTACATTATCAAGGTTACTATTCTTGACTCTGTGTTCATTTAGTGTCATATTAGTATTAAAACAACCTATCCTGAGAAAATATCTGTTCTATTGAACATATACGTACCACTGGAATCATCAGGAATGCAGGCATTAACACCCTTTCCCCCTCTTCGTTTTTATTTTTTGTGTAACTTCTCAATTCTAGTATTGGAATTAAGGAAACTGTGGATACAGTGACTGGTGTCATTTTTGCAGCCTGTTCCCTTTACCTTCATGGAACTGCTGATACTGCTATCTTAGAAAAAGCAGTCAGTTAGGGCATGAAGAAATACTATGAACGAAATGAAGAGCTAATACAAAATACTTCCACTGTTCTGCATTGTCTGAGTTCATAGGTGGTTGCAAAATCGTTGACACTTACGAACTTTAAACCATGAACCTTTGTCTGGTAAATGAGAACTTTGACATTACTTCCTACTTGATGAAAACTTACTTTGCTTCTATTCTGTCGTGCTTTTCTATTCCTTCCTTTCTCCCATCCTCATAACAGAGCTGGTCTGTTCATACTAAAATGACTGTTAAATTGAAATAACTCACTCCTAAGTTGCCTTCTAACTTTGAAGGATATTAGCCTGTTCTGGGTGTACATGATTGATGATTTCAGCAATTTTCTTCATTATTGCTTGGCAACCAGAACAGGCAAGTTGATTTTCCATTCTCTTAATGGTATGTCTTTGAATGAACAACTTTCTTGTCTTAGTTGACCCAGATGTGTCAGGCAATGAGGTAAAGAAAACTCCCGTCTTTGTTATGTTTTGTATTTGATCTGGGGGTCAGTTTATAGGGCAATGTGAAGCCGAAAGAAGACACCCTCCATCTTGGTGAAGGATTTCTTGGTCTGCTGGCAAGCCCATCCTTTCTGCAGAATGTTAACACAGCAAATGCTCATGAAGAATACTTGAAGTAATCTTACTTGTCTTTGGAGCCTTCTTTGTCCTGGAAGCAGGGGGAAATGAAGGAACAATTTACCACTGGCTGAGCTGAACTGCTCCCAGCGCTGCTGCAAAGATGCTTTGGTGGTACATGCTGTGGTTTGGCTCAGGCTGGAAGGCACATTCATTCAGCTGTGTTGCTGCAAGATGTAATCCACAAGCTGAAGCATTCTTAGTTATGTGTTTCCACACTATTTCCCTTCAACATAAAGTTGCAGTTACCACTTGATGCCTGGTTCAGAAGAAAACTCTTCAGTCCCTTTGCTGGTGGACTTTCTACTGGCTAACAGTCATCACCTTTTTTCCTCTTGCTTGTTTCCTTCTCATTGTTATCTGTTTCATTTTTTGCTTTGTATCTTATTTTGTTCAGGCCTTACCTTCTTCACTGTCCCTCCATGTTCCCTGTACCTTCTCAGGTGGAGACATTTCTGACCACAACTGCACTGTCTGTCCTGTGTGGTAGTTCCCTGTATGCGTGCTGCTTCCCGATTCCTTCATGGATAGCCCTTGTCCCTCTTGCTGACAGGGTCTGCTGAAGGCAGAGGCTGTTGGGAGTTCTCCCTAGATCCTGCAGCTACCAGCTCATCACATCCACAACTCTTGTGAGTGGCAGGAAGGTTTGCCCGTGTTGTCTTGAGAAGGGACGGGAAGCATAGCCAGAGATGTTGAAGAAGTCTCTGACTATTTTGTCAGTGTTGAATGGTTTAGGAAACTTTGATTAATTTCGTCGTTTGAAAATGGTTTTGGTTGCAAAAGTGTTTTCAGAGAGTCCAAAAGTCAAAAGCATAATTCAGATAAATTTGACAGCTTTCAATTTCTGCGGCTTATTCTCACTTCAAACAGCCATAAAATCTGTGACGAAGAGGTGAATCACACAGCTGCAGTTTTTGTAATTACCTTTGAAGTATCTTGGTTTTTTCCTTTGGAGAACAGTTGCTTCCTTTGAGTCTGAACAAATACCATCAAAAACTCAGGCTTAATTTCTTAATAAATATAGTAATGTGTGTGTGTGTGTATATATATATATACACACACCTATATATATCTGTACACATGCATGTATACGTGTGTGTGCATACACACACATATTTAAATATTGTTGTCTGCAATGATGATGCCATTAGCATGAACTAATGTCATATATCAAGAAGTTAATTTTGGAGAGACGCTGCTTGGCTCTGTCATGGTTTGATGATGGTACTCCCCAGTTTAGTGCTCCCACTGAGACTGCAAACCATGTGCTGCTTGCTCATTTTCCCCTCCCCCTTATTTGTGGCAGGCTGGAGATGAGAATTGGGAGTACTAAAGGTAAAGATCACAGGCTGGGATAAGAACAGCTTACTGGAAACAGCAATGAGATAAGAAAACAAACAGTAACACCAGCAATACCAATGACAGAGGGCGCAAGAAATGAACGATTCACATGGAACCCCTTGGCAACAGAGAGTACCTCACTGCTCCCTCTGTGTGCTGTGTGGGCTCCAGAAGGGAGCCCTTCCCCCATCCCTGGAAAATGGGGTGAGGTTGTATAGAATAACTCCGGATTTTAGCCATGTCACCTCCTGGCTACTACAAAAATTAACCCTCTCCTGGAACCAGGACAAGCTCTTACTCTTCTTCTCTCCCCTCAACGTCTTTCCTTTCAGACCTGAAACTATATTTTGCTTTTTCTCTGAAAAGTATTGCTGTACTCAAATTATGTTGTTTCTCAGATTGGCATTTAGTGTAGATTTCTGGGCTTGTTTTCTTTTTTGTTTTGTTTAGGTTATTAAAGGGCTTCCCTGGCACCTTTCAGTAGAATTCTTCCTGTGTATGAGTTAGGAAAACAGTAAAGACACTCATGCACACACAAGCTTTTTCAGATTATTCTCGTACACGTAGAGAAGAGAGTGTCATCTTTTACCTGAATGGCTTTTTAAAAATTCTGTAATAGCTTGTTTCTTGTAAAGACAGCTGGAGGCTGAATGTTGTTGGATATAAAGACCTGAAGTATTTATAAAATCTGTCAAAAGAGACACATGCTTTCTTTATATATTTCTTACTTCTAAGTGAGCCTGCCACAACTGAAAAATTGGAAATATCAAGGATTAAACCAACCCTTAAGTTGTAGGAGAGCTCCAGGAGAACATCTGGCTTAGTCTCAACCCGAGACAATCAGCCTTATAAATGGTGGTGGTTTATTAATTTCTTTGTATGAATAATAGCTTCATAATAGAAATATCCTTGAGATAGAAGGTGAAAACATATTAAGGTCAGAAGCTTACAGAAAAAGAAGCAAGTGTCTAAGAAGGGGATAATTAGCAATTAGAAAAGATGCAATTCTCTAGGTAAATTTCAAGGAAGAGATTTCCTGTTAGAAAATCCTCTCAGACACACTCGTCATTGTGCTAGGTTATAGCTTATGAAAGTGAGCAGTGTTTAGGAAGAGGATAAATTGTCTGACTGAAATACTGGAGTAGGAAATGGATTCTCCTGGATCCTTTTCACATGCACAGGTTGTGCGTAGTTCTTGTTCTCTACTACTCTTGATCCATTGTCTGCTCACTCTAATTCTGACTCTGCTGATAATTGTGGGATTCTCAGGAGCCTTTCTCATTGTGATTTCTTACTTAGATGGGGTAGTGTCAGATGGCTGTGATATGACATTAACTAATGAATATTGACGTATTTATTGAAATTTTCATGCATAGTATTATGAGGCCTTGTTGTAAGAGTATTACTGGACACATCTGTTCTATTAATAGACACATCCTTGAATCTTTTAGCATTATGTCTTCCATTTACTGTTGGCTTTAAAAGTCTGTCTACTTTTTAGAAGATTTCTAGTTCTTTGCAAAACAGCTTCTGTATCAATCTTCTCAGATGAAAGCACCCTCTAGACACCTTGTGAATTTTTTTATTTCCAGACATTTTTGCTTGGTTTTTTCCCCACTTGTCTTCTCTTGCCTGTTTGTTTGTCTGGGTACCCTTAGCAACATCTTTTACTAATGGAAAAAGGCCCAGTGCTTTCTGTAGTGTCACTGAGATTCAATCAGAAACAGAATTTACTTGCCAAAGCTTTTAGGTTTTTAGTTTCACTGTTCTTTTTATTATCCTGAACATTTAGTAGTGTGTATCAGGGGGATCTACAGATTTCTAATTTGTTTTCCCAATGCTCATATTGCAACCTTACCTGGAATTAGGAAGTGGAATAGTCAGCTGTGTGTAGTAGGATCTCTGGCTCTGGATTGGATGAAGAAAGTATTCCCATTTATATTTTGTATAATTTCATATTATGGAATGCAATCTTCAGAGAAATCACTTTGCAGAGTTCCTGTGATTCATTGTGTTCTCATTATGTTGCTGAGGAATTCTATGTAAGAATTACAGTCTCAATTTTTGCATCAACTCCCTTAATTCTGGAGGCCAGGGGGTGCTGTAGGTATATGCATTATAATCTATGTAGGTTTAGTATTCAATATGAAGCCTGCTGTATTTTTTTATTTTATTACATTTCTGAATTCTGAGTGTTCCATTTCTTAAAGAATTATTTCAGTGGCCTGTGTACGTGTGCCTGCACTGATATCTAGTATAATTTGTATGTATATGCATCTTGTCTGAGTGAGGCAATGGAAAATGAGGCTCAGGCCTGGAAGATTGGCCCTGGGAGATGATGGACATTACATTGATATATGATTTCTTTTCTTAGGAGAAAGAACTTTCAGCATGGAATGAAATGGGGGAGAAATAGTTTATTTCCCAGATAAAACCCACATTTAAAAATATGTGTAAATAAAATATATGTATACCCTTATGTGTATTTTGATTTTTTTTCACAGTTGGAAGATTTGGAAAGAATAATTTTCTTAATCAAATCTTTACTATTTGAAAAGAAATGTTATTACATTTGAATATTAGGCAAGGTGAAATTATTTGAACTGTGTATTCTCAGAAGCAGTTTAATAAGACACCTGTTACTCCTTTCCTCCTGCTCTAACCATTCAGATGTGTAAGCAGCTAGGAAGTGTGTGAGCCTTATCAGTTTTTCATAAAGTAATAAAATAGCGTACACAGATGTTCACATAGTCTGAGTGGAAAAAATACATCAGTAACTTCACATATAGCATGTCATATCTGTTTTTGTTTGTGTGTTAGAATCTTTGACGAACAAGTAATTAATTAGCAGATTATTTGTAGGTGATAAGACCTGGGCCAAGTTGCTTTTTTTTTAAAAAACCCATTTTCCCAGAAGTGGTTATTTGAGATTACAAAAATTAAATCCTGATATTCTAGGTTTTAAGCACCTCTTTATCATGATTTCTGATTTCCTTTTCTAATATTCCACATTATTTTACAGACTGCTGAAATGCAATACAACTGATTTGAAAAGGTGGTCATTAAAATAATAATTTCTTTATTTCCCACTGCTAACAGTGAAGGACTAAATCTATTCTTCATTGCTGTCTTCAAGGCAGCTCATGAACATGTTCTGCAGACATGTACAATGTCTGCTAGCTTTATATGTATACAGTTGTACATGTCTGTATGTATTTACAGAGACTTTTGCAATTTTTTTTTTTTCCCCAGGGGACCTTGTCAGACTTGTATGTCTTTTGTGTGCATTTGAAAATAATTTCAGGTGTGAAGAAGTTTGGAGCTGACTTTGTATTTAAAAGATAATAAAAATAAAAATCAGTTACTAATAAAAATATCCATTGATATACTAAAATGAATTTACCTGTTTAAGAATGAGTGGACTACAGCCAAAAAGGCTATGGGCATGGTTTATGAATGTTGACATGGCATGAAATTAAGTAAGGCAGTGATTTCACTTTATGAACAGTCTATTAGCAGTGTTGACTTGAGACATTCTGGCTGTCCTGCTGGTGATTCTCACAGAGTTACTGTCACCCCCTCTGTAGAGTAGACTTGCTGTCTATTGAACTGTACTGTAATCTAGATCAGGGAACAGATCTAAAAAACCCGGTAACTGTGAGAGCTGTGTGTATGTGTGCATTTTAATCTTGGATCAGAACACCATGCAACCTGCCAACAGTACTTCTGGTCCCACTGAAGTAGTGTCTTAGGCTTAGGATGGAACTACTGAAAAATGGAAGGCCAAGAACCCTCTAAATCAGAAAATACGCATTGTAGAAAGGAAATATATTATCAAAATTTGTTCTTTTTTGCTCCCATTGAAGACCATGTGCTCGAGAGCGTTGTCCAAATGCTTCTTGAACTCTGTCAGGCTTGGTGCTGTGACCACTTCCCTGGGGAGTCTGTTCCAGTGCCCAACCACCCTCTGGGTGAAGAACCTTTTTCTAATATCCAATCTAAATCTCCTCTGACACAACTTCAGGCCATTCCCTCGGGTCCTGTCACTGGGCACCACAGAGCCTGCCCCTCCTCTTGCCCTCATGAGGAAGTTGTAGACTGCAATGAGGTCTCCCCTTGGTCTCCTCCAGGCTGAACCGACCGAATGACCTCAGCCAGCTCCTCCTCAAGGCCCTTCACCAGCTGGAGCAGCTTTCAGGGTTGACTGGGAGTTGATCAATCTCACAGTAATGGTCATCCAGCTCAGGGCACTGAGACCCCCCCTTGGTGCATCATTGCTACTGAAGACAGAGGTAAAGAATGCGTTAAACATCTCTGCCTTGTCCATACCCTGTTTGTGAGGTGAGCATGCTCATCTTGTAATGGGCCAATATTATTTTGACACTGCTTGTTGCCATTAATATATTTGAAAACACTCTTTTTATTGTCCCGCACAGTTCTGGCCAGTTGAGCTTTGGCTGCATGAATTTCTTCCCTGCGGTGGCAAGCACCATCTCTGTATTCTTCCTGCATCACTTGACCTTGCTTCCACTGGGCATACACCTCCTTTTTTGTCCTTATTTCCAAGAGAAGATTCCTGTTCAGGCAAGCTGGCCTTCTGCCCTCATCTGCTTGACTTCTTACATTTGGGAATTGCCTGCTCCTGTGCCCTTAAGGAAGTGATGTTTAAAAAGTGACAAGCGCTGATGGACCACAGCACCTGCCAAAAATGTTTTTCCAGGGGCTAATCCCACCGGGTTTCACGTATACCACTGATGTCAAATATTTGGGACTGGGCCAAAGCCTCTGCTTGTCTTGTTTGTTCCTCGTGTTGCCTGCATCAGCGTAGAAACATTTCAGGTGTGGTACACTGTAGCAAACGCCTCCTGAAGCAGGTTGAGGGTCGCGTTAGTGCTCATTTCCTCAAGTTTTAGCTCACCATAAAGGTGTAATACTTCTATAGATAGAGTCCTAGACCGATAACTTTAGCCGTGATGAGAAAAATGGTTATGGAAGTATTTTGACTTGGACCCATTGCCTAAGATTTGGGAGATTTTCTCTCTTGATCTGTACAGAAGTTACATGTGTCTGACTCCATTGGTCATATTGATGTAAAATGGGTTTCTAGTGGCCAGACTCTGACCTGAGATGTTTGTGCACGTCCTTTTTCCCTGAAGGCAATCAGTATTAATGTAGCTGTCTTTAGTCTGATATATATCCAAAATGATTTTTTTTTGAAGGGTCAACTTCAAGTCACCATCAGCTTATCTAAAATCTATTATCTAATATTATTTGTCACCATATGTATCTGAACACAGTACATTATAAATGCAGTCCTTTCCTGGAGAACTGAGCATCATCATCTGGGTATGTCAGCAGCTTGAAGGCTTATTTTTTTTTCTTCTTGGTTTGACTCAGGAAGAGAAGTGGGAAACTAGACAGAGCAGTTTCAAATAAATTCTTGGTTTCCATAGGCTTTTTCAACAGCAAGTCAAGAGAAAGTTCTGACAACATTTTAAAAAGAATGCTGTGCTTGTTGTGGTTTTTCTGTAAGTTTTGCTTGCTTTTCTTTTCCCCTTTACATTCATTTTTGGAATGCTGTTTTGTATGAGAATAAGGACAGATTTTTTTTTTGTCGTCCAATTTGATACTTGATGGCAGATATCGCAACGCTCCTTAGTGTGTCAGACAGTGTCTATTGGCACATGTTCTGGATGTTGCCTGAGAAACAGTGTATATTTTCCATTGACATTAAAGTATTATTTCAGCAGTGAGACTCTATTTTAGTAAAACAAAGTATGTATAGATACTTGATTCCTTGCTGATAATGAGAAAGATGCTTTTAATTGCATTTTCAGTAATGTGTTCATCAGATAAATACCGACCATCAAAGCAGAAATATGAAGACTGCAAAATTATAAGAACTGCTATTTCATTCTTAGTTCAGCTTTATTGTTTATGCAGAGTATAGGGTAAAATTCTAATGACATGATTGCATGATATTTCATGTAAAATCTCTTTTTCTGGCACAAAGTACAAGAGGCGTAGCTGATGAACATCTATTCCACATTTAATCATCATTGTGTAATGTATGGTAAAGTCCTTATTTTAAATATTGCTGTTAAAACATTATGGAGATTAGTAACTTTATTAATTTCCTTTAAGTCTTTTTGTGGTTTAATAAAAGACACCATTTCAAAATCGCTGAGGACAAGAGAGCAGTAGTATTTCTGTTTTAGAAATCATGGATGGAATAAAAATTAGATTAGTAGAATATAGTCTTTTGAGACCTTATTTTTCTCAGCACTTAGCATTATAAAGCACTTTAAATATTCATATCTAACCATGAGTCTTAAGTGTCAATCTTAACTTCACCTCTGAGTTACACAGGAAGTTAAAACTTACAATTGAATGTATTTAAAGTAGTATGATGAAATAATTTGAGAGATATTACTCTTGAGATTCCAAGACTTGATATTTTTATCATCTGTCAAGTTGTAAATATTTTGATTATATACTGGCAAAGACAGTATCTGTTACTTGCAAAAAATAAAGATGAGTGGTTAGCTAAGCTTTAGACCATATTTTGAAGGAAGGAGGGATTAAAAACTACATGATAAAGAAAAAATGAGTTAAAACCAAATTTGATGTGCACAGTAATCTGGTTATTTCTTTGCTAATAGTTTTTTCCAGACTAAGAAAACCCAACTGGTTCAATCAACATTAGTTGAAGCATTTGGGGAAAAATCACAGGAAAAAGTATTCACTAAATTGGTGAAGATTAAAATCCCTAAAGCATAAGGTCTGCAGTAACTGAACTGTACAGTTTACTAAACTGTAAAACTGAATTGTAATGCTATAAAATGAAAGGCAAGTAATATGGTCAATTGTCCCTATGAAACGAGATCTCCCTGCCTGAAGTCTAGAACTAAAGAATACTTCAAGTCAGGCATACTTAGATATATTTAGGTGTTTGTAGGCATACATCAATGTTGTAGTTGTTAATTGGATGGTTATGGATGGATACCATCCATTAATGGATACGCACATCCACTACTGCAGCTGTAAATGAGTCGATATGCTCAAGTATTTCAGTGAATATTTCAGAGTACAAAAACGATATGGACGTACTGCAGTTGGTCCAGGAAACAGCAGCAGACGTGATTGAGGCATTGGGGCATCTGAGGGCCAGAAGGAATTGTGTCTGTTCAGCCTGGAGTGAAGTCTGCGGAGTTCTCATCCATGTGTATGAGCACCTGATGGGAGCCAGGTGTATAGACATATTATATAGACATAAAGAGGATGGAGCTGGATTCTTCTCAGTGCTGCCAAAGGACAGGAGGTGATGGGCACAAACTGAAACACAAGAAATTTGACATAATTATAGGAAATAACTTTTCTTACAGTAAGGGAAGATCAAGCATTGGAATGGGCTGCCCAGAGAGGTTATGTAGTCTCCATCTGTGGAGATATTAAAAATCTGTTTCTGCAGAGTCCTAAGCAACATGCTCTGGCTGCCCCTGCTTGAGTAGGGGGGAAGTTGGACTAATGAATCTCTCAAGGTCTCTTCCCCTCAGTGACTCTCATATCCTGGGATGTAGAGAAATATCTTCAATTGTATAAGGTTCTGCATCATACTCTATATAATTTCTGTTCAGGTCACACATGAGCTAGAAGATGAGCAAAAAAATGTATAAACTGTAATTTGAAAGGAAGAAATCTGGAAGAGGTATGAGAGATATGACAGAATACTCTGAATCAAGGACTGTAATCTTCAGGTAATGGATAGTGCTATTTAAGCTAAAAGGCAGTAACCAAGCTGAAAGTTGATATGAATGTAGAGATTCTTAAAATATGTGCAGTGAGATTCAAGAATAATTTTCCTCTTAGACTGAGAGATTTTAGCTGGTAACAACTATCTAATTTGATCAAAATGAAGTAAAATTTCACAGAGAAGCTGAAGATCCTTCTAACTTACAGCTCAAACTCCCGTTTTGAGCTCTGCTTGAGAATACAGAAGTATTTGAAATGGACAATGGATGTACTTTCCTCAGCGTTGTCCTTGGGAACATTACAGATTATCCATGGAAAAATTTATCCTGTGTACAGCACAGCAAATCACTGCAATAAATTTTAGCCGACACTGTTGTAAGAAGCAGAAAATATGAAAAGAGCTGTTGCACAACCTTAATTACTGGCAGTGTCACTAGGCTTTCTATAATGCAGTTCTATAATGTTTCTTATATCAAATAGAAATATTTTGTTAGAGCCAGATACATAACTGTATGAAGCGGTAAGAATTGCAGTATGCAGCAGGATAGAACTATTTCATGTGTATCACTACTGTTCAGGACACTTGAGGAAAATAATTAGGTTTATTAGAAGGACTTTTGGTTAGCTAAACATTTCTGCCTGACAGGATTTGCATAAACAGATATGAATTTAGAATGATTCTCTGCACATGATAATATTTGCCTGTTAACATTCCAAGACAATGTGCTGATTCTAGGGTCAGTTCTGGTGCACTGTAACCAAGCGCCGTTGAAAAGACAAAGGCATTTTTAGGTTTTTTTCCCCTTTCTTGTTTTGAACTGAGACTCTGCAGCCTTTTGGACAGACCTTGGCTATTTGCACATTATGAACAGCACAGCCTAATTAGGGCACACAGCAGTAATGGGGAGCCTATGGGATAAGACACACTGAATGGGTGAAACGTGTTGTGGCTTCTTCTTTCTACACTTGTGCTGGAACCTCTGCTACTGAAAAAGCTCGAAGATAAGAATGCACTTTCCCCTCCTTTTAGCTCAAACGTTGCTAGCAGGGAGAAAGGTAAGAACCATGAGAGAAAGAAAAGCAAATGCGTATGCTCCCTCTAATGCTCTCCCTGCCTTCAGTTATTTTAGGGATTTAAGGAACCAGGTGGGGTTTTCGAGTATTTAGTGAACTTTAGTGGATTAATCTTCTAAGTTTTCTCTGTGTCCCTTGGAATCCAAGTGAATTAAGAGCATCTGGAAAATAATTTAGCAATGAGCTCTCTGTTATATGAAAAATTATCTCTTGTTGTTTTGAACCTAGCTCTTAGTGGCTTCATTTCATGCCCTGTGGTTCTGGTACTGGTAAAGAGTCAAAATCCACCCATTTTCTCCATTTTATTCATGATGTGGCTGATCTCTGTCATACTCCCTCTAATGTGCCTCTTTTTAAGAGTGCAATCCCAGTTTAGTTTATTCTTCATCCCTAATACAAAGGAGACATTCTGCATTTTCTCCAGACCTTTTGTCATCCATGGTTATCTTAAACCTTTTGTGTCCTTCCATATACTGCTTAGGAGGAAGGGACAAAACCTGCAACTGGTATTCCAGGCATAGAAAAAACATAGATTTATGGCAGAATTCTTTGTTGCCCATTTGCCGATCATAATGTAGGAAGTTAGATTTCAGAGTGTACCACTCATCGTTGTAACTTACTTATTTACTTCATTCTGGAAGTTTTTAGCTGTCCTGGGTGGAGATCATCTGATTCTGGAAATTTTTTTTGTATTCACTTTGTCAAATCTTTCCACAGCCTGTTCTACACTCAGCTGCATTTCAGACAGATCTTTTCCTGAGTTGCTCACAAAGCAAGTTTGTGTTTCCTTTAAAAGCTGTCTAGTTATTCCATGTAGTTCTGCAAAGGACTGCTCTTCTTGCTCTTCTTGCTCTTCTTGCTCTTCTTGCTCTTCTTGCTCTTCTTGCTCTTCTTGCTCTTCTTGCTCNTGCATTTCAGACAGATCTTTTCCTGAGTTGCTCACAAAGCAAGTTTGTGTTTCCTTTAAAAGCTGTCTAGTTATTCCATGTAGTTCTGCAAAGGACTGCTCTTCTTGCTCTTCTTGCTCTTCTTGCTCTTCTTGCTCTTCTTGCTCTTCTTGCTGTTTTCTGTGCCTTGATCTTCAGATAGCCCTTGGCAGGCTTCTGCTTCGGTTGTGTCTCAAGAACAATGTAGTGCTAGTTTTGCTTTAGTTATTTCTCAATCACTTTTTTGGCCTGTCTTGCGGTGTGCTTGCACCTGATCTCTCACAGCTCATCAGACTTTCTGTTTTCTTCTTTTAGACTCTAGTTCAGTCTTTGGAAATTTGTCTTCATGCATATAATCTACTCCCTTTCCTTCCTGGCTTCCCTCTGCTCTTTCTCAAGTGTTTCCTTAAGTGGCTCTGTTCCTGTGATGGTGTCCTCAAGAAGCCACTTCTAAGGATTTAGTTATCTCAGCTCTCCCTGTGGGTTTTTTAATGTGACTCTTATTTTTATGTCCTCTTGGATCTGAGGGCATTGTGGTGGGTATTTAGAGTTTCACACTTCTGCAGAGATGTTGTCTGTAGACATGAGATGGTTGCTGTTCTACGTGGGCTGTTTCACTGTGCAAGATTTTTGAACAAAGTCATGCACTGCATCTTCTGTTGAGGACTGTCTAACTATTTGCTTCATGAAACAATAATTAATTGTGTCATTTATGTGGTCACTGTATTACAGCCCGATACATTTTCTGTACCTACATAGAGATAGCCAAAAGCTGACATCGTCATAGCTTCTGCATGTGTTGCCTCATGTCCCTGAGCACATCAGAAACTATGTCACCATCCCAATAGTAGACTCCCATTCATCCTTTTTGCATAGGCTTGATATTTCAAGCCCTATAGGATCTATGCTACATTCTGAGGTACTTAGCTCATCTATTTGTTTTCATTAGGCTCTCTTTAACCTACAAAAGTACCCTATCCACTTCTGATAAAGTTGGTTGCTTTACTTTTTCATGTGTATTTTGTATGCTAGCATCAGGGGTTATTCACTAGTTTCCAATATGCCCAGGATGTCCATGCCTTAATTTAGGGCTAAATATGGCAGTGCTGTCATCATATTTCTTATGCCTTCCAGTATTCACATGGAAGCATGTGTACAACCTTTTTTGTTCTCTTGGCACCCTGTTTAAAGTGCCAGCTTGTTTTCTTGTTGCCCATTTGACAACTCCTGTCCTCTGATACCAGTTGTGCTGAATTTCCTCTTCTTCATCTGTAACAGAGATATTAGCTCATATGGTGCTGTATCTTATCCCACATTGGTATTTTCTTACTTTTTTTTTTGGTTTAAAAGCTTACTCATAATCTTCTTTCTTAGTTTTAAGCACCAGTTTTTTGGTTCCTGCTTTCTTCAGCTGAAGGTTCTTTTATTTTGATGAAGCAGCCTCAATTTCTAATGATTCTGAACCTTGGTTCTTTCTTTCTGCCATTTTCTGAAGTAGGTGTAAATCTTGGTACTCTACTTCTCATTCTGATTCTCAGCAGAATTCAGAGAATGCTGAAATCCTGAACTGAAATCATAGTCCTCTACTGATTTCATAAGAACCTATATTTTTGTCTGTCTCAATCCAGCTATTCCTTAGGATCATGCATTATCTGTATAAAAATAGGTATGAGTGTTTCCTAGCCACCTCACATCTCAGAAATACTGCTCTGAACTTCCATGGATCCCTGACTTAGGAGAGGCATTTAGAAAAGAAACCAACACCACAAAAAAACAACCTTTTCTTTTTTTCCTATGATTCTCTAATATGAATGAACAGGAAATGTCCAGTCACCTTTCAGTGTCTTGCAGGAGAGTGATAGCACACTTTTCAGCACAGATCTTCTCATTCTGAAGTGGTCTCTTCTTTTCCTACATGTATACTGATAGAAACTTTTTGGTAGTAAAACCATTTTATTGCTGCATGAATATCTGAGATTTTACCACAATTCACAGAGGATTATGATAATTTAGGCAAGAGAAGAAGCTGGCAAAGGGCCTGAAGAATAAAATGAAAGGTTGTTACTTAGGCAGACAAGGTCAGAAGAACACCTACAGAGAGAAAATGGAATTATAGCACCAAAAGCCAACTTGATTCCTATTTAACTATTCTTAGTGATTTAATTAATCTTGATCCATCTAAAAACTAGAAGTAAAAATACAACTGTCTCTTTCTTTTCATAACCTTTAATAACCAAATAGTGACAGTAATAGGGTTTCTTCCCAGTATTACCAATATCTTAATGCTTCAATACCTCCTGATACATAGCAACTGTCTTCTTTTTTCATTACTCTTAGGTGAAAATTGCCCAAGCTTCTTTATGAATTCTAGGTAATTATACAACTAGATATTCTGCACTGACAGATGAAAAAATGGATATATTTTTAACTTCATTTCCATCACTGTTACTCATGCAAATAACATGTGCATTCCTGATGTAACGGTAGTGTGTAGGACTCCTTGATTAATGGGAAGGAATTAATGTGGGTCCATCTTGTAAGAACCTGTGGGATAATGGAAAGTTTGCTGTGTGCTGCTAAGTGCCCTGAAGAGTTATCTGTGGGAAGGGTATCTGTGGTCTGACATTTTTCTCAATCCGTTTTCTCTTTGTTTTCATTTATGTGATGCATTAACTTCCTGTTTTCCAGGGAGAAGCTAGAACTCTTGTACTAACTCTTGTCTCTTGCTCCCTTCCCCCCTTTTTATTGTGGGTGAGAAACATACTGCTTGGGGAAAACTAAATAGACAGTTATCAGGCACAGGAAGAGAAATTTAGGACGGAAAGTAAGTGAGAAAGAAGTAAAATATGGCTGGATCAGCACAAATGTCCAGAAATCATGGTAGTGAGTATAGCATAAAAACTTACTTGGATAACCACAAAAGGAGAAGTAGGTATGGATTTTGTAGGAGCTTTTTTTTGGGCTAGATCAGCCCTTTCAGTTGTAAGGTTTTTGTGCTCCTGTACCATGGCTTGGTCATGGCTGAGCAGACCCCAGTTTGGATCTGCGTCTGTCCTGTTAAGCTGTATAAAGAGAACTCTTACGACAGGTTGCCATTTTGCCTTTCTATGCTCGAGGGCTCATATAGCTGTGTATTGTCATGCCCCTGGTTTCATTTCTCTTAACACTTGCCCTTGTTTAATTTTAATCATAGTGTTCAGCACTGTTTGCAAACATGAAGCCGTTATGTCTTCTGTCCTCTTGAATGTGAGAATGTCATTATGACCGTGGGTCACTTCGGGCTGCCTGTCACCTGTGGCTGTGGAAATGAGTTACTGGAATCAAGGCAAGGTTTAGCTGGGCCCTCAGAAGCTGTGTCTGTATTGAGCGATACCCTTGCATTTGTGGCGCTGTTCCTGCCCTTTATGTTTGCCCACAAGTTTTGTGAAACTTTTAGGTCCTGTTAATAATCACTTGAAACTAATTTTTAGCTTTTAGAGGTTTCCAGAAGAATTAATTTACACTTGCTTTAGAGAGCGTTCCTTTTAAGAAATGGCTCAGGACCTCACGTGAACTTGTCAGGTTTCTACAGTATGAGAAGCTAGAGGAAAGACTCTTCCCATGCTCTGAGGAGAGCAGTATTCACAAGGGTATATCTGCAAGGCTGAATTCTATGGATGATACAGAGGCATTGTGGCATGATTCCCTCCAGTATGAGATTCCTCTGGTTTTGATTAACCAGTTAAAAATACATCACATAGGCTTGCTAATTCTTGCCTGTGTACTTGGCTTTTGTTAAAAAAGGTTTTTACCTGTGTGTTTTCATTGATGGATGTTGAACATTTCTAAAAAGCTTTTCTCACATAGATGAGATGCAATCTGCTTATAATTTGACGTCCTCTAATCGGTGAGATCAAAGTGATTTTATTTCATCTCTGAAACAGAAGTTAGGTTTAGCAGTTTGATTAGAATGAACTCCAGAAACAAAAGAAAGGCCATAATGGGTCAGATCACATGTTTATGCAGCACAAAGTCCTGTTGCCAGCAGTGGTAAAAGGGGATGCATATTTAAAAATATAAGAATATAATTAATTTACTGTCTTATTTCCAAAGAATGCACCTTCTCTATCCCGCAGTTTGCAGCTTAGAGGCTTCTTGAGTGAACATCAGTATCTTTCTTTTCCAATGTATTATCGGCAGTGTGAATAAGGGGTGGCCTGAAAGACAAATAAGGAATGAAAAGCAGAATGCCAAATTTTAGTGACTGAGAGTCAAGGAAGATGGCAGAACTATCAAATTTTGAAAAGAAGGAAAAGATTCAGTACATGATGCTGGCCAAAATAAAGTGCAAGGGAAACAAAATGCACGGTCAGACTAGGCCTCTCTCTTTGTAGGCTTCATAGGACTGTTCTTTAAATAATCTGAAATGCTAGAGCTCTGTGAATAAGAATAATGGTGTTGTGGAAAGGGTGCTATATGCAGACATCTGTGCATGGAGTTCATATTTTGTATTTTTTCTTCTGTGTTAATGACTCCACTCATGAACTGTAAGAATGAAGGTGACATCTCATTTCAGAGGAGGGGAGTTCCAGGGTCTCCCATGGCAATTTCTACCTGAGAGATGTTGTTTGTAGGAGGCCCCAGTACACCTGTGCTAGTACACTTGTGCCAGTTAAAATGGATGATCTGGATGTCTACCCTATGTTCTTTCAACCAATAAAGCTGACATTTCTGCTAACAGCTGCCAGCCCTACTGTGCTCCAGAATTCTGAGGTTTATTTCCATTAAAAAGGCAATTCCAAAATTGTATTCATTGGTAAAAGACACTCTATAAGTGATATTATACATGAGGATGATTCAACATTGTCATTGGGCAGAAGTATCTTCCAAAACCCACTGAGAGTGCTGAATGCGAAAATAACATAGGCATCAGCCATTTTCAGAACAATGGTCATCTAGAGCAGAAAACGTGAAGCTTTCTAATTTCATTGCTCACTCAACAGTTCTAAATCTGTAAAATTTCATGCTCTTTATCCCTTTTTCATTCTAGATTCTTGGACATACCCAAATACATTGGCTGACTACGCACCTCTAGGAAGTCTATGTTTCTATGCTTTCTCTGTATTTGCTGTCTTTTCTGTAAGCACTGGAAAAGGATATGTAGTATAATGTATTCACTAGAGTCTTTTTTAACTGTCAAATTTCCTGTCACTTCAGACCAATATTCTTGAGAGATCAAAATTTATTTATTCTCTGTGTAGGAGATTCCTTTTGCAAACCAGACTTGTGGTTAATAAGTGATTATCTATCAATTAGCCCCTCCCTGCCCTGTCCGAAAGAATGCTAACATCCATTGTTGTTTGAATATAAAGCTGGTAGAGCCATAACACTTAAGAGTTTGAAAGCTAAGTCCTGAAATGATTTTTCAAATTTTATAACATTTTTTGCCTTCCTATTAATTTTAAAATGCATCTTTATGACATTCAGATTTCCTGCAATACACTGTGATAACAATATTTTAAAAGTAAATACTCCAAGACAGCTTTTCCAGTGGTGAAATCAAAGGTAATTTACATTTACCTATTCCTAATTTGGACAGTTGCCCATTTTCCTATACGACATGGCTGAGCGCATTGCCTTTTTAAAAATTTATAACCCTACTCCTCCAGGGCGTACCACTTTCTGCTTCATTGCTTTCCAACAGTGGATCACCCAGAAAACATTCTACCATGTCGTATTTTCTACAAATTTGGATACACTAGGAAATCTAACCGAAAGAGCTGTTGTCTTCAGTCATTTAGTTAAAACTTTTAAATTAGCGATATTCACCACTTAATTCCTCCTCACCCTAAAAAACTTACCTTATTCTGATATAGCTTAAATAACATGGGATTTTATCATAGAACGACTGTTACATGGTTTTTGTGATTGGATAATTAAATGTGTCTGAGGGGTTTTTTTAATAGTTTGGTTTTTGGGATTTTTTTTCCCCCCCACAGAATTTGTGTTTCAAATGGTACTGATTATCATTTATATTCAGTGAGTGCCAGTTTTTATCTGCTGTTATACAAATGCCTCCCTTTTGCAATTTTTCTAAAGAGTGTTCCTTTTGTAATTCAAATGGATTTCTTTTATAACCAACACTGCTAGCTCCAGACTTGCTTCCTAGTTTTCATTTTTAAGGTCTTAAAATGAAGTTTTTAAGTTTGAAGTTTGAAGCCAAATTACTAATGTCTTCAGCGGGATTAGAACGAATCATCTTAAAGCCATGTGCTGTTCCACATATGCTTTCCATTGTCAACACTGAATTTCATTGCTAGTCATAATGCTCTCTCTTAAATGCTGGTTGTATGGGCACTGTAGCAGTGCTGCACTACTTTGCTGAAAATATTAATTCGGGGCAAATTTGTGCATATTTCAGTTGATTCTCTCCTAGTCATTGAGGTATCATTGTGACAAGATGTCGCGTTCGACTGCTTGGAACTGCGGAGAGTTCTTTTAAAAATGGATGATCAGGAACTAAATTAAGGCGAGGCAAACATTGTATCTGAGAACTGTTTATTGGTAAGAAAAACCAGAAGGAAAAGGAGTTGCCCAAACGAAAGAGGGCTAGAAAAGACAGAAAAGAAGAAAGGAAAATGGGAAGGAATGGGGAACAGGGGAGAGAGAGAGAAGACAGGGAGAAAAAGAGGGCCTTACCACCAGCGAGCCAGGGCAGTGCAGTCGGTGTCCAGGCGGCGAGGGGTGCGCACGCTGCCTGCCTGTGAACGGGATGGGTCTTAGCGAGCCTGCACAGCTCCATAGGTGTGGCTCCTGCAGCGATGGCACCGGACACATGGTGAGTGGGCGCTCGGACGGGAGGACCAGGACCCTGGGCGGGGTCGCGGTGACTGGCTGGATCGGGGTGGCAGGGTTGGAAGCAGGCAGCCCAGGCAAGGACGCGGGGCGAAGTGGCAAGGTGGTGGTCAGGGGCACAGGAAGGCAGGACAGGTGTGAAGGTGAGCCAGCAAGGGCAGGAGAGCCAGAAGGCAGGCTGGGCCAAGGCAAAGGAGGGAGCAAGTGGGAGCAACAAAGAGTAGTGAGCCCCAGCGAGCAGCAGCGACCCCTGACGCAGTTTTTATACCACCCGGCGCCTCCCAAAGCCTGCCCACTAACAGGGAACCATTGGCCCAGTCCAACCTTCCTGTGCCGTCCATTGGTGGAGACCTTTTCGTGACCTGTTTGGAGAAGCCCCTCTGCAGTGTCTCCTACTGACTGCCTCATGGGAGGTGTTGCCAGGTGAAGTGCCCCCGGAGATGCAGCCTTCCTCCATCTTCTCCTAGCTGCCTTCTGCAAATGGCACATGTGCAACCCCTCCGCCACGTTGTTGAGGCATAACTAAAATGAAATTGGCTCCTCACACAAGAATACTTTAGCACTTTCTTTAAAGTAAAAACCAGCAAACTCTTCAGAGATTTAAGCCAGGAAAGTATGAGAATGAATGTGCCTGTCTACGGTGACACATAAGCGAGTAGAGGCAAACTTATTGGTAGAGACCTTTTTTCAGCCCTATGACAAATACTGTTGTTCTCCCTTTTTCCAATAGAATTTAGTTTGCCTGCAAGAAAATTTTCATTCATCTAGATGTTTTGGAGCAGCATCAGTATTACTCCATGTAAATATGTTCTGGACTTTACAATGACACATCTGCTTCAAAGTCAATAAACCCTTAGGCTGTTCTTATGTTATCTTTGTGGACCACATCCATCAACTAATCCAAAATGAGTCCTCACTAGAGTGGGTGTTTGCATCCATACCCCAGTGCTGGGACTTGTCACCCATGCAGCACCAAGGCACAATTCTTAGCATGTTTCCTGTCCTGGATAGTGAGAGGGTTGTACCTGTGTACCCGAGTGATAAGATGTGCATGCTTGTGCCTGCCTGCAGGCGAAGAAGATGCAAGTCCTTTAGGTTCAGGGGAATATAAATACCCTGGAAGGGGAAAACTAAACTGAGTATGTATGCATACTGTCTTTCTAGAGGGAACCCTACAGCAAATGGGGCTCAGAGTTGTGCTTGATTTTCCTGGGAAACTCAGCTGAATTTGCAGTCCTTGCTCTAAGCTGGTTGGATCACTCCAGCAGTGATCCCGGGACTGACATTAGATGTTTAGCAATACAGTGAGTCAGGAAAGCAGGACTTGAACATGAATCATAGAATGAGCCAAGTGAATGTTTTATTTGCACATTCATAATAATCTTATTCCATGTCTCAGAAAACAATGGTTCTGGAAGGAGTATTGAGAGAACCAAGCAACCATGATCTGCCTGTGCAATATTGTGACAAGAAGAACTATCGTGGTCCTCAGATGTTGAAACAGGGAAACAGCATGAAGGATTGAGAGGAGTGCTTGAAGCATACCAGAACAGAAAATACTGTTTCATTTGTCTATAATTTTAGAAGAATGTTGAAAAGTTCAAAAACAGAAACAAAAATTACCTGCAATTTGGGAAGTCTAAGAGAGTGCAGGATTTCTGTTTAATCAAAGTTTCAAGCTACGATAACAACTTTAAGGAGTTTATGAACTGTGTTTGTAGTTGTTGCACAATATCAGTATAACTTTGTTTTCCTGCATCTTCTCTTGTATTAATCAGATACCCATCTTTACAGGACATGATTTACTCTCGTGGCTATGAATATTCCAGCCAATCTCCCAACAGGGTAAGGGAGGAAGAGAGAACAGATGGGATTTAAGTAGTACAGCCAGTTTTTAATTAGCACCTGAGTAACCACAATGCCACTAAATTATAATAAACTAGAAATGGATTTGATCTTGTAATAGGTATATTCTGATGATGAAATAGTATGATCAGGTTAACCTATGTGTAGGTTAAGTTTTTTAAACATTTGATTTAGTTCTCAAAATAGCATTCCTGCTGGAATCCCTAGACACACTAGAGAAGGCAAGCGTTCAACATTTTGGATGTTGAATCACCTAATTGAACTAGCATTGTAGAAAATATTATCTGAAATAGTTTCAGAGCCATTGAACTGCATGATGGCTCCCAGTGTGGCTGAAAGCTGTGGCAACAGACAGATGTCAGTGATTTGCATATCTTTAGATTTTTTTTATATATTGAGAAAAGCCAAATATGATTAAAAATTTTAAATAGTTCCTGGAATACAGGCAAAAGATACTTTGTAAGAATTTTCTGACAATAAAGTGTTATTTTGAACTAAGCATTTTTTTCTTTTTTTTTCCCTTGTGCATTCAGAATAATGAATATTGAATATGGTAGTTTTCCTGGGACTCTTCTAGTATACTAGGAGGATTCCTGTATGGAAAATGACTGCTCTTGCTAAGTACCTAGAAGAAGAATATAACACAGTTGGAAAATATGTCTGAGGGTAAAATATTTTTATTTATTTATTAAACCACTTAGAGTGGCTCTTAGACTATTTTGCCTAACCCTGTGTCCTCTCTGTGCAGTTTCATATGGTTCAGCTACAGATGCTCCAGTGAAATGCTGAGACAGATGCCTGGATTACGGTGCACTAGTACCTTCTCCCATGCTTTCATCTCTGCTTAACAGGAAGCTTTTCCATTGATACTGACCACCTCTGAGCAGCAAACATATGATCACACAGTTGGCTGGCAGGATTATCAGTTGAAGAATTTCTAGTTTTCAAAGGTGGCCTTATTTCGGTTTCAGATTTCTTAGAATTTTGGACCTTGCAAAATTATGTTCTATGTAGTAGTAGCCTTTGAGTCACGCACTTTGTTGATGGATGATATTCAGTGAGAAAACACACTTAGATCAAGAAAGTGGAAAACATCTGTTTTCTAGTTTTCATCCTGCTCTATTGCTAAAATGGTATGTGTTGGACAAACCCTGCCAGGTCCCTGTGTTGTATAAGGAAAAATATTAATGACATTTAACATGTATAACCATTCTGAGAACACTGCCTGGTGCTAGCATTTAAATTGTACTGGGAGACTGAGTGGGTGAGGTGCTATGAGCTTACAGGAAGTTTATGAGATTGGGATATAGGGAAATGAAAAATTTTGGATGTGTCAGACAGAGAAGGGTCATGGATAAACCTTTTTTTACTAGTTGCTGCAATCTTCTTTGGTAAGAATAAGTAAACAAACTAGAAGCAATCTAGCCATTGTTTTTTGTGGCATTACAGCACCAGAGTACTTTTGCAATTGCAAGTACATATATAAAACTAAGCTAGGCTGAGTGATGTGCAGATTCACTTGAGAATTCATTTGTTTTCATCACTCACCAAAATATTAAGGTTATCTTGGTAGTTTAGGCATAAAAATAACTGTTAGTTGAAAACTTGGCAGGAAGCTAATTGTTAATGAGGATAAATATTCTGGTGAGAAATAATTTCTGTTTTTTGGTTGGAAAACTATCACTCATGCAAAAGTAATACCATAACTCCACTACCCAGAAAATAAGACAACACTTTGTAATTGCTTATGTTAGATATGTGTTGTTATCATTGCCTTCTAGGACTATAATGAGAATATGGGAACTCTGTTTCTTTGACCTCATACTTAGCTATGTGTTCAGGGAAGGATGAGTTCAGAGATGGTTATCAGAGGAATAAATAAACCTTTTTTTGTATTTAACAAATTTAACCTAGTGATCTACTGAGCAATTGTTCCAGACTCTGTCTCTTTCACAGGCAGAAACTTTGCCTTGATGCTGGCAAGGGATGGCTGTGGACCTTGCCCCAGTTGGTTTCTGAGCCTGCTGTTCTCTCCTGCTGCTATGGTCCCTCCTAGCATAAATACTTTGCATGAAGCTGTTTGGGCTTAAATAGACCCTCAGAGAAATCATTAGTCTTCCTGTATTGTTTAGCTTAGTGAAACCAGGACAGTTGTGCATTTCAGTCTTCATCTAAAACTTATTTTTTGTGTTTTATATGAAAGCTTTGAATAAATCACACATAGTTCTGGGAGTGGGACCAAAATGTAAGTTTTCATTTTCCCCAGAGAAATTTCCAACCACCAGGCTGCAGTCTTGCTTCTATTCATGCCTTCATCACCTAAAAATAAAATAAAATAAGTAACTAACTTTTGTTAAGCTTGCCTTTAGTGTATTGCTGTGTTAGATGTGTTCAGACCACTCCTTCCAAATTGTTCACAGAGAATTTTCATGCTGTTTTTCCTCTTCTATGGATCCCAGCTTGCCTGAGTCAGGAAACTGGGGACTCAACTGCTAAGGGAGAATGGCTTCAGTGCTGTACCAAAGGAGAAAAAGCAATCATTTTTCAGATAAAGCAGGGAGATGTTTTGTGACTTCAGTTTCCTCTGGGGGTCTTCAGAGTTGGTTTGATCTGTCTTTTTGGATCCCAGTTTTGAATTTAATGTGAAAATGGGTAGAGACTGAGTGTTAGGTTGTTATTCCAAAAGGAGAATGATGCCTAGACCATGCAGTGAAACTTCAAGAAACCATGTTCAGAACAAGCAAAATGAAGTAATTTCCTACATAGCTGGCATTTGTGAAATTTGTTATGGATTGAAACAGTTTGTACAGGTTGAAGAGAGAATGAAAACAGCTTGAAAGGTAGTTCCATTGAGGATTGTTGAATAGATAACTGGATTAGGCTCAGTGTATCCTGTGAGCAGAAAATAGAAGCTAGGAGAATATATAGGAGAAATATCACATATACTTGTCCTGTCCTTTCCATTCCCTGAACATCCCTTTGTAGCAGCCATTGTTGAAGAAAGTATTACAGGGCTGTGGGGATTCTGGGTCTGCAGTAATGTGGTTATAAATATCATATATTTAACTTCTCCTCCAGTTCACTTTCAGTCTGTTCTGTTTCTATCTAGTTGTGCTCTAAGACCCATTTAATACAGCTTTATTGAGTAAAGGTTTCAAACACAGCTATCAGTTTTTGAACAGTGAGTGATTTACTTTTCCACAAAGCACTAGCTTCGTGTATTACCTATTCTCATGCCTTCATATAGTGCATTTGAGTCATGTAACGTCAGTAGATTTGACCCTCCCTGGTGTCTTAAAAACTGTGGTTTTGTTCATTTTGGAAAACTGGTAGAGTGATTAAATTGTTTTGGATATCATATCTTTCAGTCAGTTGTAGATGATCAGTAAGTCTCCAAATAAAATATGACTTGGTAAATAATTGAATGCAAAACATGGACAATAGCTTTGAAAAGGAAAATTATGCTTTTATTCTGCCTTTGATTTATTAAATTAAAATATCACAGAGAAGGACTCCATGTCAAATTTCAGTTTTAACATTATCAGAATTTGCTATTTTTTAAATAAAATGTCTTGATAATGGAAGAAGAAAACAATTTCTGTTTGGAAAGCTGCTAACAGAAATATCTATTTCAGAGACCAAAGCATTTTTAAAAATACTTGTGTTACTATATGTATATTTTTAAAAAACATGGGTAGGTGTTATTATCACTTCATCTTTACAAAATCTGTTTTTAATTTACATGAGGTAGAAGTTAAATACAAATGATGGATTTAAAATTTATTTGGAATTCTGTATAGGAAGTGGTAATAAAACATAAAGCAGCAGGAAGACCTTAATGCCAAATGAAAACACAATCAACATTGCCTGTGTAGTTTCTGAACACAGTGGGCCACAGCTCACCTGGAAATACAGACATGAAAGAAACGTAGTAAAAGATGAAGCAAAGGTCTTTTATCCTACTGCTAGAGAGAGTCTCAAGGTGAGTGAATTTCTGTAACAAGTAATTCTTTTACCTCTGTTTATGGGTAAGCTATACTGGCAAATTATTTTGACTCATCTTTTGCTGTTTGTTTTATGAGTATAAAAAGGACACAAGTACAAAAAGGTATAGCTTTTGTCCCCTGGAACAGACCTTTCAGATGTGTGCACACACACGTGTGTATAGATAAGCTGCTGATCCACACATGCAGACACACATGCAGCACACCTATGCATACAGATATAAACACACGTGTTACAGGTGTATGTTATGTCTCTGCTGATCAATGCAAGCACCATGGCCTGTGAGATGCAGCTGCCACTTGCCCACACACAGCTGCTCCAGAGGCCACAGGTCTCCTCTGTGGTCCGGTGTGCCAGCCTTGTGTAGTGTCTTGGGTGTCCTAGAGCAACCTCAAAGATGTGAAAAGGCTACTGAATTGAATTCAGAAGTACTGTTTTTAAGTATTATGCAGAAGTTTGGTAATGATATGAATTGTATGGTATTTTTTTGTGTGTGTCCGAAGGAATTTCTGTAGTCCCAAAAGCAAGGACTGCTAACCTGACCTGCATACAATTAGGAGGGTTTTGCAAGAATATGTGGATGTAAATAAAACAAAGTTTTTACAGATTGGCTTAACTGTTACTCTAAGATCTGCTGATGAAGACAGTTGTGCAGTCTGGCTCTCCTCGCTTACTTCTTTAGACTTCTTGTTGGTACAAGACACTGATGTAGCAAAGCCAAAAGATTCAGAAGGCTCTCTTTGGCAATTTAAGCTGATCCAGAATTGAAGAAAGTACAAATTTTGTTTGTATATATTTAGATATGGAAAATTGAAGTCTGTTGAACAATATTTTCGTGTGTTCAAAGTGCTCTAGATGTGTTACACATCACATTGTTTTGTGACTCTTTGTTCATGTCTAATAATTCTGACCTCTGGTGTTCTTTAAAATGTAGGTTATTCAATTGATTAATTTTTCTGTTGGCATAATACGTACTTACCTAGGGACAGGCTGTAAATGGAGCAAGATCTGAGGATGTAGCTAGAATTAGGAAAGGAATTTGTGTGGAATTCAAAAATTCTGGAAAGCAAATGAGATGATGCAGTGTCAGGCATTACCAGCCACTTAGCTGCAGATAGCCTCTTTCTGTTCATTTGAAGAGATGATGACCTTGGCAGGGTTATCAAGCCTTCAGCTTCTGGAAGATGATCAGGTCTCAGTTTTTATGAACGTTGGGGTTCCATTTCTGTCTGGAAGGAAGTAACCTCTTCTTCAGGAGGGTGATTTCTATGGCGTTACAGACACTTCCATTTCTTTGACATGAGGTTATAGGATCTACATTTTCATAATGGGATTGTTCACAGTCATCTCTTTTGATTGCTTCTTTACAAGTTACATTTTTAAGCAATGTGAGCCTATGAAACTTTACTTGTGAATGTTCTTCAAATTTGTGGTGTAGTTTCAGTCAGGAAGGATGTGTTAATGGAGCTGCTTTGGCTTAGGAGAAAGGAAGCTGGTGATGTGAAGCTATTAAGTAACTTATCTAAAGTGTGAAGTAAATGGCTCTAGTGCTTGCGTCCCAAGATCAGCATATCTGAGGTTTTTTAGAAAATATTATTATATTTGAAGGCTTTGCTCAAAATCAGTATTTTTATAGAGTGCTAACTGAGCTTCAGACTCTGGTTTATTTATTATAGTATTTGCAGCTGTAAATTATTTTAAGCAATGAACTCCATGTTAATGTTTTTTAACATATTTAGGTAGAAATAAATAAAATACTATAGGATGAGGTAGTTGTCACCTCTAAATATTTTCTTGAAATTGGATGGCTTTTGATAGAAAGCTTGGTTATTGCCAAATATGGTTGTGAATTTGCTGTATCTATTAAAGGAAGAGAGCATGAAGTGCAAGTGAATACATTTTGTCGCTGCTCTGTAAAATGAACAAACATACCTGGAATGTGTTTGAAATGGTAAGATTATTCTGTTTTCCGTCATGGTCTTCCATCCATGAGAGTGAAAGGTGTCATTGACAGAAGTGTTACAGCATCAGTGGTTACTGACAATGTCTGGGAGATTAAAATAAATGATAGTTCAAACCTTCAGAGCAGAAACTTTGCACCTAACGAAATAAAAACCATTCAAGTTTGCTGGAGTTCAGACATTGCTGCTGCAGTATCTTTTATGATTTGTTTTTTTTCTTGAATTCATGGGATGTAAGTAATCAGTGAGAGATTCTTGTCAAATATCAACTGCTAATCCTGTCAGTGAGGCTGTGTAAGAGCATTTGCTCCTGTATTTCCTCAGAATCAACATTTCAAAGCAGAAATAGGGCAAAGTAATACTACCTTGCAGTGGATTAAAACCCTACCTCTGTTTTAATAAGAAGAACCATATTATTTTTACATGGCATTGTTGAAAATTTATTTGAGGATAGTCCTATTAATTTTATAGGGGTTATTTATTCATTGCTTTAAGTGAAGATACAGTCATGCTCATCATGCAAGTTTGCTAGTTACTTTTAAAGTATTGACAAATTCCTCTCAGTTTTATTGAGGGTGGTTTTGTGCAGTCTGGACATCTCAGCTAAAATAAGTAGCCATCTGCATTCAGCATACATTTGTTTTGTCACAGAGCGGGTCTAGATTTTAGTAGTGTTTTTATTTTTTGCATAAAAGTATGTTTTATGTTATTTGATAATGAACAATGAACAGCAAGTTAAGAATACTTTATAGGGAAGAGTGGGTTGAAATGCCTGGGAAAATAAGCTGTGTCTGAAGTCATAAAACAAGAATTCCCACTGGTAAAATTCTATCCTGGAAATTTTTGGAGCATGGGTTCCACACAGTGAACTTGGAGATATCTATACAAGTTGTCAGTGTTCAACATATATGTGGACTGATAAGCAACTATTTTTATATATTGCCCAGAATACTACCTGACAGCCAGTGCAGTCTTTAAAAACACACACACACACACACATACACACACACAGAGTATCTACACTTGACTTGAAACTTCTGCAGTATTGTTAAGCATAGTCAAATTATGCAGTAGGAATGAATTTAAGTCCTGTTTCAATTCTGAAACTGATAAAACTGATTTATGGTATAAGCTCAAGAGAAACACCTGTCCTATATTTGCCCTCAGTTCCTTTTTTCAGTAAATATATTTCATAACCCTACAAAGACATTTAGTGGATCAGTCTCTCAAATATGGTTCACTGAAATATTTGTAAGACACAAACTAAATTTTATCCCAGCTAGAACTGTGAACATTGAAGGATAAAATTTTGGATGGAAATAGTAGCTTTTACTTCTGCTTCCAAATGTTTTACTGAGGTATACTAGGTGTCAGGATCCAGATTACATAAGAGAATACATCCTAGTGCTTTATAATATCTGAAGACTGAAGTGTGGGGATTTTTGTGAGTAGTTGTGGGTACTAAGTATGTGCTTTCTGTGCGGTGCAGATTTTGCAGGCTGAAGTTCATATTGCAGCTACGGAAGTCTTGTGATTAGTGAGCAGTGACCAGATGATGGTGGAAAGCAACGATAAGCATTTTTCTTCTCCAGTAGCAGATGCAGGCTTTCAATGGTAGTATGAATAATAATAGGTATTCTTGTGATTTGATCTACTCATTTTCAGTCTTTCTCTGACAAAATGAAACATAGGCATACATGGATTGCTGCTATATTGGAGGAAAGTGCTGAATTGCTAACCCTAGTATTTTGTCTCCAGCAACCTTTTAAATCCTGTGTGAAACTACCTTTAACTGAAGAAAAATTCTTAATATTAGTATTACGGATGAACAGTTTTTGATCTGTCATAGATATTGAAATTAACTGTATATTTATTTCACTTAGAAAAAGAATATTATGTATTCTAGGTAAATATTTCTCTTCTAGTAAAAAAAGCCAGGACTCAGTTATTGTGAAATTGAGTCATAGTTTTAGTAGTAGTTATTTATACTATTCTTTGTCAACCTTGGCTAATTACAAATATACAGAAGTTCCTTGTAAGTAGTTCATCTTGCACTTGTTTTTTTGCATAGAAATGTAGAAAAAAGTCAACTGAACCTTCTCATAAAAACTTGTGAAAAGCAAAATACTACTTGATATTAAGCAGGGACTATTTTTTTCTTTTGCAAACAATGAATCTTTAGATAAAACAGAATTATTTATTAAGGACAGCATAGTATAATACAGATAATAGAAGATAAATAGACCGTGTAAAAGGTTTATGGAACTCATGGTGTATTTGATTCAGTTTCATCATGACAAATTTGAATGTGTGGTGGACACACATCCCTTTGAGAGTTTATATCCTTTCTGCTTTGGCTCATTGAGTGCCCTGTTAAATTAATCTAAAGGCTTGCTGCTGCTGAGCAAGGTGGTCTCCCTCTTCATTCCGACCATGTGCTCCTGCAGTTTTTCCTAATCTGGCTCAAGAGCTGCACCAGCATGATACTTACCTTTCAAAAACATCAAGAACTTTTTGCTAATGTCAGTCTCCAGACTGGAAGCATGAAAGATGCAGGAATGCAAAGGCAGGAGGAGGGATATGACCACTTTTGTCAACAGTTCACTGCTGAATCACTTGAGCTGTATTGCAGAACTATTCTTTTTAAAACCCTGAGAAGCATGAAAGATTGCCTTTATAGGCTGGCTTTCAGGAAGGTGAATTCTCTGAAGCAGGCATGTGTTTCCTCTGTGCCTTCCAAATCCTCCCTAGACCATTTCAGGTCAGAAGTGCCCAGCAACTCACTGTGTATACTCAAGTCATGCTGAAGCTGCTGGGAGTAAGGCATGCCCAGGCTTCAGCAGTCTGCATTGCTCTTGAACTTTGTCATCTAACAAGCAGATTACAAACCAGTCTTTTGGATCAAACCTAAAAGCCAGGAGCTTTACCTATAAACACAAATCAAATACACCCAAGATAATTCCTAAGCAGCTGGACCAATTGTCCTGGAATAACTTGCATCTGTGCTAATAGTTTGCACAAAACAGTGGACGAATGCAAACTAAATAGTGGTAATGGTTCTGTAATTTTTTAGTGTCTCAAGCTCAGGAATAGTTCGAGATAGTGCTGTTTGGCACATGCCAAACTTATCTCATGAAATACTACAACACTCTGTGGTACAGTTGCAGAGAGTCTGCAGGTATGTCCTATTTTCAATAGGTTAAAAACAGCCTCAAGCTTTACTGACCTGTAGCTCACTAAGGGCGGTACTTTCCTGAGGAAGATGCTTTCAGCATCTTCACTGTCACCATTTCTCAGCCACTTCTGATCAAGGTGGGTGACACTGGCCTCTGCATGCTAACCTCCTTGTAGGGGCTCAGCCTTCCTGGTACCATCCACAGTGTCACCACATTGATTCTGTGGTGTGTCACCAGTCCCTATAGCTCTAATGATGCCAGGACTATTTGTACTGAAAGGAGAAGAATCAATAGAGTCTACAGTACTGAACATTTTTGTTTCTTATCAAGAGGCCTTTCTAAGCATACCTATGCTATTTGAAGCATTGGGGTAGAAAGAATCGTGCAACATCACTGCCTGAATTAGTTGTTGGTCATTAGTAAGCTGGTGTAGAACGCAATGTAATTGTACTAGCAATATGCTGCCTGTGAGACAGAGGTTAATCCTCCAGAGCATGGCACAGTGCTAGCAGCAGTGTTTCTTCACATTTCAGTGCTGAGTCAGGTAAAGATGTCTTGGGAGTCTCTGTGTCAGTTCTCTCTGCATAGTACAGATCTGCCCTTTCTCTGTGTCGTGTTGCACAAGTGATGCATTGCTGAGGTTCTGACTGTGGCAAGAGCTCATTTAGGAATTACTAGGGATAGTTCTGTCTCTTACTTGCACAGTATGAAATTAAATTTATTGGTATTTCTCTGGGGGAAAAACAAATCGCTTAAAAATTTAAATTAATTTACAACAGGTGTAAGAAGTCTCTGGACAGCAGTGTTTGCTGCTTTTAAAGGTTTTGCAACTCTAACCTCAAAATTCCCTGAAAACGTGGCAACTAGTTAATATTAACTCTGGTTTTCCTATAGTTTGACATCAAATCAAGTATCAGTATTCCTAGATTTGACATTTCTAATGTCAGTGATTGCTGTTCATTCTTTCTGGTTTTGTAATTCATTAATAATAATTTCTGTGGCTTGTAGACCGTTGTGCTAAATGAGTACATGGAACTGTCTACTTCACTCACCCCGTATGGATAGGAAACCTATTGATCTGATGGACTTCTGAACTTATAGAAGAGCCTGTATTGCAAAAGAGCCATTTCATTAAATTACTGGTGGCTGTGTTTCAGAAAGACCTCCATCTTGTTGCACAAAACAATGAAAATGGTGGAAGAACAAATAAAGATAGGGGAATGCTGAAATAATAAATAACTTTGACCTTTTTTTTTTGTCTGTTGGCATCCAGTTGCTTCCTTTGATCTTCCCTGCCTTAAACAAGCTAATATCTGCCAAGAGAGTGCAACTGTTACTGAATTACTAGGGTCCTATTTGTTCCGCTTGACAGATGACAATGCATTTTTGTCTTTCTACAGAAGCATAGATTTTGAAAGCCTTCTCCAACAAGAAGCCTAGGTTTTCTCCTATACTGGATTTCTTTTTTTTCTTTTTTTTTCCTTTTCTTTTATTTCTTTTTTTTTTTTTGGTGTGTGTGGGTTTTATTTCCCGTCTGTTGTGATCGTGTACTGCTGATGATTGTGTCACCCTTTTCTACGAGGTGCTGGTTAGACAACACTGAAGTCGTGTGATTTTGCTGTTGCTCATTGTTCTGGCAAGAACAGAATGCTTCAACAGCTGTAGCATATATTGATGCTTCAGTTACATTATAGTTAGTTCGTGAGTGTCATTTGTGATTGCTCTCTTTGTAGCTCCCTGATTTTTTTTGAATAATTGCTGCTAGTGTTAATTCATTAGTTCTGTATAGGTTTCTTGTATTTGCAAATGTTGAATTGTTTGATAGCTTGATCAAAAGATTTTATATTTAGAGTTTGGAAAACAGACCTCAGTTTTATTAAACAATGCAACTTCAAAACAGAAGCAGGAGATACATTATCAGGGCTATTTGGTTTTTATGGAGAAATGGAGATGCTTGTTCTTTAAGGGTGCTGCATTCAGTCACTGATATATTTAAATCTGGGCTATTGAGTAAACATTCTTTGTTCTAAGTATACCTTGTACTTAGCACAACGAGAACCTAATTTCTGATGGTGATCTTAGGTGCTCCTGAGTACAAATAACAATCACTATGGAACTGAATGTTTCGCATTGGTTTTTGGTGCAGATTCCATTGACCATGCTTGTCGGTTTGTTAAGTCAGTTTAAAAAATTCTTCTCTGGAGTAAGGAGGATATGTTATATGACAGAATCAGAATTATATAAAGCTTGCAAGTTATTCCCAAGAATGGGATATAACCTCTGCTAATTTTGAACTTCTTTTATAGCTGGAGATGATGTGTGTGTGAGGATCAGACTTAGGCCGTGATCCAGGAAAGCACTTAAACTCATAACTCAGCTCATCATGATCAGTTTCTCTGGAGTCGGCAACTGATTCAAATTATCATGGAAGATATATAGCACAGCCTTATTTAGGACTATGTATTTAATACAATCCCTATCAATTTTCAAAAAAAAAAAAAGTAAACATATCAGAAAATGTCTTATAAGGATTAATTTCAAGATCTTTCTGGTCCTGCATATCTTCACTATGTCTGTTATGAAAGAAGCCACTAATTAGCTCCAAAATGTTCCTTTAATATAGATGGTACATTTCTGCTATTTAAATGGAATCATGTCTTCTGAGGGAACCTCTTACTGAGAGTTCTTCTGTAGAAGGTCTGAATTTTTGTTAGAATTAAGAAATATTTTCTCAATTGATGACAGAAAATTTTGAGAAGTACACCAGAGCAGACAACATCTCCAGGCTACAGAGGCTTGTTGAATTAACTCTCAGTGTTTTTCCCTACAACATCTACCGTACTTTTATCTCTAGAATATTGAATTTGCTGCTTTGCTTGGGGTCTGCACAGGACAGTTGCAGCCAGTACCTTCCCTGGTAGACACGGTAATTTTTAATGAACACTTGCTGTCTGACTGTGTTTTTCTAGAGTATGGTCCAGATGGATGACCAGTGGCAGCAATGAACCAGCTGTGTCTGGTCTGGTGGTGGCAATAACAAGCCCGTTCTTGACATCAAGGAGGAATACAGAAACGTGTAGCAACACCAGTAAGTTCAACAACTTATGGACTTTTCCTCTTGGACTTTAGATTTGTGAGAACAGGCCCAAAGGTAAACTGAGACACCTTCCTCGTGTGGCACTGGCAACAGTCCACTGGCTCTGTGATAATCTCTCAGTAGATAGGGAGAACCTAAAGGCGTGCAAGAGGACTTGATGTGCTGACTGCAGATTATTCACAGGTACATGTAGGCAGGCTTGCAATAGTAGAGAAGATTGATTGACAGTGATTAGGGGAGTAACTAAAGTGAAACCCTTTATCTGAAGATGCCCAGAAAGTGAGGGACTTTTGCTACCAGTATCTGGTAGATAAAAATGGGATGCTGAAAGTAGCAAAATTTTTTCAAGTAATTTGGGTGAAGAGTTTTCTTGGCCTCAGGGCCACAGTAAGTATAATTGCTTGAGGTGACAGGGTTAGCCTCATCACAAGGACCTTTCAGTTGCAGGATCAGCTTCTAGGGAGGAGATGTGAATGTGTAAATGCTAAAACCAAATTTAGTATATTTGAATACAATTACTGAAGAGAAATGAGTGAAGAAGCTAGGTCATGTCATAGATTGATTTTATACTTAATTTTGTTTTGGGGTTAGGCTCTACTTTCTAAGTACTTGGACACTCTGGTCACCTTACTGTACAGGTACCTGCATCATATGTATGTATGGAAAAACACTGGCACAGGGAACAACTTCAGAATGGGTCTTTTGATAGAGATAGCTATCTCCATCAAAAAAGGCAGCTGGTTTTGTTTTGTGGAAGCCACAAAAGATGACTGATTGTTTATCGCCATAGTCTTAGTGAGTTTTCAAACGCAAGTGTGCCATTGACTACTGAGAACAGGTGGGCCCGTTGCTGAGGCAATGGGCAGCAAAGATATTTTGGATAAGGACTGGAGTAGTTTACAGAAATATTGAGAAGGTAAAGTGAGGCCAGTAGAATTTTTTTCCTTCCTAACTCATAAAATGTACAAGATCTTGAAATCAGGCATCTGTGGAAAATGGGGAAATAGACCATCATCATCATCAAGGTAATTAATCTCTTGTGAGTATTTTGTTGCAGATCTGTGTATTAGACACATAGAATCATAGAATACTTTGGAAGGGATATCAAGATACCATCTAGTCCAAACCCCTGCTCAAAGAAGGCTTAGGTCAGGCTACTCAGGGACTTGTCCAATTGAGTCTTAAAGCTGAGTCTTATCCTCAAAGGAGTTTCAGCATCTCTGGACAGCCCTTTCCAGTATTTAATTATTCCTAATGTAAAAAATCATACTTAATATCAAATCACAATTTCCCATAGTCCCTCTTGTGTCCTGTTGCCCCTTGGACTGTCGCTGTGCACCTTCAAGAAGTGTTTGTATTTTCTGTATTGTCTGCTCAGATGGTTGTAGATAGCAGTAAGGCATTAGTGAGTCTTTTTTGCTTACAAGTTGAGAAGGCCGTGCTACCTGAGCCTATCCGTATATATCCTGACCAGATTGGGGTCTCTGGAGCTCAGGATGACTACAAGGATGCCATGAGGTTATGCAGGAACGAAATTGGAAGGGCGAAAGCCCAAGAAGAGTTTGATTTGTCTGCTGCTATAAATGACAGTAAAAGATGTTTCAATAAGTACATCAGCCACATCCAGCTGGTGACTGGTGACAAGTGCTGTTCCTCAGGGCTCAGTGTTGGTGCCAGTCCTGTTCAACATCTTTGTTGATGATCTGGACAAATTGAGTGCCCCCTCGTTTAGTTTGCAGACACTGGACTGGGTGGGAATGTTGATCTCCTTAGGGATAGGAAGGCTCAGCAGGGGAATCTGGACTGGCTTTCACTCCTTGAATTTCATAAACAAAACTTAAGAGTTTTGTTTATGAGATTCACCACATAACTGGATTAAGCAGGTGTCTCATTTCTGACTATGTTTGGGAGCTCAGGCGTTGGAATATTTGATCATTTTTGAAGATGCCTCACCCTTAAGCCAATTGCAATACATACAAAAAATAGTTTTCTTGCTCAACTAATGCTAGTGATCATGGTGATCGGTCACTCCATTCAATTTTTCTCTAAATGTGGGATACTAACTACCATTTTATATTTCAGAGCTCATTTTGGTTTTTACATAAAGCTAGATCTATGAGAAATACTCTTTCAGGATGCTGTGTTTGTTATTAAGCATGGAATGTTGCTTAGTCTTAAATCAAGGTATCATTGCTTTTCTACCAGTGAACATCCTTGTTCACAAGTAGTTAACATTTTGTGTAGGAAAGCAGAGAAATGTTCTTTTTTTCTTCTGTCTTTCTGCATCCATGAAAACATCTACTAACTCTTTCAAACATTAGTATTTGCTAATATCTTTTGAGTTTGTCCAGAGTACTCAGGTATTTTGGCCCATTTTACATCTGTAGTAAGTAATTTATTCTGTATGAGTCAGGCAGAATTATTTAGTTTTATCCTCTCCCATCTTTGAGGTACAAAAAACTGAAAAAATGCACAAGCCAGTTGTATTACAGGATGTCTTCTACTTCTTGAGAAAAGGATATGTTTTAACATGTTGTTTTCTAATGCTGAATTGAAAAGGGAGATGATGTCCCATTTTGGTTTCAGGAAATTCAGTCTGTACATCTGGGGACTGAAATTCAGTCTTATAACTGACACAATAATCTGCACTTAATCCCAGACTATTACTCTGCCCCAGAAGAGTAATGAAAGGGGAAAACATTCTGTATTTATACTAGTTTGGAGTCTAGAATGTCATTCATTCTTTTGAGAAGTTTTGTGCCCAGTTGAGTCAGGACTAAGATCTGAAAGAGGGGAGAGCAGGCTCAGCCAGGAAAGAGCTTTTAGAAACCTTAACTCTTAAAAACTTGCAATTTTTTCAAGGGTAGAAAAATTGGCCAAATGTGGATGGAGTTTCAGAGGAATAGCAAAAGACAGTTCTATGACAGGCAGCTTCAGTTCCTGCCAGAGTTCCTGCTCCAAACTCCTTATTTGCTGCAGCAAAAAGGTTTCTTGTTTCAAAAAAGGATTTCTAAAAATCTCTAAGGAGGGAAAAGCAAATAATTTCCTTCCAGTTGGCTCAGATACTTCCAAATTATTATCACTGAGCTCATCACTGAGATGCAGAATTTCCACCTGAATGGCTAAAACCTTATATTGTCATAAATAGATGTAAACAAAATCTTAACTTTTAAAGCATCAGAATACTTTACCAAAAAGTATTTTTCTTGTGTTTACACAGATAATGTCAAAGTATGTAATAGGTCTTTCATAAAAATTACAGGTAAAATTTAAGGCATTTTTAAATGCTGTAAATTAATAAACATATGTTTGGAATAATTGTATTCCACAGTTCCTCATTTGCAATAAGAACTAATTTGACCAAATTTTTTCAGAGCCTCTACTTACATTTGGCATGTGAAAGAAGAAGCTCCCCTTTTAACAGAAAAACCAACCTAAACCAAAAATTTTGGGTTAGAAATCTTAGATTTAGCTTTTTGGTGCCATGGATAGTTGAGTTCTTTGGGAGTGGAGAAGAAAAGAGGTATACATCTTCATATCAACTTATAAAACTTTAAATGCTCAAAACTTCCAATAACAGCATGAAGCACTTATCTCTCCTTACAGCCTAAGGAATTTTTAGGCATGCCTCATTTGCCTACTGGTATCAAGAGCTTTAATTTTTTTGTATTTTTTTTTTCCCCAGAGAAGATTTATAAAGCAGTGGGGTAGATGGTGCTGTTCTCCAGCTGTCTGTCTTGAGGAGTTTCCTCACTGGACTAAACACAACATAATTTCTCTGTAATGTTACTGTGGAATCTTGGAAAAACATAATGTTCCTGCTGTTATGTGCAATAGATTCTTTTTTAATTGCAGCAGCTAAAAAAAGCTTCTATCTTTATAGCTGTGGAACCAAAGCAACGAAGTTTATGGTCTTTCACTGTCAGCAGGTTTATGGAAAATTTATAGTATGTGCTCTGAGTTTACCATTCATTGTTGCAATACTTACTAAAACTAGTGCTGAAAAATGCCTGTTGTAGAATGAAGTTTTGCTGTCTTTAAATTTTCCTATAATTTTAACAGCCTTTGCATATATTTATATATTTATGTATTTAATTTATACACATATTTATATATGCATCTATAGACTTTGAGTATATACTTTTGTACACTATACATTGTATAGTATTTGTTGGTTTATCTCCTTTTACCTTAAACTTCTGTTTTATCTTGTCCAAAATGCAAACTGCAAAATATGTTCAGGCTGTTCCTTCCTCCTTCAATCTTTTTTTTTTTTTTTTAATCCTATAAACTGAACTTATTTTGTTACCATTCTTTGACTGGCTTTCAGGACTTGTAGTCAATAGAAAACTATTGATGTTAATGGCATTGAAAATCCCCAAACTTCCTTCCAGTTATTTAGATAAGTTAAAGCAATATCTTCTATATTTTTTAATTATCTATTTTCTTTTTTCTGTTTCTGAGATCACTGGTTCCACAATATTTGCCATCAGTGGAAGAATCCTACTTTTGGGGTTTTTTAAGCTATGTTCCAGTTTTGAAGTGTTGGACCCATGGTCCGTCTGAGCCAAACTGCAGTATGCATAGTCTGCTAATTTAATCTGATCATGGTAGTCATTTGTCAACAATTAAAAAAAAAATAGAAGGAAACTGTTTGTCAGTTAATCAAAATAAGCAGCATTTGCCTTTAGAAACATACCTAAATATTTTTCAGCTGTAAGTGATGCTAGTTTAACCACAGAGCAACAGAAATGTGATTTAGTTTTAATGTTGCTACATTTAGTATTTTATTAGTGTAATTTTGAGTAAATTCCCCACTCTGGAAAATCTGAGCTGAGCACTGGAACTCTGGCCTATCTAGAGAAGGAAAACAGAAAGGTCAAAATTTTTAAAAGGGGAACACAGGATTTAATCAGTCACTTTCATTTATCTAATCTATTCATTTCTCATTTCCATGGGAAGTGTAGTGTGTTTCATCCCAACTAATTCTCATTAAAAATCCCTGTGTATGAAGATGCAGTTTCTGCTTTGACCTTCCTTGCTAACATGTCTATAGTGCTCCTCAGTCACAGTGGACTAGTCCCTCCTACTTCTTCAGTATTCATTAAATGCTGTTTTCTTTCCTTCCTGTGTATGCATAAATTTGGATGGATCAAAGCCAAATTTTATTTGTATATTCCCAAACTTCAGAAACATAGAAAAACCTCCAATCTATACCTGATATCAAGTTAGCAAACCTTGAGATTTTGTAGAACCAGTTCTTCTCTATTTTTGTGTATCTATGATAGACAGCTTTCTCCTGTAGTATGTGTTCAGCAACTCGAAAACAATATTAGACCTTCATTAAGGTGAGAGAAATACATAGAGCAGCTTGGCTGCAGCTGAACACACAATAGTTGAGAAATTACTAGATCTGAGAAAGTAGATTTTCCATTTTTGAACACATCTGTCTAGCACTGGAAATGAAGGTGCTGCAGCCAATTCATGTTTTTATTTACTCTCTCTTGTTACTACATGTAATTTAAAACAAAAACCCCGGAGTGAATGAGACAAGCCCTTCTGTATGAGATCTGCATAGTTTTAAAGGCATACGTGGTGTGGGATTTAGAAAAAACAAATCTTTGCATAAACTCTGTGCTAAACAGCACTAAATATCATTGCTACATCCTGTACCCTTTCCCATATTGTAATATTTCTGTATTGTAGAGCGTGTAAAATCTGACATGTTATAGGTCAGATTAAATTGAGTGGTGAAGTGAGTCCTGAGCTTTAAGCACAAATAGCAGGTTTCAGAAACCTAGATCTCAGTTTTCTGAGAGGTGAGCCCACAGGCGGATGCCCCTAATGCCATCTCTAAAGCACAGTGAAGTAGCAGTGTTTGTAAATTCGGAGCCAGCAGCACAATCTTTACCTTGTAGGACAAGAAAGAAAACAACCCTCTGATAACTTGTTGCATTTCACAGTTTCTTTATATCTAAAAATCCCATATGTAGTCAGCAGAATCAAAACCTGGTGGGTTTTTTTTTTTCAGTGTACAAAAATTAAAAATTCAGCTTCTTCATGGGATTTGGCTTGATACGCCCCCTGCCTCACCCTTGCCCTTTCTTTCTCTCTTGCTTTTCTTCCACAGGAAAAGTAAGTCAGACATTACAGGATGCTGCCACAGAGGTTCTCAGCCAGTCCTCAAGATCTTGTTAGTGGCACTCACATTTTTTTCTCTCAAGATGTGTGCCAGGCTGTGTGCTGCATGGGTACTGCAGCTCTCTGTTGCTGAGTCCTTTCAGTGGGAGCACTGTGGCTTGTGGAGAGCTGCTCATGGTGTCCCTAGTTTAAATAGTACACAGCAGAAGTGATGGTGGTTCAAGTTAAACCTACAGTATGTTTAATGCTGTTTGCATCTGATGGAAATTTAAAATATTTTACTCCCTGGAAACACACCACCTCCCAAAAATAATTAATGAGGTTTTTAAAAATTGCATGTAAGAAGCAGAGGACACACTCAGAAGTCAACTCTCTGTTTGCTCACTTCTGTTTTACATCTTCTGCATAGCTATTACACTGGAGCCTTTTATTTCATGTCCATATAGTAGTTTTAATGTAGCATACGTGTTGGATAATGCTTTAGATAAAAAATTCAAAGTCCCTTTTTTGTAGCACACTATAGAAGTGGGTACTTTATACAGCAGACAGATTCACATTAATTCTCAGATTATGCAGCTTATTAGGAGATAATGCCTTTTCTATGTGTTTCAAGGCACAAAATGAAATACATTCATTCTTACAAATGAAATGTGTAAGAGTGACTGGCTTAAACTTGTAACTGCCATTCATTTCAGCCTGTGCAGCCCTGCAGCCTGGCTGCAGGGAGCTGTGCTTACTTGCTGTTTTGTGAGTCTGCAGATGCACGGTCGCCCACTCTAAAAGAACACGCACACTCTCTCTTTTTTTTTGCTCCCACACTGTCTGGCATACTTTCAGAATAACTCTTCGAAGACTTTCTGAACTGCTGGGTATGGTCGTCTGATTATTATTTTTTTTAACTGGGAACATGTTTAGTCCAGTGTTATTTAAACAAGCTTATCTCTTTGATCAAAGTCTACAATCTGAAATTTGAACAGGGTAGGGAGGGTGGCTGGGTGGGTGAGGAAATATATCAAGTACATAGTTATGTGTGTGCTGATGTCTCAGCTCTGCGCCTGCAAAGGTACAAATGTATATTCCTTCAGAATATTCTTGCAAATATAAAAACCTGGCTATTTTAGTAGAAGTTCTGAAAGCACAGTATTATTTCTAAAATAAAACCGTTTCTTAGTAAACTTTTCTTGACACTTCTAGTGACCTGCATATTCAGTTTTTCAGTTTCTTGGGTTTTTTGAAGGCTGAGCCAAATAACTATGGAGTTGTTTAAGTATAGCATAGGCTTTGCTAGTATTCAAAGCACACTAACCAGAGCCCATATATTAATGCATTTAGGGTTGACATTAGCCTATTTCATTGACTGAACCACAGACCACAGCAATGAAGCTGGAGAGCTTGAAACAGTTTCTGGAGGTTTTCATTTAGCTCGTTCAGGAGAACTGGTTTGTGCGAAGTTAAAATTATATGGAATGAGATTGCAAGAAGAAGCATGCATGCCACACCTTTTCATTATGTTCTCTTTTCCTTTTTTTTTCTTTCTAAAAATAACTTTGAGAGGCATTTCAGTTTTTTTAAAAGCCAATCCCATTTGATTATTTTAGATTACTTGATTTTCTAGTCTGATTTCAAAATTCAAGTTTGCTAAGCTTTTGTTCACAAGACTAGGAAAAAGAATTTCCTGTATTCACTTTATGTATCATGCAATCAAATAACCATCTCCTAACTGTGGCAAAATCTGAATGATGCTTGTTTCATCATTTTAAAGCGTGAAAAGAAGCAGGCATAATTTTCTAGGCTAGTCTAAAGCTTTTCCTTGCTTTTTAATCTTATTATAGTACGCTAGTAACTGCAAGTTGCTGTTGCTGATGAAAGTAAATTATAAATCTTCACTTCTACATAGGTATCATGCACACTTTAATTTTATTAGCTGGCTTTATTGACTGAGGCTTGCTCCCCACACACACACAGACACACACACACACAGACACACACAGACACACACACAGACACACACAGAGACACACACAGACACACACACAGACGCGCGCTTGCACACACGCACATTCTGCTTTGCCCTATCTCGGTTACAGCATAGTCCTGCCCAGGGTCAGTACAATGTACACATTACATATTTCTAGCAAACATGAAAATGAATCAAACAGGAGGAGAGATAAGCACAGATAGATTGGAGCCTGCTGAGGAAATAAAAGTCAGTAATGTGACTGACCACTGGACTGGTCTTCCTGGTTGGATTTAAGTGTTCTTTCCCGTTAGTTGCTGCAAAGCACTGTACCCTGAAGTGAAAAATTAAATGATTAGTAAGAATGAAGTAACATTTAGATGGACAATTCTTTGGTATAACTCCAAAACTAATTGTTTCTGAAGTGATGTTTAAACCAACGTCGGCACAAGGCAAGGGTTCCTGGCTCGAAGCCAGCACCTTGTAATGCATATTAGCGCAGATGAGGAGTTCCTAAAAGTTAGAGAGAGGGAGAGGGAGGGAAGAAGAGAGAGAGAATGTGCATTTTCAGTGCTCACTCTGCGTTTGTTTGTATCCTCCTCCTTGCCGAGATTAGAGGAATACCTGTGTAGTGCTGCTTTATTATGATTTCTGCTGAGCCTCAGAATAGGTTCTGGTATTTTTTTTAGGTGGACTGCCAGCTGCCGATCTCGCTGTTGACAATAAAAGCAGATATGTTCCTTGCTCACTGCCATTAGTACTGACCATGACCCTTCACACCAAAACCTCTGGAGTTACCCTGCTGCACCAGATTCAAGGCACTGAACTGGAGACACTGAGCAGACCTCAGCTGAAGATTCCCCTGGAAAGATCGCTCAGCGACATGTATGTGGAGACCAACAAGACAGGAGTTTTTAACTACCCAGAAGGAGCCACCTATGATTTTGGTACTACGGCTCCCGTCTACAGCTCTACTACACTCAGTTATGCCCCTACTTCTGAATCTTTTGGGTCCAGCAGTCTGGCAGGATTTCACTCACTGAACAGTGTCCCACCAAGCCCGGTGGTGTTCTTGCAAACGGCACCCCAGCTCTCGCCCTTCATCCATCATCACAGCCAACAGGTACCCTATTACCTTGAAAATGATCAGGGCAGCTTTGGGATGAGGGAAGCTGCTCCACCAGCCTTCTACAGGTAAATGCTACAGAAATTTTTCTTTCTTATTTAAGCAGATGATCTGAAAAAATTAGAATGTGGAAATATGTTGTGCCCTAATATTTGCTTTTTGTGTAAAGCAGCATGTGATTTAATTGAATCATCGATGGTATCTAGACAGTAAGAAATAGCGTAGAATAATGCAAAATTGTAATTCACAGCCCACTGTGACTGTAAGCTGTAAATTTTGAAAAGTGTACCTAACATAAAAAACGAGTCTGATGATGAGTATAAATATTTCCTGGGAAAACATGAAATAGTAATTGATTAAAGAATGGCAAATGACCTCAGTGTTGTAATGTATTATAATACTGTCTGAAGAATACTAAAAAGACTTCCACGATTACACGTTTTCGGTGTAAGTGGTTGTTTGTTCAGCTCTTAGCTGGTAGTAAGTGTATTTTTTTCCTCTGTCTTCCTTTGCAGTGTGAGAAGTGGCTTGTATAGGAAGTTGTTCAGAAGCACTATATCCTTCCTAATCAAAGTGTTAGAGTTGACTCAGTGACAGTATCTCAGTCAGTAACCACCTTCCTGAGCTATCCCAAGAGCTGTGTTCGTATTAACATGCATTTTTCCTTGGAGGGTGATATATGTTAACTGTAAACCTGGCATGCTGCTTTTCAAAAGATAGGATCGTTCAGTGGGGTTTTTTTGTATTTTTGTCCCTCAATAGGAGGTTGGTTTTTGTTTTCTTTTTTTGACCTGGAATAGAAAGATAAAAGTTTCATTGAAAGGGGGAAATAATTTTCCTTGGTTTAAATATTTATTGTCAATTGTGAAAAAAATTACCTTTTCTTGAAGTAAGTGGCAGAAGTTGATGGAATTATGGCTTCTAAAAAAAATATCATCATACATACCTATACCCACGCTGTTAACGTTTTGTGCAGTGTTTACAGCATAGTTTTGCATCAGCTTGTTATACTGGGCTTCAGTGAGTCGAAGTGAACAGTTAGATGTATTTTTTTTTTTCTGAACCCTGTTCTCGGTTGTTTTGAGATACAGGTGAGTTTGCTAGAAATGTAACAACTCGGAAAGAATAAAAGCAAGTAATTTTTTCCATGTGGTGGGCCAGACTCTACTAGAATTATTTGCACATTATAACATGTTACCATGAATAGCAATGTGTGTTCTTAAGTCTAACTCAGCCTGACTAAGAATCTGGTAATAAAATCTGGTCTCAGAAAACAAAATGATTGCGCTTTTTTGCAACGGATTAGTCGGATTTGGGGAGCAGATAGACTAAAGACTGGTGAAATGATAGATAATGGTTATGTTAAACTGTCCAATACGGTGATCTGTAAACTGAATTGACTCAAACGAAACTCATTTTAATGCAACCAAATACAGTACCTCCTGGAAGAATGAGTACATGTCAGAGCATAGTGATCTTGAATGATTACCAGTGACTTGAGAGTAAAACTGCACTTTGTGCTAGATAAAAAGGCTTTTTGTACATGAATGTCCCGTGCAAACCTATGGTGAAAAGTGTGTAAGTGACCTTATGTATGTAAACAGTAAAGTAGTGAGTTTGTGAAATTGAAATACACCGGCAGAAAATGTTCTTTAGTCAGGTATTGTACTACAGGAGGATTCAAACCTCAGAATCACCTGGACATAGAAGTTGCTATGGAAATAGTGTTCTTTTAATTTTTAAGCAGTGAATTGAGGTGAGACCCTTCAAAATAAGATTAAGGTACTTTTTTAGTTTAACTACTGGAGCAAATGTGTAAGACCAGTGCTGTATTCCCCTTTTCCTGACATTTCTGATCAAGGTTGTGTGTCACCCTTGGAGATGTGTACTAGCCATATGAAATTGCTGAGGCTTAATGCAGCGGTAATTAGGTGAATTTACGATCTTGGATATGCCAGAAGGTTTATCTGCATACAGTGTTATACAAATGATTTAATGGCCCCTTCCAGCCATAACTCTGTGGAACGCATCTTATGTGGTAATAAGAAATGTGTTTCAAAGTTCCTGCTATGATTATCTTTTATTAACAGGCATGGTACTGTTGGAATTAAATTTGTAAAGATTTTACTTTTTTTGCCTTTCATTTTTGTGAGGTTGTATTTACAAAGTTATCACCCTCACAACATTAAACATTAGGTCTTTCTCCTTGTGTTTTGGCGTGAGCCCAATCACCAGTAGTCTGTCAAAAATAATTTGAATAGGTGATCACTGCCTGGGAAATATTTAATTGTCTAGCCATTTGGTTTAAGAACAAGTTCTTTAAAAACTCCCAATTTGCTTTATTTATTTGGCTAGTCTCATTGGTTTCAATTGGGCTATGGGAGAAAAGAGAGCATAGGGTGGTGTAACCTGGCAAATGAGTAAATTGGAGACTGAAAAATGTCTAACTACCAAAATAGTGAGTTTCTGGAACAACCTACCAGTAGGAGTGGTAAAGGCAAAAAATCTTAAATGAGAAGCCCTAAAAGAAGTTATAATGAGTCATGATTAGTTTGTGATATGGCTGCCTGCTTCTATAAAAAGTTATGTAACCTAAGACCCAGTAAGACTCCTCTGCAATTCTCATTTACCTTTCTGTGTAACTGAATTGTGCTGTTTGGCTTTTAGGGCAGAAATATTTGCACTGTATCACCCTGTTCTACTCTGAATTTGACATGCAAGTGCTACATTCAGTGATACAAATATCTAGGACAATAAATAAACATTATAGGTTGGAGCCGAGATGATATTCCGTTTGATACTTGGATAAAATGTTAAAAGTCTTCAGTCACAAAACTGAAAAATTACTCTGTGATAAGAAATACTTTTAATGTCTTTTGATTTTGTTAATAAGTGTTAAAAATCATACTGCCTGTAAACAAATATGTATTAATATGTGTATAACTACATGTCTACTAATTCTGAAGTTATATTTTGTCTTTCAAATAGTGACTCTTTTTCCAGAAGAGTTAGTCTCTTGTTGTGAGATGATGGCAGGCTTCTGTATCTGGCTGAAGAACATAATGATACATAAAAAGAATGATTTTTAAAGAATGAAATGAATATATTAATCTCCCTTCTGGAATCTCTAAATCGTGAGGCATCAGAATTTGGGAAGTGTAAAAAAAGGGCTTAATTAACTCAAATTGTGCTGTCTATACCTAGACCCTTTTTATGTTTGATCTTGTGGCTGTTTTTATAGGTAGCCAAACTAAAATACCTTTTTCTTATCTGACAATGTCAAATCTCACTATTTTTTTTTTTTATTATATTGATAATTGTTAGTACTGGGGTTTTTTATTATTAAATGCCAACTAGTGATTGATAATTATTTCAGGAAATCTTGTACTCATGAGTATTACAGTAAATTAACGGAATTATTTCTTTTGTTCTTAACTACTGAATTTGAGTTCTGGTAATTTCTGGTTATTTCCTCTTGCTTTTCAGTGAGTTTTGATCCACTCAGGGAAAAATCAAGACTTACAGCAGCTAATTTACCTCAGTAGATTCCTACAAGCAACAGCAGAACATCCTTTTTGCTCTGCCAGTTTGTGACATTCTCGTGTCATCCCACTGAGTTTGCACTCTTCAGATCTGAAGTAAAATCATGCGTATATTTGAGGCTCTTTGTAGCCTGTCTTTGGTGCTGGTTCCAAATTCAGCCAACAAAAGAAAAATAATGGACTGCACCTTCCATCTTCCTGATGAGAAAGTTGTCTGTCAGTCTGTAGTGAGGGACAGAGGCTGGGCAAATCAGTGTACAAACAAAATAACAGATTAATTGCTCCCTCACTTTTTGTGGCTAGTTCATATCTTCTAATACTTCAGGCTCTATGTTTAGATTAATATAATAAAGTATTTGTTTAGCATTAGCCACAATTATCATACTGCAATTGAGTCTGATGTTCTAATCAGTATGATCACTGCTTTAATTTTAATGCTTGCTAAAATTGAGAAAGATTAAAAATGTAGATTGATCCCTCTTCTGTTGTAATTCATAAATCCATCAGTCCAAAAAATAGTTATGTAACCAAATACATAAACTTTGTCAACCTTGTCTGATTCATTATGAATTTTTCTGGCTGATCATGTTGAGTTCCAAACAAAGATTTTTTTCCAAATTTTAAAATTAAGTGTTAAAATGAATGCAAAGTTCAAAGATAATTTTTCTTTTCTTATTTTTTTTTAATGTAGCATGAAGTATTTCATAACATGGAGCATGATGTAATGTAGTGTTTTGCTTTGCTTTTTTGTTTATTTTTCTCTAAAACGTCAATCTGCTCAGAGGTCCTCTCTTGAACAGTTCAAGTGTTCAGGCAATTTCTTGAACACTTGGAGTGTTCCTGTTTTCAGGGCTTGTGCTGATATCTCTGACAATTTTACAGAAATAGATGACTGTAATAAAAGAGACAGGAAAACATGGAGTTGTCCCACGAATAGTTCCTTATCTCGTGGAAATGTTGTAAAGATAAGCCCATTAAGTGTTCTGAGATGTTCACACATGACAATTTTGAGGGACTTGTACAAACCAACTTTGGTGTTTCTGCAGCCCTGTTGGAGCATGTGCTGATGTGGATCCTGCTGCAAGTGTGCTTGCACCATAAAGTCACCAATCCACATTGTTGAGGAGCGCATGTGATCCGTGCCTCCTTGTGCCCCTGAATGAGGGCAGACAGTGGTGGAAAGGGGTAAAAGAGCTCCTATGCTTCCTCATTACCCTCCTTTCTGCCAAGGCAAGGAGATGGATCTCACTTGCTCTCTCACTGAAGAAAGCTTTCTTCACTTCTGCAGCAGTTACATTTTTTGCATGAACCACTGACATAGGAAGTGCTTCATATACCAAGTCCTTCCCAAATGGACTTGAAATTTGTGTCTAAACCCATGGTTGTTCAGACAGACCATGTGAATGGGGTTCATCTGATTAAATGCAGACACCTAGGTCTGTATTCATTTTTCCATTTCTTAGGCATCTGGTGCCATTTAAGAGGCCAGAAGGTCACATGGTTCTAGTAGGTATGACACCTTTTTGGAGCAGGAGCAGGAGGTGTGTGTCAGTGAGGGTCACCACCTGGAACACCTCAAATGGCATTGACAACAGCATCAAACCTGCACATGGAACCCCTTCTTACTCTGAGACAGAGAGAAGGAGGCATTGTGAGCACACATTGTCTCTTTCTAGGGTACCTGATTAAAATAGACCGAGTGCATTAGGCTCAAAAAAAGCAAGTTTATCTTCCTATATTATAAAAGATGGCTACATTCTATTCCAGATAGCTACTGGAGGAAGATGGATACCCAGTGATATCCAAAGTTAACATGAAATTAATCCCACCCATACATCTCCTGTAAAGAACCAAAGCAGACATGCTCTGTAATATCCCTTCACATAGACAGTGCAGTGTGTCCCTTGAGAGGGAGATGGGGAATTGACTCTGTGTCACTGGCCTTGATCACTCTTGCTCTGAGGCTATTGAAACAACAAACACTGCTGGCCATATCTGCTCTGATATGGAAAGCATTAGTTACTGGCATCAGTTCCTTCAGCAATTGCAAAGTGAACATCAGATGCCAGCATTTTTTTATTAAACTAACAAGATAGGCTGACCAGATCTAAGGCATAGCTCCAAAAAAACACAAGAGAAGATTCCTGCAACTGAAGTGCATCCACATTTTCTACCAAATTGAGATTTTGGTAATTTTTGTAATTTGATATTGTTGACAATGAAACTCTGAAACTAATCATGAGCTCCCTGGTCTGTCTGCAGGGAGTTTTCTATTATCTATTCAGGTATCAGAACAGAGATTAGAGCAGAGATGCTGTCCTTCAACATTCTCATCTGAAATGCTGTTTTCACTATATTCATTGCAGAGACTGTTTGTAAAATTTGCTGTACGGGGAGAAGTCGCATCTGAGGCTGAGTGGCCTTTTCAGTGGCTTGCAATAGGTTGTAATTTACCATAGCTCATTAGGAACTCTGATCAGTGTGACACTGGGCAAGGCAAGGCATTTCTGCTTTTTGCCAAGCTCAGATTCCAGTTGCTGGGAAACTTCTTACTTCATCTCACTCATGATATTCTTGTGCAAGACTATGAATGCGTGAGTGATACCTGTTAGAGACAAGAAGACCATAAAACTGCAGGATAACATTTTTCCTTGATAAGATATTGAAAACAACATTGGATTCAGAAGTGGTCTAGATGTTTTATTTTAAACCTTTTGCTAGAAAAAGGGAATATGGTCTTTAGAAGACAGAAAGCTTAAATATGACTGTCCTAAATGTAAATCCTATTTGATACATGTACATAACAATTGCAGTGGTCTTCCAACCACCGCAGTTTTAGCTAATGACGCAACAGCCAGCACCTATATAAATAAGAAAGAAGAAAAGATGGCTCACTGCATGGAAGCCATTGGTAAAAGTGGAAAATAGCAGTAAAGGCTGAAAGTTGGAAGTAACTAAGAGGACTTCTTAAAAAAGCAGCTGATGACTGACTGTGAACAGCGGTGCATGTAGCCACCTCCAGTGGTTTGTCTACAACTCTTCAAGGGTGCAGTTCCCCTCGCATTAGACAGCATGGGTGGAATGTGTCACACTCTGGTTTCACGTGCTGCTGTCTCACAATGCTGCCACCTGACAGAACTGACTTCCCCAGGACCCAGGCAGCAGAATCTGTACAAGGTAACTTGAATGCTACAGAGGAGAGCCCTCTCTCCCTCTGAGGATGACAGACCAGTGAGCATCTGGGCAGCACCAGGCTGCATTTGATGTCCGTGCATTTCACCTTTCATTCATAAACTATGCGAGTAAGCAGTGTGGGGTTTTTTTCATCTTGATCATCCTATCTAATTAAGCAAACTACTTTTAACTGATTACATAGGGAAAAGCTGTATTCTTCCATTGAAGATTTTTTCCAGTTTCTCACCAATCTGCAGTGCAAATGTCCAGTGCAAATTTAATTGCTACTTCCAGTCTTTTCTCCCTCTTTTATTACTTGCTATCATGCAGAAACAGTGCTTTGATCACTGCAGCCTACTTCAGTACTGATTTGTGCTGCTACAAGATGGCTATACAAGGCTTTCTAGGATACTACAAAGGATACTTTCCAGGATACATCAAAGCTGGAACAAGAAGGAAGGGAAATTTACTGCAACACATGAAAAGTCTCAGCTCATGATGAATAAAAATCATTAGAAGATGCTGTGCAGAAAGCAGCAGCTGTAGAAGAATGCGACAAAGTTTCGGCCCCAAATCTTAAATAACAAGGCCTGGAAACTCATAATATACTTTCCAAATAGCCTTCACTGTGGTTTTTGTGTACAGTTTTGCTAAAATCAGAATATGTAATACCTACTGTTTTCTTTCTATTTCACTTCTACTTTTATTTTCTTGTTTCTTTTAAATATAATTCTGGCTTGTGAGACAAGATCTGTTAATTCAAAAATCAGTGAAAGATCATGGAATCATAGAACAGCTTGAGTTGAAAGGGAACAGTAGTTCCACACCTGGCATGGGCAGGGACACCTTTCACTAGACCAGGTTGCTCAGAGCTCCATCCAGCCTGGTCTTGAGGGCTTCCAGGGATGAGGCATTCACAACTTCTCTGGGCAACTTATTCCAATGCCTCACCACTCTCATAGTGAAGAATTTCTTCCTAATATCCAATCTAAACTGACCTTCTTTCAGTTTAAGGCCATTCCCTCTTGCCCTGTCACTACATACCCTTGTAAAAAGTCTCTCTCTGGCTTTCTTGTAGGCCCCCTTTAGGTACTGGAATGTTACTATAAGGTCTCTTCTCCAGGCTGAACAGCCTGAGCTCTCTTGGCCTCTCTTCATAGGAGGGGTGCTCCATCCTTTGATGATCCTTGTGGTCCTCCTCTAGACCTTCTTGATAAGGTGGCCTCTAGCAGACCTCCACTATAATGTCACCTGCCGCTGCCCTCCCTTTAATCCTGACCTATAAGTTCTCAGTTGGCTCCACATCCATGCCCAGGTGGAGCTCCATGCATTCCAGCTCTTTGTTGACACATTCTGGTGTTTAGAAACTTACTCTTTTTCCTTCTTCAAGTTGATCTATAAACAGATGGAAGTTCGGAAGGCGCTAACTCTAAAAATTGTGATTTAATTTTACTGTTGAAGACAAGTACTATAAAATCTGATCTTTGGCAAAAAATAAAATGTCACATAATACCCTGTCATTTCTGTTTTCAGTAAAGCCAGTAAACATTCTTAAAACATTTCATTTGCTGAGCCATCTTGATCAAGCAAGTATTTAGTTATTTTATATTTCAGTATTTGTTACTGAATAACTTGTATCAGTTGGTGTCCAAAAGAAATTAATTTGAATTAGTGTAGCCTGCTTTCGTTATTAGTTACAAGGTGGACTTGACAGTGGGATCCCTGGTTCAAATGACATATCACAGAACCCTTGTCTTCAGGAAACTGTAGCCGTGGCAAAGAATACTCTGTCTGGGAGTGCACAACAAATCTAGTCACCTTTGGGGAACTAATATGTCAAAGGACAGCTTTGTCTGTTTGTTTCCATCCTGCAGTAAAATGATATTTCTCCTTCAGCCATATTGATAACCACAAGCAAGGAAAAATATGTATGTTGCCAACACATGAGCCACTGTAGCAGATTTATTACCTTGCAATACCTTTTTGTGGTTTGGATTATTTAGAATTTATGGGTTGAAAAGTATGTTAGCTTATTCTTGCCATGCTATGAGAAATACAATCCTAATTTTAATCTACAGGAATATCAATTAGAGATAAAGCATGCAAATCCTGGAAGTGGTGAGAGTATTCTAATTATGTTCATGGAGAAAGGTGGTGAGATAGAAACCCATATAAAATTATGTAGCTGAATGTTTAATGGTAACAATATCAGAACCAGTTAAGATGTAAGAATATCTGCCAGATGTATGGCATTTTAAGGAATCAAATATTTTTAAAGCAGGTTGCACTTCAGTAAGTTGTTACTGTTTTTTCCTTGATTCAAGACATAAAAAAAGCCGAACAAAGTGGAAGTTAATCTGATTCTACAGAGAAATTTTTAAACATCCCAGAATAAAACTCAACTTTATTTACAGGCAGTTCTAGTAACACTGCTTATTATTAAGTCTGACTAGGTTCCTCTCTTTTTTGCTTATTTATATTGTTTAGCTTTGGCTTATATTTTCCATGTTAGATGATTGTCTCAGGTGAATTTTTTTAAATAGATTTTGAAAAAATTGGCTCAACTTTCTGAGTATCATGAAGGGAAAAGAAAATTTTGCTATGCTTATGGAAAAAAAACCCCTAACTTTTTTGCTGGACATCCTAGACACCATTGTATTATAGGTATACATACATCTGATATTTGGTAGTGGGAGAATGCTGTCAAATCAGGGTTATTTTTCTTTCATCTTTCCCCAGAAATTTTGCTCAAATTTAAGCTACAAACTCTTGAAACATCTCACTATTCACAGTGGGAATCTGTTTGTATTTGATAGCTAAATTAAATGAAATTAAATCTACCATACATGCTCCATTCTTTCTCAGTGATTCTGTATTGACCTGGTTGCAAGAGCATCCTTCTCTGACAAAATGTGGGAAGTTGCTTCGTCGCACAGCTGCATGACATTTCAACAGGATTTTCTCTGCAAATATTACTGTGGGCAGGGGCAATTTACTGAGAGATGAGAATCACACAGTAATGTAAGTTTGAAGGGGTGAGTAAGTTTGAAGATTATCTGGTCAACATGTCAAAGCAAGGCTCACTTCAAAGTTAGATGTGGTTTCTCAGGCCCTTATCCAGTTGTGCTTTTTAGATACCCAGGAATGGAGGCTCCACATCCACCCAGGGCAATCTGTTGCAGTGGTGAACCACTCTCACTGTGAAAAACTTTTTCCTAATGTATAGTCAGAATATTCTTTGCCCAAAGATGTGTCAGATGTCTCTCATCCTTTCATGGTGTTCTCCAAGAAGAGTCTGGCTCTGTTCCTTTAAAAGTGTCCCATTATACTGTTGAAGACAGCAATAAATCCTGCCTTAGCCTTCTCTTTGGAAAACTGAACAAATTCAGTTCCCTCAGCATCTCCTCACATGTCATTTTTCCTAGCCCCCTCCTCATCTTAGTGGCTCTCCCTGGACTTGATCCAGTTTGTCAAAGGCTGGCTTCAGCTTGGAAGCCCCAAACTGGAAGCAGTTTTGCAACTGCCAAGGAGAGGGGAACCAGCTCTGCTCTCATCTGCATCTCCTGTAGATGTCCATATTAGTACAGCCCAGCCCCTGCTGTATTTCTGCAGGGGATTATTCTATTCCAGGTGTGTTACTCTGTGTTTTCCAGTGCTGAACTTCATGAACTTCCTGCTGGGCCGTTTCTCCAGCCTGTTGAGGTCCACCTTATAGGGAGCTTTGCTCTGCAGCAAATCCACCACTCTGCGTGCTCCCTGTCCCCCAGCTTGGCATCTGTCATTAACTTGCTAGGGGTGCGGTTTCTCCCTTCATCTCTATTGTTGGTGAAATACTCACCTCAGTATTGAATGCCCATGAATACTACTGCAGGCTTGCCAAATTTCAACTGCTGATAAAAATCTGTCCAGTCGTTTTCCATCCACCTTATAGTTCATCCATGCAGCCCATATCACACTTCACTGGGATTGAGAAAATTGGTCTCTCTTGTGCTTTTAGTGCCTTTCTTCTTCTGTGTTTTGGCAAAAGTCACATTACCAAAATGCAGTAAAAAACTGAGCTTGCAGTATAGGAAGATGGGCTGAGGAGAAAATAAAGGTGGTCTCAACAAAGAACAGAATGGGGCCAGTGAAGAAATCTGATGGGTCTGGTGAGGTAGAAACTTTGAATCTGGGGTGAGGTGCTGTAGCAGGCTGTAGTGAGCTGTGAGACAGAGCATGGAGGAAGAGGGAATGCTCTAGTAGTAGAAAATAGATGACGTATAAGTTCCTGGGTGAATTTGGGATTAACTGCAAAAGTAAGATGAAGGAGAACCTCCAGAACTGAAAAACCTGACGAAGAAACTCCTGAAGAAGTCTGAACTGGAGATAAATAGTGGAATTTAAAAGTTCTCAGGCAATGTGACTTGGACTGGGGATGGGCTAAAAACATGACTGAAACAGAGCAAGTGTGTGTGTTTGCAAAGCATGGAGAAGTAAAAAGGCTCACAGGGAGAAACAGGGAGTGTGGAGCTAGCCCCATGTAGAACAATCATCCTCCCAACAGATATGTGCAATTCTTGCTTTCTGTTGCTGTCTGTTGCAGATTTACCCAGCAGGTAATGGATTAGCCCAGCTGTTGGTTTGATCAAAGCCCCAGAGTGGCTGATGCTGGTGCTGTGCACATGAGCTTCCATCACTCCTGAAAAAACTGCCACTCACAGAGACTGGTTGGGTTTTGATTATTTTAATTCTTTAAAGCCTTGGTATATCTCATGTGCATAGAGAAAATAAAGTTACTGCAGTGAGATCATGACAGCAGCCTTCCTAAAGCTGAAACATGCCAGAACTAAATTTATGTGCATAGATCTCTCCCTCTCTCTGCCTAATGTCCTAACATGTGAAATGAAGACACTGCTATTCTACCATACAGGACCCCTGTAAACAAACATTTACTGGTGTCTGTGAAGTGCCCAACTGTAATAATGAACTGAAAATCACATGTGAAAATTTGACAGGACTGTTTCCAGAGCAGGCTTGAAAAAGAAGGAAAACATGAGGCTACGTATGAACAAGGGTGAAAAGAACTAAAATATTGAGTTGGTGCTCAGTCAGTGAGTATGGGTTTGGAAACTAGCAATGATGTTACTAAATACAGTATCTGAAATGGAACAAAAATTGTTTACAGGCTTGCTAAACACACATACCCAGCATATTTCTCAGAAAGAATGGAGCATCAATGTATTTCCACTTCAGTCCTTATATGGAATGGTCTGTTCAGCTACCTTGCATTTATTTATTCTATAGGTAGATAAGGGATGACTGCACAGAATCAAGGAGTTAATTTGCTTTTGACATGAACTCTCAGATACAACCTTCAGTTCATTGTATCCTTTATTTAAGATGAAGGATTTTGCTGGTTTTATTTCAGCAAAACGCTGAAAATCTTACTGTTCAGAGAGAGGGATGCATTTTGGTAAAAAAATCGGTACATAAGCAAATATTAAATGCTGTCTGTACCCAGCCTTCCCCCCCCCCCCCNTTTTCAAAAGCATTTAAGAACATTACTTAGGCCAAAGACTGCCTTTTCAAGAAGGTCTAAAATGTTGTTGTATGGATAGCACCAGGTTTTTTATCATTTTTAAAATGGCAGCTTTAGGTATTAATAGCTTCAAGCTGTTTTCATGTATGACCCATTTTCTGACTCATAAATGCCTTGTTTCCTCTCTCTCTAATTCACTTTATTGTCGACAAATGTGGATCTGTCTGGAAATGACAAGCAACCTGAAAGCTGCATTGCCTAAGAGACTGGCCCCACTTCTGCACGGTCCTTCCAGGTTGTTCCAGAACTAAAAACCAGAGAAGAAGAGCAAAATGATTTGTCTTGTTTATTACAGGGGAGATATGGTAAGAAATAAATGACAACAGGTCCCCAAGACCACCATTTCATGAATTCTGATGAGAGCCAGGTTTATGTCATGTAGCAGCCTAAAATGGATGGAGTCTGGAGGCATTCCTTGTTAGGGTCAATTTGCTACCAGATTACTTGGGGCAGTTCTCCTTGGCCCAGAGAAATTCCTCAGGTATGTGCCTGCCGACTACTTGATCCTTTTCTGATGACATCAGGGGACAAATTTTAAAAAATAAGAACAAGATTTCTTTCCTGTGGCCAGTCTTGAATCCAGATTCAAAACCTGAGTTTTTGTTGCAATATTCTCTCTCTAAGTGTGGGAGATATTAAAGACTGCTTTTGTGAGGACTGAGACTCCTCGAAAAGTGTAATGCCGGATGTAAGTTAGTCCAACGAAAATAGGCTAAGTAGAAATAGAAAAAGAAATATGTATCTAATGGAAGTGTAGTAAAGTATTTCAGTGCTTAATAAATCTGAAATCACTGGCTTTATTGTAAACCTCAGTCATCCTGGCATAATAAGGGAATGGAATGGAGGTTTCATTTACTGCGTACTATGAATCATTACTTCAGAATCACTACAGCAATGTTTAGAACTGGTATTTATGCAACTGGGAAGTGATTGGTGCATGCTGTCCAGTTGTGTGGTTGGTTTTTTTTTTTTTTTTTTTGGTCTGCGTTAGGCTCTGCACTAAAATTGTTATGGGGGAAAAATGAATTGAAGAGGTTCTTTTATTTTTTAGATTTCCATTTTGTCACTCTCAGCACTTGCAAGCTGTTTTTTTGGCTGTTTAGTCCTTGGATGTTCTGATGTGAGGTGCTGTTTCTACCATTAGATTTGTGCACTGCTGCTCTGTATAACGAACAAGATGTACAAGATACAGTAAAAAAATAATTTGTCCTTGCAATCGGGGGTCCTGAGATAGGTTTGAAATTCAGTACCGATTCAGATACTCAAATGATATTAATCCTCATCCTGTTAGCTGGAGTCTAATACTGCATGGAACTATCATTCCACTGGAGTAATTACTATTAAATATGATTTTAGATAGATATAATCTATAAACCCATTTCAACTGTATTTTTGACCAAATGAATTTGTGATGATGAGAGCATCCATAACGAAAGGTTGAACTATTGTGATTCATTAATTTAGCAAGGCTACCTTGTATTTACAAAGTATTTTTGAGGAGAACTGATGAATTTTAAAGCAAGAAGTAAATACTGCATTAGGAATCTTGCTGCTGAACTTGAAATTGCCATTTTTTATTTTCTTACTTTTTACTGCAAAATACTTATAACAATTGCTTAAGGTCTTAGGAAAAAGCTTGAGCCAGTTCAGTTTCTTGTCTGAGAATATGATCTTTTGCACACATATATCAAAGGTGTAAGTGAACTCTATCTGACAGGTTCAGAAAAATATCTCCTGTCTCTCTAAACAAAAAAGAATCCAAATAATTTATTAGAAGGTGCTTTGAATATGAATCAAATTTAATAAACCAAAACCTACTTGCAGGCACCTATTCGTACATTAAAAGCTCAACTAAGAGTTGATATCTGTTGTGTTTGGTGGATTTTTGTGCATTTGCAGAGCTGCACCTTATCAGGGAGGAATACTCTTTCTCTCTCCTTCCCTACACCTTTTTCTTCTGACTCACTGGCAGGTGCAGCAGCAAGCCTTCTCTTTGCCCCTGATGCAGAGTTATGTGTATTTACCTTCCCAAGCCTGCTTTTGTGTGTACACTTGCACCGCTGTTCCATTCTTGTGGGATGTGTGCTCCAAAGTGTGCAGCTGGAAGAGAACTGAGCTCTTGGATAGAAATACAAAGGGTTCTTCAGCAAGGTTACCAGGGTTATCAGCAAGTGAAAACAAGAATCAAGAATATGTCTCATATGGTAGTTCCCACTGGGGTTTGTGGAGCAATGCTGAGGATGGAGAATGAAGAAAGATGGTTAAGACGTTTTCATTCAGAATCTCTGCACTGTTGGCTTATCTTTCCATTTTATGCATTATACTTTTCAACATGAGCTGATTGAAACTGGTTTTAGATTCTGTATTTGGCAATAGAAAGGTGTTGGTTAGAATTATTTAACTTTGTGATCTGTAAATCCACATAAATATATATGTTAAATTAAGTGACTATGGTGCTAGATGGAACTAATGAAGGACAATTTAAACTTAGTGATGTTTCAAAATATTTTTATTAAGATTAGAACAAAATAAAAACCAAACCAGAAGTAAATGAAAAAACAGAGGCTTATGGGCAATAATTGAAATATCTTCCTGTTTGTCTTATAGAGCACTTTTGATATCACAGAATCACAGAATGATCAAGGTTGGAAGAGACCTTCAAGATCATCTAGTCCAACCATCAACCCAGCACCACCATAATCACCCCAACACCATATCCCCAAGTGACACATCCAGATGCTTCTTGAACACTTGAGACAGTAACTCCACCACCTCCTTGAACAACTTATTCCAATGCCTAACCACTTTTTGAGTGATTTTTTTTTTTTTTTAATATCTTTTTGGAACCTCCCCTGACATAACTGCAGGCCACCTCCTGTTGTCCTTGTACTTGAGACAAGGCAGAAGAGACTGACCCCCACTTCACTTCAACCTCCTTTCAGGTAGTTGTAGAGAGTCTTCTCAGACTAAATAACCCCATTTCCCTCAGCTGCTTCTTATGAGACCTATGGTCTTCCTTGGAGTTGCTCCAGCACCTCAATGTCCTTTTTGAAGTGAGTGGCCCAGAACCGGACACAGGATTAAAGGCGTGGCCTCACTAGAGCCGAGGACAGGGGAAAGATCACTGTCCTGTTCCTGCTGGCCACACTATTGCTGGTACAGGCCAGGATGCCATTGGCCTTCTTGGCCACCTGGGTACAGCTGACTCATGTTCAGCAGCTGTCAACCAGCACCCCCAAGTCCCTGTCTGCTGAGCAGCTCTCGAGCCACTCTGCCCCAAGCCTGTAGCAATGCATGGGGTTATGTGACCCAAGTGCAGGACCTGGCACTTCACCTTATGCAGATATATATTTGAATACATGGACTATTTGAAAACCAAGCATTAATTTTGGTCATATTTTATACCACAGTAAGCTTAGATAAGAGCCTGGTGTTTTTTCCTAACTTGCTGCTTATTCAGGTCATTTTCTGGAAGACTGATGTCTGAGACAGAGTGTTGGAAGCCCTTGGGACCATTTAGGTGTGACAAAATGAAAGATTTTTCAGGTGGTTTTGGTGAAAGTTGTCGTAGCTGCTGGCTCCTGCAGGTCTAGTGCCAAGAGAGGCTGTGGGGCTGTGATCGGATCCTGTCGGTGTTCCCAGAACAGAGGTGAGGAGGGATGAGCTGCCATCAGCCGCCAGCTTCAACTCCACTGAGCTGCTGCTTTCCTGTCAAGGCTTGGGCAGGACCATGGTGGGTTAACAGGTTTGCTGTGCTAAGCTTAGTGCAACATCCACTTCCAACATTCAGCTGTATGCAAGAAAAAATATTTTGGCTAGAAATGAGTAGACAGATGGGTTTTCTGCAATAGTTAGCCATTAAAGAGTATTATGCAACAAACAGAAGTTCAAACCTGGGCGGATTATTTTCCCCTTCATCTGTAAGAGGCATGCATATCTGGAAAATAAATATTCAGCAGGACTCCTTGGTGTCTAGTAGATTGGTATTAGGTGTCTCCCATATGAATGGGTAATGTATTTTTAAACGTCGTGACGGAAGTGCGGCTGTTGTGTCCATAATACTGTACATTTAATTCTGCACTGATTTGTCTAATAGACTTTTTCCTTCCTTTGTAATTTAAAGGGCAGGGAGCAATTACTGTCTTCCAACAATAAAAAGTGAGAAGATTAATGAGGTGTTATATTGTGGCACCTGTGAAGCACCTGAACTTCCTCTGTGTTGCTGTGAGGAGTAAGAAATGCCACAAATAGATTATATGGATTTGCCAAAGTGAAAGACAAGTCTTTAATGTATTGAAATGAAATTATCACCAACACAAGAGGCAAGTGTATGTATTTCTCACAGACCCAATTTCTCACGTTGTTGCGTAAGTTACCCCAAAAATACACCAACAAGCAGTATTGCAAACATGAAGTTGGCTACATGAATGTATTTCCTACCTTTCATGAGCCATGTTCTCTTTGCTTTCTCTTGACTGCATAGTGAGGATATGCAAATCAATCTGTGGACATTATCTGAATAAATAATTGAACTACTTTGGGATAATTTAGAGAATGTGGATATGTAAAACCTACTATTTACTATTCAGTTAGTACTGATGACTGGGAAACCTGCACATGAAGAAAGATCTGCAGGAAAGAGAAGATACAGAGGAATGAGGGAAAGAACACGGTCCACTGTTTTGGTTGTTTGTTTTTCGGGTTTTTTTTCCTCTTTTAGTAATTTATTCTGTTGTGATGTAACCATTAGTCTGATCAACTGAAAGCTGCCACTGGAGGAGTATTTTTTCCCCTGTCACGTTTCTGGTCACAATTCTGGTGGCTGGATTAGTAAACCAGTGTGACCACACAGTTGGGATCCTTCCTTCTTCACTCTGCATTTTCTGGCCTCCTCCTGTCTCAAGTCTTGTATGTTGAACAGCATTAATTTTCTACTCTGGGCCTCAACATCTACGTCCAGAAATGAAAGGAGAGCTAGACTGCCTGTCTGGCAGCAGTTTACAGTTTCTATGCCTTGCACATAAAGAAAAATTACAGCATTTGTAGCCTTTAATGCTAGATTTTCGGAGGTGATGTCCAAGAGTTACTTAGAGAGAGGCTGAAAGTTTACGGCTGTCCTTATTTGAAAGAAAAGCCATAGAATCTAAGAAATCAAATAATTCTGAAATTCAGTTTGGTGGGGGTGTCTCAAATTGTAGCTTTTATGTAACAATCTGTTCATGTTCTGTTTCTTACTATTTCTTACATGGTTCTGAACTCCCCATCCCTGGAGATGTTCAAGACCAGGCTGGAAAGGGCACTGAGTAGCCTGGCTAGTGGAAGGTATCCCTGTCCATGGATGGAGGGTTGGGAATAGATGATCTTTAAGGCCCCTTCCAACCCACAGATTCTATGATGGTTCTAGCATATGTAATTTTCAGTTTCTGGAGAACCTGTATGACATATGTAATCAATAATTGTATTTTATGTCACTGTGTGTTAACAGGGTCTAGCCTTCAAAAGCTAGGACACACCTAAGAACTAGACTGCATGGTGTTGACAGACTCTGCTGCTGTGTGTCAAACTCTAGCATGTTTATCTCATGGTTTTCTGTTCATTATTATTCACAGAATGACTTGGCATGCAAAGTTGAATTCCGCATTTTCCAGAGGACGAGTATGAGTCGAATATCTCAGCTGGACCAATGTTTCCTCACAAACTACCGTGATTTTGTGAGGCATCTTATTTCTGTGCATCCATCTTGCACTCTGAGGACAAACTAAAGCATGCTACAGTAAGGTCTGCATTTCCCCTGCTAGAGTCCAGGCTATTCAAGGTTCAAACCTCTAATTTTTGTATAAATTGTAATTTTTATTAACAGAGGAAGAGAAGTGTGTGTGTGTATATATATATATATATATATAAAAAAGTATATATATATACATATACATATATATATATATATATATAAAATAAGCTACAGAGCACAGGCATTCTGTTATCCTTACAGCCCTTGAGTACTGTGACCATTTTTGCAGCCCATCTCTGCAGGTGAAATGCTGTCCTTGGGTGCAGTGACTGGACAGTATGGTGTATTTTCAGACTGGCTGTTTGTTTGCCCTCTGTCATGCTTTTTTCACCTGTCCTTTGATCGATTACACTTGGCCATGGGCTTTTTTCCCATCAGTTACCCATGTTATACTTCCAAGCATATGACTTTAGAGTCATATTTGAATGTCTGGGAGGCATATTCCTGGGAAATGTACTAGTAGAATCATAGAATAATTAAGTATCCTGAGTTGGAAGGGGCCTACAGGGATCATTGAACTTCCAGCCCTGCACAGGACAACCCCAGGAGTCACACCATGTGCCCGAGAGCATTGTCCGAACGCTTCTTGAACTGTCAGGCTGGTGCTACGACCACTTCCCTGGGGAGCCTGTTCCAGTGCCCAACCACCCTCTGGGGGAAGAGCCTTTCTCTAAGATCCAACCTAAACCTCCTGTGACACAACTTCAGGCCATTCCCTCAGGTCCTGTCACTGGGCACCACAGAGAAGAGAACAGTGCCTGCCCCTCCTCTTCCCCTCATGAGGAAGCTGCAGACTGTGATGAGGTCTGTGCTCAGTCTCCTCCAGGCTGAACAGACCAAGTGACCTCAGCCACTCCTCATACGGCTTCCCCTCCAGACCCTTCACCATCTTGGTCACCCTCCTTTGGATGCTCTCTAATAGCTTTATATCCTTCTTATACCGTGGCACCCAAAACTGCCCCCAGCACTCGAGGTGAGGCTGCCCCAGCGCAGAGCAGAGAGGGACAATCCCCTCCCTTGCCCGGCTGGCGATGCTGTGCCTGATGCACCCCAGGACACGCTTGGCCCTCCTGGCTGCCAGGGCACTGCTGGCTCGTGTTCAACTTGCCATTGACCAGGAGCCCCAGGTCCCTTTCCAAGGCACTGCTCTCCAGCCTCTCATTCCCCAGTCTGTCCGTACACCCAGGGTTGCCCCATCCCGGGTGCAGAATCCGGCACTTTCCCTTGTTGAACTTCTTAAGGTTGGTGATAGTCCAACCCTCTAATTTGTTTAGGTCTCTCTGCATGAGCCCTTTGTTACCCCACTAGTGACAGGTCACCAGTCTGATGTCACCCCACTCACTATTACCCTTTGTGCCCATCCCATGAGCCAGCTGCTCACCCATCTCAAGGTGTGTTAATCCAGCCATGAGCTGGACATTGTGTCCAGAAGGACACTGTGAGAGACAATGTCTAAACCTTTACTAAAATCCAAAAATAATATGTCAGCTGGCTTCTTGATCAGCTAGGTGTGTTACCTTGTCATAAAAGGAGATTAAGTTTGAATAGCAGGACTTTTCCTCTCATGAAGTTGTGCTGTCTATGACCAATGACTCTGTTGTCCTTCAGGGGTTTCTCAATAACTCCCAAAATAATCTTCCCCCAAATTTTACCATAAATATATGTATTTATTAGTTTGGTTTGATGAAATTGGCTTAAGCACAAATGAGTCTGTATGTTCAGGAACTGTTTCTTTTCTTTCACTGGGCCCTAAACTGTGTGCTGTTAGTCCAAGGGACCGCAGAGTCTCTGGTCCTAGGGATTACTGTTTTGGGACAAAAACAAGGAGCTTCAAATAAACCTTATTTGCTGGGGCAAGTAGTCGAGCATTTTTACAAGCAGGTGTCAGATTTTCCCAAGTGCCTCATTCCTTCTCTGCTGGCCATCGTGGTTTTGCATTTGGCACCCCTGCCTAGTCTTTTTTTCCTGTATTCTTGCAAGCAGCTGTCACAGAGTTGCTTGGAGATGGCCTGGTGGTGATCTGTTTGGGAAAATGCTTTTGTCTCTTCTCTAGCTGGTTCAAGAGGTCTGCATGCACTTTAATGAACTTCAGAGCACTACTTTAAGTAGTCTTTTATTTCACCAAGGTTTATTTTCCTGTGGCCTAGAGCCCTCAGATTTCTTTGTTGTGACCACACATGGCTGTACCAGTGTTTTGTTTGAAGAGTTCATTTTGAAATGCAGTATGCCCCTTAAAGTAACATTTTAAGATTTCATTCTAACGAAATGTGATTTGAAATGTCAGATTGGTTTTGGTTGAAATTTTTGAAACAATGGTATCTAAATTATAATGTTGCATTATGCAATCAGCATTCCTAGTTAACAATTTTTTGAGAGTGATGTAAATGAGAATATATAAATATTTCAAGCACTTTTCTTAAAAATGTCTTGTTTAATGTTGGTCATTGAAAGATTTTCCAAGGAATTTATTGAACCTTTGTATAATTGGTTAAACTTAATGTGTGCATCTGAAATATTTGGAAAGAGGGCTTGCCCAAGAATAAAAGAATCACATGAGCACTTAAAAGTCCTATAAAGGCACAGTTAAGAAAGATTTATGACTGATTCCTGTGTTTTTGCTGGCACTTAACTTTGAAAAAGTTTGGAGGTAAGTGTAAGAATCTGACAGCACTTCCTGAAATACCTTTTTCCAATCTACTGAGTGCATTTAACCTTTTCCTTTCAGATGGCTGGATTGTGCTAGTTTATCTGAGCATTAAAAAAAGAAAAAAATGTAGTCCAGTGTCTGGGTAATTTTGAAAAAATTTACAGGGAACAGTGAAACCTGGAGAAAAGACTTCTTCTGGATGTGTTCTGACAGGATAAACTTCAGTCTTTTCACAAAAGCCATATTATAATTCTAAGACTCTTATAAGAAATGCAGGGGTACCATTTTCAGCTGAGTCTTTGAGGGTTAGAATAACTTTAATGGAGACAAGGCTGAGTAGGAATTTCTAAAAGTGTGAAAGCTGTACAGGATGTACATGAGATTGTTAGCTGAAGCTGGCCTTTTGCTTTGTTCATGCTTTCAGCTTCTCAAACATTTTATTCTTCAGATTGTTTACAATCTTTAAGTAAGATATCCTAAGTCCATGCTTCCAGAGCGTTTGCCTGCTGAGCACTCCACTTTGGCACACTTGTGGGCACAGCTGATTGCCACACTCAGGGCCCTGTTGCTCCTCTCTCCAGAGCCACGCAGCCACACAGCAACTTGGTATTGCTGGCAGAAAATCATCTCTTATGCAGCGCCCAGGGACACTTTGTCAGCAGCTTTTTCATCAAATTTGGCACACTTTAAGACAGCAGAATGAGGTTCCTCAGATTATATTCCTCAGACTCTTCATGCAACAGAGTCTCTGGGACTGAGAGATGGTGTCAGGGACAGATCGTGCCCAGGCAAAACTGCACTCGGCAGGAGGTAGAAATGGGCAGAAAAACCCTGAACAAGTTGTCCATTCATTATTTTATATCCTAGGGAATTGGATAGAAATATTTTTTCCAGTGGTGGTGTTCCTGAAAGAGTAGAGGGATCATCCAGTGAGCAGGGATTCAAAAGATACACGAAAATAATAATTTGAAGAGATTTTACTCCACAGATCAGACACTACTGTTAATTTTTAAATAACCAAAAGTTATCTGCTAGTTGTTATATGTAGCAGAGATCTGTAAATGGATCACTTGAAATGTAAGTATGTAAGAGAACATTTTTCTAGTGCTGCTTACCACAATAGAATCTGAAACACTAAATATTTCTCGAATTCTAAGGATCAGTGCAGTATCCAGCCTTTGGGAAGGAGAAAACTAATGAACAAGTAAAATAACTGAAGAATTAGTAAGTGGAGAAAAGGACATCAGAATAAAAAATAGTCTAAGTGGAAGAGAAGATCATAAGTGAAATACAAATCAGCAGAGTAATCTTTTGCAGAAAAGGCAAATTTTATTCTAACATTCTATTTATTTAACAGAAAAATACAGAAACAGGTCAATATGCTTTTTTAAGAGAGACTGGCGCAAGGTCTCTTTCAGATTTTTGGGCTCACTTAGGGGCAAACAAAGTCCTTATGAGAGCAGGAGAATTAGAAAGGAGACTCTGAAAGACAGGATGGAGGCAGAGGGGTGGTGGAGCAGGAAAGGGAAGGGAAAATGTGTACTGAGAGAACAGCATCTGAATTGTTCTCCAGGCTAACTGGAAATAGCTGAGGGCAAACTACCTTAATTTCCAGGAGAGGACTTGGGCTGGCCATGAGGTAGTGAAGCAGCAAACAGTTCACAGAGAGAAATATTGTAAGGGCAAGTTAAAACAAGTTCTTGTGGGGCAGGTCTAGATATGTAGTCTTTTAAGTGATGCTCTGCCTGTGCTTTACTGGATGCTACTATATAGTGGGTGCAGACTATAAAATTTCTGTGGGTCTTTAGATGTTACTTAGGTCACATTGAGACCAGGGCAGTTTGGCTGCCGGTAGAGATTTCAGCAATTTCTCCTCCTGCTTAACATGGCGTAACAGTACCTATGAATGTGTCTTTTATTCTTTTTGATAATTATATACATGGTTTTTTTTCTTTGTAAATGTGCATTTCATGAAAAGAAAAGCTTTGGTGTTTGAATATATTTCTGTCAAATCTTTAAAAATCAATATTTCTGCAGAATGGAAATCCCATTGTAAATATTTTTTCCTTGAAAATTGAAGGAGAGAAATTTTCATGTCTGAACTTTTTCTTTGCAGAAACTAGATTTCTGTGATGATTTAAGTAGTCTTCAAAATATTAATAGGGGAATAATGTTTTCCCTTATTTCTGAAGTTAAATTCTGGCATATAATAGTATGGCATTTATCAAACGTTGTGGCTTGCGTGGCATCTCTGAATTGGTTCTTCGGAGATGTGCTTCTGGCCTTTATTTTATCTCATAGGAAAGGTGTCCTAGCACACAAAACCCCAGGCTATGGGGACTGGTTACTGTGAAGGCTTGTCTTCTAAGAGAAGCAGTCCCACTCCAGAGGAGAAAAGACAGAATTACAAATCATATAAGGCAAGGCCCTATACATAAATTACATTTCATAGCTTTAAAGGTATTACAAAAAAAATTTGTCTTTTTTTTTTTATTTATATTTTTTAATTCTAGTAGGACTGACTCGAAAAACTTTGTAGTTTGTCTTGTTGATAGTTGATAGCACTTCTGAAGAGCTGCTCACCACAGGATTGCAAAAATTTTAAATTCAGCCTTGGTAAAAAATATATAGGTACGTTCTTGTATGATTAACGAGTTATATGGGGTCAAGAGATGGCAATATTAAAGTCCCTCAAATCTTCTTTGGTTACAAATCTCAGTATGTGCTTGTGCAATGGTGGGTCAGGTCACGGGAATAAAAGGATTATATATAAAGAGTACAGAAGCTAAATAATTGTGGCAAGCTGAGTTGCTGGGGTACAGAGAGGCAGAAGAGTGGAGCTGTCCTGCCCAGGACATGAGCAAAGTGAGTAGTGAGAGAGAGAGAAGGATAGCTTTGGATTAAATGCCTGCAGGGAGTCTGGGCATGAGAGAAGTAGCCAGGCAGAGTCAGGCCAGGCACCAGAGGAGAGAAGTTTGTCCTTTCTACACAGGGAGATGAGGCTGGAAGGAAAAACACAAAGGTTAAGGCAAGCGTTAGAATGGGACAAGTGGGGCTGGATGGGCCAAATGAGAGCAGTAGACAAAGAACATCTCTGGGAGGACAGAGCAGAGGTTCCCACTGACAGCAGTGGCAGCAGCCTCTGTGTGTTTAAGAGCTTTTACTTCTCCTAAAATGGAGTAGAAAAAAGGACTTGTAGCGTCACTACATACAACAGTTAGCGGGTATCACTGGCATCTTTGCTGCTGAGTGAGAGTGATCTGTCATCCTGTGCTGCATTAACACCGGTGAGGGGCCCACCATCATGGCCCAGCTCTGCTGTCTGTGACTCTGTGAGGCAGAAAGGTGACATGTTTGTTTTCCTAGGTGTCCTATTTAGAAGGTGAGAAGCAATATGCCAGAAAGCTATTTTTGCAAACTTGTAATTTTATTAAGCCCAAGATAAGGTGACCTGTGCAAATCTTATTTGGTCTCTTTGTGATTATTATTATAATTATTTCCATATTTATAAGGTAATCATAGGTGGGCTGCTTTTCCAATATATGAAAAGGAACATCTGTGGAATGTGTCATACTTATATAGTGAAATATGTCACTGTAAATTCTCTACTCATTTTTCCCAAAGGACGGCAACTAAAAAAATGAAAGAAGCAAAAATTATTATGTGGAAGCAGCTGATTTATGGCCTGAAGAACTGAATTCTTTGTCCAATTCTGTCACAAATGCTTCTGTAAAGTTCAGAAATCATTTAAATCAAACTCTTCACAAGCATTCTCGTGTTGTATTGTAATTTTCTTTGTGCAGCATGGGAGTCCTACAGTCTGATTCACGTAAGTGTTTAACATTTGCTCTTACAATTGCAGACAAGAAAAGTAGCACTCTGAACATTCAAAACCTATTTAATGGTGAGTACTTAAAAACTCAGGTTCCCCATAACTCAGTATATACTTTTGACCTTAATCTCTCTCAGTCTCATTTTTTATGCTTTCAACTCAGAAGAGTATTGGAAAAATACATTCATTAGAACCTGTCTGCTGCTAAATTGCTATAGTGGCATGGAAATACTGGGAGGAAATTAATTCTGAATTTGGACAATGTGCTGATAGAAAGGCACCAGACACTGAACAGTCATGGAAAAAAACCCTCACAGACAGAGTAGCTGCTCATTTAATAAATTCTTTTTCATTTGGTGCACTGATGAGCTATTGCCCTTTGAAAAGTGTGGTCACATAATTAGAGGTACCATACATACGCACAGGACACATAAATGAAGGTTTGAGTAGCATTTGCAAAATGCAGTTCAACTACTCTGTGTTTAAAATCTTAATTTTTTTTTAAGGTATACTCATATAAAGAATATGTATGGGTGTTTCTGCATTCACCTTATGTACAGAAAGAAATTATTAAACTTCTCTGCATAAGGGAAAAAATTCCAGAAAATTGCTATTGCTTTGAAACTGTTTCAGTTTTGGGCTATTCTGTAAAGTACCACCATTCTTTACTTAAGAATAATGAAAATGACCCTGTAAGTGAGCTGTAGTTTTGATTCCAACAGCACCGAGAAACAGAATGAAAGAGAGTCAATTTCTCAGTATTTATTAAAAAGACTTTTTTGTATGAATTTAAATTTCATACCCATAGAACCGACAAATAGATTGAGCTGTTTCTGCTTTAGAACTCATCCCTCACTCCTCTGCCATTCCAAAGAAAAACTTGCAAATTTTTCAGAAAGCTGGGCAAATTTTATGTTGTTAAGGGAATTTTCTGGAAAATTATTAGCTCACATATATAAACCATGGAAAACCAATCCAAGGAGAGGAAGTATGGGAGGGGGAAGTATTGAAAACATCCAAATTCAGGTATTAGACACATGATCGAGTAGTCTGGTCTCCTTTACCCTGCCATCAATAGAACCTCCAGGTAATGTGGCTGGAGATGTCATTGTCCACTCAGTGCATAAACACATCTCTCTAGACTTTAATGCAGTCTGCAAATATTAGTGACAGATCTGAGAATAAAATTAAATTTGTCAAAAATGAAGCTTTAAGGGACTGAAAAAATGTGCAAATTTATACTGACTTTACTAGATAGTTCTAGAGGACATTTTTCTGCACACGTGGAGTGGTTTAGTTGTGGCATATCCAAATGTAGCATTTCAGTCACTCATTTTAAAATTAACCAGACTTAGGAATGAAGGAAGATGATAAAACTAATGCCAAAGGAAATGTTTGATTTCATGTCAAATAAGAAGTTTTGATGACCTAAGAAGATAAGCTTTTGTTTTCATGTTGCCAGAGCTTGTCCTCAACACTACTGTTTCTTGGTCAATACCGAGATACTTTGCGTAAGTTTTTTAATTAAAGTTACCAAATTAAATTGTATCTTATTTTAGTTCTAAAGAAAGCATTTCAATATCGTCTGACTACAAAGTACATTTTCTGATACCTAGTAAAGTTCTGTCAACATTTAAAGATTATTTTATTATTCAACTTTCATATAACTTTATTTTCATTTACTTTCCTTACATTTCTCTTTTGTCAGTTATATTTTTTTCTTTTTTCTGCAATGAGTCCAGTCAGTTTTCAGTTGGTTTCCTTGCCATTTTTCTTGTTTGGCCTTCATAGATATCTTCTGTTATTTTTAAAGTAGTTCTTCATATTTTCTCTCTTCATTCTTTTATGTCAATATTTCTTCACCTCATCCATTCACTACATCAACTTGGGTTGATGCAAGTAGTCCTGTTGAGATGTCCCTGCACTTACCCTAAAGGAGAAGACAAGATATGAGCAAAAGCCATGAAATTAATGAGAATAAGTGACCAGGGGAGCATTTCTCCATCAGGATGGTCTCCTCCTGTCTTGTCTAGGTGTCAAAGGAGCTGCTGTGCAGCTCTGCTCTGGTGGCCTTCCTGGTTACAGTCTGTATTTCCCTTGACAGGAAGGAAGACTTGTGAAGGCACAGGTAGCTGTCAGGGCTGTGAGAAAGAGAAGAGAAAGAGCTAGCTATGCTTTCTGTTTGGAGGTATGAATTACAGGCAACTCTTTCTCATCCTACAGCTTCTTTTCACCCAGGAGTGTCGAACTTTCACAGCTATGTCTATCCCACACAGAAATTGTTGGTGAACTTAACATTTAAGTTTAGTGAGGCGGGCACTAAGCTGGAAGGGACAGCATCGTTGTCTAAGGGAAATGCTTATTACTCTTGAGACATTGCTGATCATCAAGGAATAAACTGAGGATAGCGGGGCAAGAAAGCCCTGCATATATTTTAGTTACCTTAACAAGCGCAGGGCATGGGTGCAGAGATCACCATAATTTCTCTCACTGCTGAATAGCTTCACACTCCCAGGCACAGTTTGACCAGGTTAAGTGACCCTCTCCTAGGGCATGGGTCAGGCAAGGGTTCTCCTAAGGTAGCATAGACAAAACCATCCTGTTTTGAGGAGAAAGAGAATTTAGCTGTGTGAGTTGGATGTGCTGGGAGCCACGGATCACGAATCACTGACAATCAGGTCCCAGGGTGAGCACTAGCTGATCTTCATCACAAGTGGAGTATCAGCCAAGGATACTGCTCCTATTGCTGGAGCCTGTCTTCATGGCTGTACCCTGTCTTGTGCCAACGCTGGCATAGCATGTGGTCACCTCCCAAGGTTCCATCTAGCCTAAAATACCCTGTGATTCTGTCCATTTGAGATAGAACTTCATGTAAGGATTTCTCTCTCTGTCATCAAGTTGTACTTAGCTTAATTACAGCCCAAGACATTTTGGGATACTTTTTTTTAAGCCAACACTTTCATTTGAATGGCATATGATTTTTTTTTTTTCAGGTTCATTGGAGCTACTTTTTGAGAGTACAGTTTTGAGGTTCTTAATGTATTCGGCAGTTTTCTGTTTATTTATATACTTGGTCAATCCCATTGCAATACTTTTCCTTGAGATGTTTTGTTTTCAAGCACTTAGGTCTGTTCAAATAGTATTTTGTAAATATTTTGTCCCATACAGAAGTTCATCTTCTAACAACAGATTAATTTCATGTGGAATGTTAGAAGGGTGTTATAAAAAGTCCAATGTGTGGAAATGCATTTGTGTTAGACCTTGACTGCTTTTGAAATGACCATTAGTTTTGAGGCACCTTACCCTGGGAACTTTCATCCATTTAGGTAAGAAAGATTCAGAAGCTGTATATTAAAGTTTCTTGTTTGAAAATAAACGCAGAAAACTAGAATTTCTCAAGGTGTCTTATTTAACTGCTTATATAATTTTTCCCTTAAGCCCTCCTACTAAATCTCTTTATTTCAGGTAAAGCTGGGGTTGTGAATAAATTGGGCCTTACCTCACTGTTGTGTGGATTGTGTACTTCAGGCTATCCTAAATTCATCCTGCCTGCCAGTCAGACTATCTTGATGTAAAAAAACTGAGTTTACATTACATAACTTTAATTGTCTCATGTACACTTTCTTTTTACTTTGCAGTCAACACGGGGGTAGTAATCTCTTTCTGATTCAGAGCTGCAGGTGATGAGTGAATGTATAAAGTAGAGGTGTCTTGTTTCCTTACACACTCATTGAAGTGTGAAACATGAAAGCGAGTGTGGAAGACAAGTTTGTTCTGCTCTAAAGGTTCCAAACACTTTACATTCCGATTACATTTTATTACATTCGTTTTATTACATTTGGAAATGAGAAATAAATTCTGGGGTTTTTTAGCTTTCTAATCTGTTCTGATTTTGTGCTGGCCTTGGAGAGAGGGCTTTGTCTGGGGTTTTCTTTCTTTTTAATTTGGGAGCTTTTTGGTAAACATAGTTGGCACGATCTTTTGGTCTTTTATTTTTTTGTTGTTTGCATAAGTTATGAAGGGAATTGTAGAAAAGGTTCTGCTCTTGTATTTTGGGAATGATGGTCTTGCCAAAGTTATTAAGCTGGGTTAGGTTGTTGTACTATGTTCTCCAGAACACCAACCCTTGAAACCCAACTGAAAACTGGATGAAGAGCAGACTGTTAATGGTTTTTTTTGTCAGGACACAGCATCAGTGGTCTGTGATGTGCACTAACTAGCAGCTGGTTTCTGGATGAAATCTGATATGTTCTTTTGATATAGCAAGCTGTTCTTGGGATCCTCTTTTCACAAAAAGTTCTTCTCCTCATCTCCTCTGATAATTACTTGGCTTAATTTATTACCAGCTTTTATTTCCACTATATAAATGGAGATGATGTTATTTTTGGGGAATATGGGGCTAGGGGTATTTTAGTGTGCTTCCCACTGTGGTTCGCCAAAGCCTGAATGTGATGACTCTGCAGGGCCAGTTTGCAAAACCTTGCTCAAGAGGGCAGGAAGCAGCAAGGTCGTCTTTAGATTCCTTTTGCTTTGTGAAAGTCTGTGTTAACAGATTGATAGTGCTCTCTCGATGTAGCAAGTTGGTGTGCAGGAAGGTGGTGGAGACCCGAGTGAGATTTGACACGTGTGGGCATTGCAGGCAGGGGTGAGCAGTGGCACTGTTTCACTGTGATCCCAGGGACCACGGACCCTGGGAGTGCCTGCAGGGAACAAGCTCTCTCATTGCTTCTGCCTGCAGCCTCCCTGTGGAAAAAGGGCCTCGCTGTGTGACTGAGGATGGACAGAACCTGTGGAACAGACTCCACACAAGCGTGAAAAGATATCTGTCTTTACTGCATCTTCCTTCTTAGTGTCTTCATGCAGCTTATTTTCTTTGGAGTGTACATATTTAATGATATTTTTTTTATTTGTTCTACATTAGAAAAGGGTGTTTTTTGTTCATTTCAGGTAATTTCTGAGTAATTTTTCATTGTTCTTAAGTATAACTTTAATACAAATGTGTTTGTGAACCTAGGCTTGATCTGAAAAAGGATGAATATTCTGAAAAGACGAACATTTAATTTAACTGGACTGATAGATCTGTGGTGACTGATACTTTTTGGTATTTCTTAATTTTGGTTTTACCTATGAAAGAGTTTTCTTTCATATCCAGCTGGGAAACTAGGATTGCTTTAGTAGGCATGTAATGTTGGAAAACAGTTACACACCTGCAGAAATATGTAATAGTTTTTGAAACCTGAATTATTTTTCTTGTACTTTTTTTTAAAGTGCAAAATTTTATTTTCTTTGTACTTCTTATTGATATGAAAATAATTCTAGGAACCTTATCTTGTGTAATGCATATTTTTATCAATTTTTAAAAAAATTGATCAAAGATCATGAATAGTTATTGTCATCATGTGTACCTAACAGATTAGTCTATTGCTGTTAAAATGATATTGACAGTTATTAGATTGCTTGCTGGTTTACTTCAAATATTTAAAGCATTCTTGTAGTTATATACACCTAAGAGTATGTATTTTAAAGAAGCCACAACGTGGTTTATTTAAAGTTATACTGACAGTGGTGATAAAGCTGCAGACAGGAGAATGGGGTGGAGAAGATAAGAAACAACAGCTTTGATCAGTAGAAAAAAAAAAAAGTCAATTAAATGAGGTGCTGGGATAAAGCAAATTCAGAGGAAGGTTCAGAAACTTGAGAAGAATAAAGAAGTAAAGTTAGCTTGGTTTGTTGGGCTGGAAAAGGTAATTATATGGACAATGTATGTGTTGTCCCCATAATGATTGATTAATGATACTGTGTTAATTTCAGTACATATAAAATTTTTATTTTTTTACATTTTAGCATCTAAAATATGCTGGGACTTTTTTTCCTGCCTAGTTTCATAGAATCATGTTGTCAATTGTGACATTCTCCAATTTTCCTGTCTCACTAAAAAACCAGAGATGTGTCATGTCAGCACTTCACCCTTTACAATTCTTCGCTTCTGCACAAGTTCCAAAGAAAACAGAAAAGTTATTTAAGTAAATGTTCAAAATTATCTGATGTAAAAATCTTGGCAAAGAACCATGGGCTTAAAAAATGCAGTTTTCCTGAATGATGCCAGTAGCAGTTTCTGCTATCTAACATGATAAAGCCTCATGTGTCTCTAATAACTGATAAATTTTCATTGAAAAGCTTTGAATGAATATCATATTTGAGGACAGAAATTATATATGTATAAAGTCTCAAGGGGATGGTTGACAGTACATGTGAGAGTGTCCAGGTGCCTTTGGCTGGTAGAAAGGTTTTGCATGTTGAGAGGTACTGCAGCTGGAGATGTCAGGGAACTCAGGCTAGATGAGATATTTGAGCATATCCAAAGATATCAGAAAGCTGCTGGGGAGTACAGGTTTGGAGCAGGAAGGGTGTAGTTGGTGCCAGATGTCTTGGTTCACCAAAACACAGCAAGTTTTGCTGTGCTCAAGAAGGGAATAAGGCAAAATTAGGTATGTAGGAAGAAATCTGAAGGAGAGTCTCCGAGGCTCAAAACCAGGATATGTTTGTTTGAGAAAATGTTGAGACTCTGGGGAGATAAAAGCCACCTGTTTACTAATCAGCAATTAAAGCATGCATGGAAGTGGGTAATTACTATAAGCAGTAGGGTTCTTCATGCTTTAGCTTGTCTGGTGCTGTCACACCTGACGGTATTTGTCTCCTGGACAATTTTTAGTGCAGACTCATACTGGAAAGCATGTTTTGCAAGAGCTTTTTGCCTTCCAGGGGCAATCCCAAAGTTCACTGGTGTTTCCCTTGGCAATTTCATGTCCTCTCAGCTTTTTCAAAGTTGTGTACCATGCCTGCAGCAGCTACCCATAACAACCTCTTACCAGGTTCAGTTGGATGTGACTTCATTGCCATTTCCAGATAGATCAGTTTGGTTTTCACCTGCGCAGCATCCTGCACATGTTGGTCATGTGCATATCTAGTATATGTGCAGAAACATTTGTGTATCATCACTGGAACAAAAGTTCTTTGGCAACAGTTTTCAATACTCTCTCTTTTTTTTTTTTTTTTTTTTCTTTGCTGAAACTGCTTCTTAGTTTTTATGAAAGGGGTATTGTAATGAGAATAGGCACTTTTTAATGCAGTATTAGATCTTGACAAGCAAAGGAAAGCTTGCCTCTCTAATTGGGCAACAGCACTTGAAAATAGCTTGGTTAATAATTTAGATGTATATAATATAATAATTTAAGTCAATAATTAAACTAATTCAGGTGCAATCATCAACTGTTTTTTGATTCAGATTCTTGACCTGGCTGCTACTATTGCAGTTATGCTGAAAGCTTTGCATGGGAGCAGGTACACAAAATAGTGCTGGTTTTTTTTGTATTCCTTCGTAATGTTGAAAAATTGATTAATTTATTAAATTGCTTTTTAATTTTTCAGGGTACAATACCCAATAACTTCAGGTTGATTTATGAGAAATTCCCCCGTATCTTACCAGTTCTGTGACTTTCCAACTAGGAGAGAGGGTAGTAGATAAAAATTTTTTTCTTTTGTCTATCAGTTGTTTTCAAAAAAGCAAGATTTCTTTCTTACAACCTGAAGCAGTGGATGAAGCTTAACCTCCCTGAAAGAACCATGCTTGTGTTTCTTTTTTTTTTTTTGCTATCCACAGACCAAGCTCTGATAACAGGCGCCACAGCATCCGGGAGAGGATGTCCAGTAGCAGCGAGAAGGGGAGCCTGTCCATGGAGTCCACCAAGGAAACCCGGTACTGTGCTGTCTGCAACGACTACGCCTCAGGATACCACTATGGGGTCTGGTCTTGTGAGGGCTGCAAAGCCTTTTTCAAAAGGAGTATTCAAGGTAATAAACTGTTCAAGTGAGTCACCTTTACCCTTTACGCTTGAGGAAACAGAAGATACTTGAGATTGCAACCGGAGTCCGGGACAATGACATTTATTGTGTTTTCATTAGCAGTTGTTGTGCTCTCCCACATAGATTTAGCTCTGTATTTGGTGAATGCTTCTAGCAGGTGTACAATATGTTGTTATTTAGTCCAACATTAATGAGGGAAGGAAAAGCTTTTCTACGTTGTTGTTTCTTTAGGTGTATCTGACCAGTGAGAAATTTAATTTAAAAATCCATATTGGATCAAGATGACCACTCTTTCAGGCTATGCATATCTCTCCTCTTCTCCAAGGCTTTTTTTTTTTTTTAGAATTCCCTGTCAGATGATTAATTCCTGCCGATTGATTTATTAATCATAATTTGATGCTCCATTAGCCAGATGGCTCAGTCCAAATATCAGCTCCTTAAAGATGTTAGATGTCTTTTGAGAGCGAGTATTGAAAAGGAATATTGCCTTGATGAAATATTATTTGTGTCTGTCCACAAAGCAGGGCTTTGAACTGTACACAGAATGGTTAATTCACAGTATTGTCATGGTTAAAAAGGCTAGTGAAGTAAAGGGTATCTAACAAAAACAGTGTCAATTACCATGACAGGGATGATTCTTTATTTAAATGCCTGTCACTTTATGAGGTTTTTTGCTTTGTTTAACATCTCTTAAACTGAGTAAGAAGTAATTATAATTCTACTGAAAATACAGGTACTGTTCAGTATCTAAGTTTTAGAGAAGAAAATAAAACAGATTTCTCCCTTTTCAACAGAAAACTTGTAAAGTGCTGTGCTTTATTTAGGTTTCTGTAGTTTTTTAAATCTCCAGGTGATACATAGGCACAAAAATTTCTGTTGCTTCTTTTACTGAAGTAAACATAGTGTGGAACAGTTTTACCTCATATCACAAGGTGTGATTTTTGTCTCTTTTTTTGCATGACTAGCACTGAGGTGAGTTAAATAATACTTACAGCATTCAACTCAGAATTTTCCCTGCCTTGAAGAAAAAAAGTGAAAGACTGGCTGAAGGTTAGACACTGATGGAATTATTTCAATGTCAGTGATTAGTCAATAGTTACTCATATTTCTGTTTGTCCAGACACACTAAAATGATTTTTAAAAGAGTAAGTGGTTAAAACCAGAGGTCAGTAATAAGCAACACTGAATCGAGAAAGGGTGAAATGCTTTTTTTCTTCACATCAGAGTGATGTACTTTAACGTGCAATGTCAGGAGAACAGGTCCCTTATTGTGCTTTTTGTTATTTTTTCCTTTTCACTTCCCCTGACCAAATCAGGATTATTCTTAGACTTTTGAAATGATGTCCTTGTGCTTGAACTGAACAAAGTCACAACAAAGTGGAAATTGAAATAGCTTTAAGCAAAAGTAAGAGTTATCAAGTAATTGTACAGCACAGATATTCAGCTTTTAGCCATTGTGGAAGAAGAAATGAATCTGTTTACTGAGCTTGTGCTGTCAGCATTCGGTGGTTTTGCCCTGGTCCCCATATGGACAAATGTTGTGGTCCACCACAGTGGATCTGTTATCTATTTGTGCTACACTAAAGGCTAGTTAGTAAATTTGCTTCTTGCTACGTATATATATTTAAGGTAATTTTTAAGTGGGTAAGCTTTTAAATCTTAAAGCTTAAGTTACCAGTACCCTGTAAAATGTCTTTCGTGATCTATAAGTCCCATTTGTTCTAATTTAAGCTCTTTGCTTCTTGCCCTATCCCCTGTGGGCACAAAGAAGGCTTATTACAACAACCTTTTACATAGTTGAAGACTGTTATCATATCTTTTTTCAGTCTTCTCTTTTTTAGACTAAACAAACCAAGTTCTTTCAGTAGAACATGCTTTCTAGACTTCTGATCCCATTTGTTAAACTCTGTACTTTCTCCAGCTGATCCACCTCTTTTGAAACTAAGTTATCATAAAAAATGACATCCACAAATGTAAAAAAATAATTCAAGAACATGAGTACTTATGACAGAACTGTGATCATTTTATCACAGATGGCATGAAAAGTCTTCTGAAGAGTTTAGAGTCATAGGTACCCAGTCTTGATGAACTAAGGTAATTTTTGAATTTTCTACTGGATTTGGAAGAGATCTCTATTTCAGCAATTACATGTTCTCATTGAACATGTGTCTAATTGGTGAAAATGAAAGTAATTTTAAAATTGAGAATAGTTTCAAAAACATGCATTTACCTGCAGATGATAATAATTTTAAATGTGTTGTGATCGGATAGTTAGGAATGAATGCAGGTGTATTTGTAGAAGAATATGTGGACTAAATATTATTGTATATATTTTTTATTTATTATGTATACTGTGTTGTATATATGCTCTGCATTCCTAAAATAAATGGGAAAAATTCATGTGAATCGTATGATTAAACACTATTAAAGTTCAAAGAACTTTTTTGTATGAACAAAAATAAACCAAAATGCTTTAAGCAAAGATTTTTGTTGTTTCAGCAAAGATAACTGCGCTACTTTCTTCTTTGCTAAGCTGTATTTATCATATACATGTATAGATGCAAAGATGGTAATTTCTGTACTTCTCATCAGGGATTTCATAGGAGAATTGCTGTAATGAACCTTGATGTCCCTGTTAAACTGTAGTCAAACATTCTATACTGTTCTTAATAGAACCACGGGAAAAAGTAAGGACAGACATGAACAAGCTGTATGTGGTAATCAATCACCTCTGTTATTCTCACTGATATCTGCATAAGTAAATACTGAAATTTTGTCAAAACTCACATCTGCATTGGAACTTACCTGAGGTGACGATAGACAGCGTCATTTTTATCCAGGAGATCTGGAATGTTCCTGGAAATATTTTGTGAGTTTTAAATGCTAAGGCGTTTTTCCTAGCTGTCAGGAAGTTAAAGCTTAAAAGGTAACCTGAATTAGAAACTGTCTCAATATGTGCAACTTTTCAGTTTTGCTTAAACAACAGATGGGTTGTGGAAAACCTCAACTGCCTCCTGCAACTGACTATGTCAGCCTATTTTGTTAGTTTATGTCCCAAAAATGATTTGGGACCTTGTTTTGAGAAATCTCAGTGCAGAGTGATATTAATGTACAATCTTCCATGGGAGAGGAAAGTCGTAGTATACCAAGAATACCATGTTGCTTGGTGATAGAAGAGTGCTTTACTCTTCACCCAGCATATGTAGCCTTCAGGAGTGTACTTGGTCAAGGGACTTGATTTCAGAAGCGTGATGAGGAGCCACAGTGCAGCGTGCTGTACTTCTCTACTAAAATACATACAAATTTTAAGACCAAGAAGGGCCATTAGATCTATAATTCTGTTCTTCTCTCTATATAAACTTTATATGCTATCCATCTACAAAGCCCGGTAACTTCATGGAGGTAAATATTTTAGAGGATGCCCAGACATGATCTATGGACTCAAGAGTTTTCTTACAATGATAGCTTATTCTGATTTGTCTTCCCATATACTAAAAATTTACCTTTCTAAGGTGTGGTCCATTGGCTTTTACATTACTTCCATTAACCAGATCTAGTAACTACTATTTTTCTCCTGTAGAAAGTTTTTATAAATTAAGTTATCAAGTCAATCAAATCACCTTGATATCTTCAGTGAACTAAAATGATTCAGCCTCCTGCTGTATATCTTTCTGAGTCCATTATATTTGCACCTTTACTCATTCCCCCACACCCATAACTGCCTCTCTAAAATTTGGATGTCAGAATTGGATGATGTATTTCAACACGAGCCTTACAAGTGCCATTTACAAATTAAAAATCCCCTTGTGACTCACACATTCTTTCCCCCTTCTAATTCCCTTGTTTTTTGGATAGCCACCAAGCCTTATGAGACAGGAAGGAATTACTCATACCACCTCTGACAAGCATCCAGCAAATGCCTACATATGGGTGTCTGCAAACCCTGAGGGACCACAAGGGATTCAGAACAAATCAGAGATAAATCCTTACGTTAGAGGGTATCTTGATCCCAGAACTGCTGCAGCATTTTAGAAATTCTATTTCCCCTTCATATGCCCTTGTGACGTTTTTCAGGTTCATCTTCTCTGCTTTTGTTCGCAGCTTTTGTTCATATCTGGGGTATTTCACATGTAGTCAGTTAAAAATTTCTCCATGATGGGAGGCATTACCAGAACAGGTTGGCTTCTGAGGATGGATGAATAGCTGGGGAATTCTAGAGGCCTGCCTTTAATGTCTTGATCACGGAGATATAATGGTCTCCAAAGTGCTGGAATTCTTGAAGCTGAGAAGTATTTTGATTATGTGGCTTGAACCTGGATTTTAATTAACAGTTATGCCTTCTGACCGTCAAGTATGAGAGTTTTGGCAGTAGGTTTTGAGTGTTATCAGTTGTTTTAACTTCACAGAGATAGAGCTGTACTTTGTTGAAAGTATGCAGTGCTGAGAGGGGTGGTAATGTATACATATTTTCATCTTTGAGAGAACTTTACTGGTAAAACATGCTAGTAAGTGAGTGTTTAGGTAATGGTGGAGTGCAGTAATTGCAACAGTGTCAATTTGGGAGGTTTCTGAGATCTCCCCTTTAATTTTCCATTCTTGTCTTCTGTTTTGATGGTATTTTTGTAATCTGTTTTATAACAACTCAGATCCTGCAGCCAAGAAGGCAGAAACTCCCTAATAAGACTGCTTGTACACTGGTACTATGAGCTGTCAGCCAAACTACAGAGCATGAAGCTCAGTGAGACTAGCAGAGGTAATCACAGCCAATCAACAGGGAGCTGCAGATGGGCATCTGGTCTCAGAGTGAAAACACATGATTCCAGTTGGAGATGGCTGTTGGAAGTTTGAAGGCTAGAAAACGTGGATTTGAAAAGTCTGCCTGGGTTTAGCTGTCACTGAGACTGCTCTAACTACTGGTGGTCAACCAGGTTCTTCGGAAACTTCTTTTGATTTTCTTTTAGTGCATTTAATAGCTTTTCTCCAGTGTCCCTCGAGTTAAACACATGCTCTGATCGCATTTTTTTGCTCTGATTGCATGCTCTAACATACATTTTTAGTTTCAGCAGTCTAATTGATGGTGATCTTGTTTCAGAAATTTGAGTGCTATTGAAAGGCAAGAGTCAATACCTCTTTTTTCCTAGTAAGGCACTTTTGAATGCTGTACTTTTCTAGCAAATTTTAAGTGCTGCATTCAGCATGGATGTGATAGCGGCTTAAGATGTTTGTATCCAGGATACTTATTTTTCGTGGCCCAAATAAATCATAGGGCTGCAGTGGACCTTGAGCTCTAGATCATCTTTCTGTCCTGTGATAGGATCAACTTCTATCAATTCCTTATATATGTTTATTGAACTGCTTCTTAAAACCTGTTACTTGATCCAATGTTTTATTCTCCTTATCTTTGAAGGCTACTAGGAAATTTGAATCTTCCTGCCTGCAGGTTAAGGTCATGACTTATTTTCCTGAAAATCATGCCACAAAAAAAATTGTTCTCTTTCTTTCTGTAACATCCTTTAAAGCATGGAAGACTGCTATCAGACTTGAAAAAAAAATTATTCTGTTTTACCTAACCTGAAGAAACAAGGTTTATTCAACATTTTCTCATATGTCTTGTTTACTCAACTTCTAATCTAGTTGCTCTGCTTTGGAGGTTCTCCACTTTTTACTGTTTTCTTTTTTCCTTGAAGCATGATTTCCTTCAATACAGTGTTTTAAAAGTACTGAACAGAGCAATAGTATTACCTGACAAGCCCATCCATCACATGGTATTTGTCTATATCCACCAAAGTGTAATGTTTGTTTTATTTACAAAAACATGATACTCATAATCAATGTGTGATGCAGAATAAACTCAGGAATACTTTTCTGGAGAAGAAACAGTTTATTTTCCTTACTGTTTTGTGCATATGATTACTGCTATTTTAATGCAGAGATTTCTACCAGTTCTTTGTACTTTGTACTTTTGTGCTGTTGTTTTTCTGTGTGCGACCTCCACTTTGCCAAGGTAATTTGGAATTCTTATTCCGTACTCTCCTGCCATTTATTTCAGGCTGGCTAGCAGAGTAGTCTGGCCTTTCCTCTGTTCTTCTAACACATATAAATGTCATCTACAAATGAATAACAATTTAAAGAAAAGAAATATTCCAGATCATTACCCATTAGTGAGGAAAACACTACATATAACTGGATTCGGGACAGACACTATGGAGCCTCATTCAATGTCAGCTTCCATTGTAACAGTGAACTCTGATAGTTCTTCCCTGAGACTGACTTTCTGAAATCATCTGAACTATGTTTTCCTAGCTGAAATATGACATGTCAATCTAGGCAATATTGAAAACCTTTCTGAAGCTGGGCAACACACATTACCAGAGAGTAGAGAACTGACTGTTACCTGATTTTATTGATGGTCATTTGTTTTTCCTCTGCCAAATCCAAAGCTCTTCCCACTTCCTAGACAGAATTCCTGGCTTTTAGAAGCTGTTCTTAATGTATCCTGTATTATCACCATTAATGTTGTTTTACTTCCTCTGGAATATGACTGTTGTGCCATATCAAGCAACAACAACAAAAAATTAAACAGTATTACATGTTGCAAGTGTTTAATGAATATTTAATCTGAAGACTCACATTATTCCTAGTTCAGGACTGAGCTTTTCAGAAATTCAAAATATTCAGATGAGGAAAAAAAAGCACTTTACCTTTAAAAACTACAAGAGAACATGCAATTTTTGTCCTGCAGGAAAGTGCTAAACTATTCCACTTGCTTTTAGTGAGTGTGACAGATAACACAGGTATTCCCACTCTAAAGTGTGGCTAGAGATATGCAGGACAGGAGACTAAGATACCTTGGTTGACCCTTCTGATTATAAAATGGATGACTCTTCATACTATAGAGCATGGATGATGTTAGGGTATGAAGGAGCAAACCAAGGATCACAGATATATATCAGTAAATTAAAGAAGAATATAACTAGGTTTTACTTTGCAGCAGAAAGCAGTACATGGGAAGAAAATGGTCTTTTTTTTGGTCAAAATACTGGTGTAAAAGAGTAGTGTAATAATTTAGCAAGCCAGCTGTGACCTGTACTGAGGTTTCAGTTTCACAGAATTCAATGCAGAAAACTCACTGTGCTTAGAGATGCCCATGTCCACTGCATGCTCTGTGCAGTGAGAATCCTTTATTGCTCCCCTCCTCCTGCCAGTAAAATAAAAATACCAACAATTCCGTTCCAAGGGTACTACAAGGATGACTACATTACAGGTCCTTGAAAAATGTATGATAGCAAGAACCATTCAGGTACAGAAGATCCAAACCTGATGTTATACCTGGAATAAAAATAGGGAGTTACATTAAATTTTTTGTTGATAACAATTGATAGTATTTTAAGTACACGAGCAATTTGCAATATTTTTAGCTTCTTAGGCTCTTTATAATAGCTGTGGGAGTTTTCTTTAGTAGAATTCTACCCCTTCCCATTTTAGCTCAAATAAACTGGGAAGCTAAAAATACAAGAGTTTCATTCAAAGTCTATGGGAATAAGATGGCCATGACATGCCTATAGCCCTCTCTGAAAATGCTTTTTGTCTCTGGAGAGATCATATTGAGATGGTTGTGAGTAATACATTGTGGGAGTTTTTCCCTTTAACACAGCTGTTTTTTTAATCATGTGCCAAGAACTTAAAACAATTGTGATTTATCAGCTAGGGAAACAGAAACTTGATGTTGTGCTCCTTGCCAGATTTTGTGAGATTGGATGAGTATTTTTGTCTATTTTTATTTTTCATGAGGAAAAAATATACTTTCTATTTTGTTACCTTGTCTAAAATTAGAAAAATTGGATTGGGGTAGAAGTAGACTTTGCACATGGTATCATAATCCTGACATAGTAGATGAAATACCAGATTAAATTATAAGGTAAGGCCAATAATAAAAACTTCAAAATTATTTGCTTGAGTAGAAAATATAATTTTATATTTATATATTTATAAAGTTAAATAGTGACTTTTATTCAATATGTCACCCTTTCTCAATATATAAGTTCATGCATTGTTATAATGGTGAGATGGGAGCAGGTTTGGTTCCCTCATGCACTGCCCATTCTTCTTTCTTCATTTTTCCTGTTAGTATGTGGAAAGGTTTAAGAAAAGTTGGTATCGTAATCATTTGGCTGGAATTACCTGCTCATGTGAACAGCTACACTTACACGTAAGGGAAGACAAGAAGATTTCACTGGAAGGCAAACACAGTCTGGGAGCTCCATGACACACCTGAAGGACATAACACAGAGTATATAAATTTTAACCTTTCCTCCTTTCTCATTAGCTTCTTAGGCTCTTTATAATAGTTGTGGGAGTTTTCTTTAGCAGAATTCCATTTTAGCTGAGATAAACTGGGAAGCTTCAGTGGTTCTGTGATTGATGTGTGTCAATGCTCTCAGGCACATGGTGTGATAGTTGGGACTGTCCTGTGCAGGACCAGAAGCTGCACTTGATGATCCTTGCAGGTCCCTTCTCACTCAGGATATCTCATAACCTTTCTTTCTGAGGTATGCAGAAAAAGAGGACTTCCTCACTGGATGCAAATGAAGTATGTTTTACAGCCTTCTAGGCCCTTTTCCTTACTGCCACATGTACTAAAGTTTTGCTTGTTTAAAACCAGAAAGAAGATTAATCTTCTCAGCAGTGCTGAGTAGTTGCTAAGAGAACCCAAGTTCCAAATCCAAAGACTTTGTCTGAGGGTAATTAAGCTGTGAATTTGAGTATCTGTGCTTATAAAAGATTTAGACATAACCTTCTGTTCTTCTGTGAACCTGTTAGGAAAAAGTGAGATTTTAAAACCAATCAGCACAGTTTTATTGGGGTATTTTAACTTAAAATTAGTGTTACTTTTTGTTCTACATTCAACATTTGTTTTTACTGGGTTAGCCTACGTAATGTCCAAGAGCTTTTCTTTTTTTTTTTCTTTTGGTTTTTTTGTAATTCTTTCCAGGTTTTGCTTTTCATGTCCTGTCTTGTTTGGCACCTTAAGGTGTGGATAAAGTCTACAGCTTAGTCTTCCTTTCCTTCCTTTCATCCTAGCTGACATGTATGAAAATGTTGCTGATTTCACTGTCAGATCATAGAAGGATCTGGTGAGGTAGCCATTCCAGAGGTAATGGCTAACCTGGTAGCTGCCTTATTCAGATAGATAAAGAATAGTTTAAATATTTTAAATAGTTTAAGTATGTGACATGAGGATTGAAAATAAAAGAGTAATTAAAGGAAAAGCACATAATAGTAAAAGGATAACAATTATTATTGGCTTTGTCCAAAATGCATGAAGAGTCGATTCAACTACGTCAGCTTAGGCATCCTCATCCTCCTGCCCTCCACTGTTGGTCATTATCATGCAGAGTGTCACATCTAAAGTTAGTGCTATGAGAAAAGGGTCTGATTTTTGCACCCTGTTCTGGAGAGACCTTAGCGTATCCTGATGTGCTATAAAAACACTTAGGTTTATTTTTACTGTTTTAAAGTGTGCAATTAACGAGTTGTCCTAAGAAAAACAGACCACCCCTCCCCAGTTTCTCCAATAGCTCCAATAGACTCTTCCATGGTAGCTCATGATGGTGCAAATCATACATATGTGGGATTAAAACTAGGGGATGCACCCTGTTAAATTCACTGCCTTTAATTTTGTGCAGGTTGTCTGATAATTTATTTTTAAAAAGCCTCAATGAGATCACAGAGTTCAAGTGGCATCTGCTTCCCTCTACAAGTATCAGTGGTCACTGAAGACGTTTCTTCCTCTTGGTATTCCTGTGATACCAACTCTCAAGTGGTCTAATTACCTTCTCTTCTAGCATTTATCGTGCTTTGGATACCATGAAAATAAAGGGCAGGGCAGCTGGGCAACTGTTGATGTGTCCCATTTCAGAAATCCCTTCTAGTAGGTCAGATTGATTGGAATCACCTTTACCAAGAGATGCGCTTTAAGCATTAGATAAAAGGTCGAAATCTAAAAGACGATTCAGCTTACATCAAGGTTACTGAGTTTTATACTATTTCACTTTTAAAGTAAAACTTGGTTTTGTATATTACCTATTCCTTAACTGTGTTTTTCTGCCTTTTCTCTTCCATGCCCCCCCCAAGCTAGACTGCCTTAGTCTGTGTCTGTGCCTTGTTTTCACTTTCAGCAGCTAAATGCTTGAAATCTGATAGTATTGTGGACAAGCAGGAAAGGTTCCTGCCTTCCTTCTTCCTTTCTTTTCTTTCTTCTTTCCTGATTAATTTGATAATAGTTTTTACTGTATAATCAAATTATCAAACATTTTCTTCTGGTTGCTTACATATTTTCCCATCTTCTGAAGGCATGTCCGTCAAACTAAACCAAAAATTATGAGAAATATTAAAAGCATTATCTTTTTCCTAGATTTACAGGAAATGTGAAAGGCTAAACACTGATGTTACTATGACACTCATAATCTGAAGAATGCCCCTCACACACAGATCTTTTTTTCTTTTTGAAGGCAAATCTTACATTCTTTATTCTGTGAAGTCTATCAGGCACTTTGAATGAACAGTGTATTGTCTAAGGTGCAGATCATGTGCATGAAAACAGAATAATTATGGTAGTGTTTAAATGGTAAATTCATGATAAACTCTTCAAAAGGAAAAATATTATGGTATGAATGTAGGAACTGTAGCTCTGTTACAAATAGGATTATTTTATGTACTATTCTACAAGCCAAGTGCTTATTTCCAAACACTTGTGGTTTGCACAAGGAAATACAGATTCAGAGCCAAGGAGAAGGTTATCACCCACATAAGCACAGCGAAAATAGGATGGCTGCTCTGATGATATTGATTCCACTTCATTTTCGGTTTTTGAATACAATCACTTCTGTCACTTTATTTTTTACTTTTGAATATTATGAACATCAGCCAATCCAGCAAAGGTGGTAAGCATGTGTTCAGCTTCGGCCTATTATCTGCCTATTTTAGAGAGACCTAAATGATTTTCTGAATTATTAGCTGATTTCAAAGCCTGCATTCATTCACCACGGGAATTTAACTTTTAACTTCACAAGAAAGAAGATTAGCTATTCTTTCAAAGTGTTCCTTTGTTTTTAAAAAGAGTTACTAAAGTTTCCCATCTTTATCTCATGCAGTTTTCAAAGTTGGCTAATGAAACAAGCCAAGTGATTGAGGTCAGGTGCTACAATATTTCACTGCTGCTTAGTGTGACTCAAAGTAAATGTGTTTTGTTAAAAATATGGGTTTCTTTTTCTGCTCCTTTCCCCTGTAGATACTGCATACATGGCTGAGGCTGTTTTCTTTCTGACTTTTTTTGTTTGCTTACATGCGAAAGGTTTTGCATCAGATCTAGAACAGCCTGCATCCTACCAGAGGAAGGGAAAATTAAAGCGTTCGCTCATGCTGGGTTGAGGTGGTGGTTCAGTTGTACCTTTTTACCGCAGTGCTGGAGGAAAGCATGTGGATACAGACTTTTCCAGTATTATATTGTTCTGTCCAGTAGGCCTAAAAAATAATAATTCTCTGCATTTGAGACAGTGCATAGTCATCTGTCCCCCTATTAACAAGTTTACAGTTTGGCTACTTATTTTGATGAGATCCCAGTTATACAGCATTAGAGAGCAGATGTTCCTGGTGTAATCTGATAGTAATTTTTACTCTGTTTTCTAATTTGTAGTCAAGGATAGATGATTTGATGAGACCAAGGCCTCTGTCTAACCTCCACCCTACTTTACCTCAAGCTGATCCCTTGACCTCAAAGAAAGAACAAACAGTTCTGCAGTAACTTTTTTTTTTTTTTGCGTGTGCCTACTGTACCTTAGTTTTGTTCAGATGAATACAGAGCACCAATGAGATAATATTGAAGAGACTTTTTCATCCTTGCTAACCTTTGTTGATGGCCGGAAAATAGTTTTATAGCAGATTTAAGCACTCATTTTTTAAGAGCAAATTGGAATAGAGGCTTTTTTACGGTAACAAATTACAGTATGCTAAAAGTATTTGTTATGAGAATTGAGATGTAGAGAGTAATAAATGAGGAAGAGGCGCTCTGAAGAAGATACCAATAACAAGCTTGGTTTCAGCATGTGGTAAGTCTAGAATTTGTCATGTCAAAAGGTTTTTGCACGTATCAATAGATATGCAGCTGGGATTACCAACTGATTTATCCCTGAGGTACAGTTAATCATTTGAGCATTGTTGCTTCTGGTTTATGTTGTTGTTTGTTTCTTAACTGCCCCAGACCGTGGTAGATAAAATCTTTTGTGAGTAGACCTTTTTAATTTTGCAAACCTCATTTTGTGCAGTCTATTGGTTAAACATCAGCACAGGCACACAAAACCAGATGGTGTTATATTTCTCGGCCTACGAGCAGGGAAGTCAAGTCACTTGTTTATATTAATCTATCCTCTTTTGTGGCTGCTTTAATTGTTCACTATTTTAATTAGTCTACAGAAGTTTTTTTTCAAAGAACTTGCAAATAAATGTGTGGCATGGAGATATTAGTTTCAAAATTTGTATCAACACTTTTGTGAGAGGTTATGATGGTAACCCTACTTTTTTATCTAAGATGTTATAATAATTTTTGTTATGTCTGTGTATAACTGTGTCCTTACTTTCCCTCTGGTTTTACAGGGCACAATGACTACATGTGTCCTGCTACTAACCAGTGCACCATCGACAAGAACAGAAGGAAGAGTTGCCAGGCCTGCCGACTGAGAAAATGCTATGAAGTGGGAATGATGAAAGGTGGTATGTACACAGCCATCAACAAGTCTTTAACATTGTTGTCTGCATTCCTGTCTTTTAACTTCATTGGGCAGCTGATATGGTTTCTAACTAAAGGAGGGAGCTACTGATTTTATTGAGCTGAAGTGTATTAAATCAAAATTGTTTTCTTAAATAAAAATGAAAAACTCCTGAATATCATGTTATCTTGTCCAAATTTGTGTCAAAAATAATAGAAGCATTGATTTCAATAGAATTAGAATTCCTCTGTTACTATTTTTAACTCAGTAATTTTTTGGTCTCTCATGGTAGGCTTCAGATCCTGATGAACAAAATTTAACCCAAGATTTTGCGGCCTTTTGCAGTTCAGTGTGAAGAGCATTGGTAGTCTTAAATCCGTCCACAGTCCTTAAAATAAACTTCAGGATATGTAATTCTTGTTCTGTGAATCCTGGAAGGGAAAGTTAATTCCACTGTTCTGGAATTGTACACATATTTTAGATGTGAATTAATTTCACCCAACAATATTAAAGGCTTACTCATTTTATAAGAACTGAGATAAACGCCACTTTCATGGAACATATGTAATAATGATGTCTTCTTGTAGCCTGCTAAAAATTTCGGATTGCTTTTATTAATAAAGAGTAACAAGTAGCTGTATGAAAACCTGTATCTTATATTACCTATATATAACCTATATTACTAGTTAGCAAACTAGTGAGTGCTCAGAGAAGGGATTAGATCCCATGTCTTTTTTGTGTAAACTAGCTAGTTTAGATTACAGACTGGTTGTCCCTTTCTTTGGCACACCTAATGCTTACTTATGCCACAGAAAGTCTGGAGCAAGAGAGAAGAGTAGCTTATCACATTTATCCTTTCCACAACGAAGGATCATTTATAAGTCCAGCAAACGTAGGCCAAGTCTGGGAATCTTAGGAGAAAAAGGGAAAGACTAAAGGAAAACTGGTCAGTTGCTGCACTTTGAGGTTGGATCTGCATTTCTCTCAACTCAAGGATTAGGAAAGAGCTGATTTTGTCAACCTCAGTTTTGAGATGCAAGCAGGAAGAAGATGTAAAATCTCCTTTTACTTCTAGAAGTTAAGACAATAGTTGATTTTTTAAATGAGATTTTGTTTATTGATGTGAACATCCTGGTTTATATGGCTAGAACTCTTCAAAGGGTATGTAGTTAATATCACAGCTATGATCCAGAGACGGCAAGCTAAAACCAGGGAATCCCATACATGAATATGCAGATTTAGCTTTGACCTTTGTACATATGGCAGATCATAGCTAGGATTTATAATTCTGTATTATGTTGACGACATTACATTTTTCATTTGGCACATTTGCATCCAATTACACTTACATGTATTTAGCTAATAATCCACTATACCAGTTTTATGTTTTTCATATCTCTTCTCTAAGATGCAGGTTCTAATAGGTTTTTGGCTATTCTATATGTAACTGTTTTACCCTCATAAAAATTATAAAGATTTCTCAACTAGCATTTTGTAGATTAAAGTAGTCCAAAAGAAATACTGTAATTCTGCCCAAATTTTCTTTCAAATATAGATGTCTAGAATCTTTTTTTTCATACAGTGGTTCTCACTTGAGAAAAGTCCTCTGGATTTCATCCTTTCCTTTTACCATGCTGTAGGATTTCTGTAGTCACTACAGGAACTGGCAGTTCAAAAATAGTGTTGTGGTTGTTTTAGTTGTTTTTGTTTTCTTTGGGTTTTTTTAAGAAACTAAACTCACAGTGTACAAAGAAGAAGATCAGGATCAGCATAAATTGTATCTGCTCTTATAATACTACTAATAATGCATGAAGTCCATCACTGGTTCATAGGCAAGAATTTTAAAATACTTATTTCATGAAGTCTTGGAAAAAATCTCGAGATCCCTCAGTTACAAGTAATAAATCTGTCATGCCTGCAGATGACTTCAGGGAAGGTAAAGTTAATGTAGATGAAGTAAAACATTCAAAGTTCTTCTGGAGTCATTACTAATCCCTTATTGTCCACATAGATATGGAGGGGGAGAGAAAAACCTTTCTTCTAAATCTAGACCTTTATAATTCTCACATTTCTCTCGGATGAAGATAAAGGTTAAGTGAATATTCTTGTTAAGCCATCTGGTTAACTTTTAAGTCATGATGTTTAAAAGGCTTTTTTTCTTTCATATTTTCTGAGGAGAGCTATGAAAATTTTCTTTTAGTAGATATAATAGAACTTTTCTTCAACATACTTAAATGATGTCACTCAATGGTTAGCTCAAGGTTCACATTGTTCTCTAATAATTTCTAGTTGTTGTTGATTGGCTCTTTAAGTTCAAATAATCTCCTCATTTTCAGGTTGAAGGATTTGCCTTTTTTTAAGGCAATTCTATCATACACTAGAATTAGTTTGTGTCTTAATCTCACTTTCAACTCTATCTCCACAATTGGCTTATTATAATATAACTTCCAGATATAGTGGAAGACACCTGTAATCTTTATTTCCCCTAAATGTAATCTCAGGCTTTTCTTCTGCACTGAATTAGCTGAGGTTTCTCAGTAAATTGTAGAAGTTGCCAACTTGTGACTTTTATTTGTCATTTAAGTGACACAAGTAATAACTGATATTAAATATTGACTTCCAGTAAATATTGGGGAAGGTAGATAAAACCTTGATTAAATGTCTCTGGTTAATTCTAAACATACGATATAGAATATTGTTGCTAAGGTTTTCCTCACAGAAGGTCACTTAATGTAGCATCAAAAAGTTCATATATATTATTTTTAGTAGAGTGGACACAAGTGAGACATGTTTTTGAGGCTTCATTTAGAAAAAAATGCAGGCTTCAAGTGGCCCTTGAACTGTGTGGTAGGAACATTTACTTATGAGTTCCTCTTACGAGTTCCTGTGGAAATTTTATTGATTTTTTTTTTCTTCCCTGTTCTTGTGTCTTTTAAAAACTTCTTTCAGTACTGAAGAGTTATTTTCTTTCTCTCCTCTTGTGTTTGCAAGTGTTTCCTTCTGCATCTGCTACTGTGCTGCTTCAGGAGACAGACTGTGAGAAACTCCGCTGATGCAGTTGCCATCTGAGGCGTAATTTACAGCTGTTATTTTTTGTCCAAATGCTTCATTCTCTCTTTCTGAATAAACCCAAAGGCCCTTAAAATGATATATTATTATTTAGTCTGTGCTCCCCTGTTTGTACATGAGGATGAAGTGGACACATGGAATAATATTCTCGTCAGGTACCTCTTACTTCTCTTCTGTAGCAGGGGAGAGTAGCCTTGGTTTTGTTTACAATCCACTGATGCCTTCTTGAAGGTTGTTTCTGGTCTGGTTTGGAGAAGTGTACTCCAACTTACTTTCACATGATGGAGCGTCCCAGCTTCCAAGTGGAGTTGTTACAGCAGTTGCAACCCTGAAGCTCCAACCATATGTAAGGTGCAGATGATCTCTGCTCCGATACAGACCAGGTTTTCCCTTTCTCCATTGTTTTAAAGGCTTTCTGATGACTTGGCTCCAAAGACCCGAATTTTATGAAAGCAAAAGCACCTTATTTTAGTGGTTTTTATTAATTATTTTTATATTGTGTTAAGTGAATGAGAGTTTCTAGTTATTAGCGTGCTACAGTCAATCTAGTGACAAGACAGATTTATCATTAAGTGCTGTGTGGGATCAGAGCAACAGGGTGTTAGTGGAATTCATGGCTATGGCAAAAAATTGCCATAATGTCAAATGCCGGATACTTAATGAAAAATCCATTATTTGCCTGATATTTTGCCATGTTTAACCACACTGACACCTACATAATTCTTTCAATTGTTGAATGCTGATGGCTTCCCAACATCAAGTCATAGGAAATGTGGCCATTAAGGATTTGAGTGCTCATGTGCTAGATCCAGATGCTGATTATGTATATGAAATGGGGTTTGAACAGCCTGAAATCTCATGTTGTAAAGAGAAGATTCTGTGTACTGTTTGTTGTGGTTATGAAATTACAGTGTTACAGCACATTTGAAGCCTACATCCTTCAGTGTTACCCTCACAAAGTGTCTGAGAACGCTTCAGAAATTACTGCAGTACAGCCCAGGGGGTGAAACTCTGTGCTGGCTGTAACAGGGTGCTAAAACCACATGACATTTGACTGTAGAAACTTTCATTAACTATTAGAGATTGGAGTCTCCAGACTTCAGTTTTTCTCTTACATTCTTTTGGAGTAGTTACCCACCTCTAATCCAGTCTGGTTCAGTGTGACAGTTTTGCTGAAGTTTAAGATACATTTTTACAGGGAAAATGAAAAAACAAATTTTCCATCCTCTCGGAGAAGGACCTTGCTGATTTTTGTCTTTAAATGGAGGGAGCTATGCGTCCTTGCTGAATTCTGTATTTATTCATGTAAAAAGGCTAGACAGTTATTAAAACCATTCTCAAAAGTAGAAGTAAATTGATGTCTGATGCAACCACTGGACAGGCTCAAGGCCTTCTACATTTTCATGTAATTATCTTTTAATGAAATACTGTATTAAAAAGAGAAATTAGTGAATGAAGGAAAATGGATTGTGGATGTGAAATGATTCTGGTTTGTTCAAGGAGAACCTCAATGATACTTATTAGACATACTGTTCTCTACTCAGCCAGATAACTGTGTAGGTGGGGCCTGATACATGTATGAGGAAATGTACTTTTTAAAGTTGTAATTGTTGGGCTGAAATCATGTACTCATGTAAATTTGAAGCAAAGTTTTGTGAGCTTACAGCAGTTTTCTGGGAAAAAAGGGTGGAAATAAAATCAGATATTTTTAGTGAAATGTTTCTTTCTCCTCTTTGCAAACATACAAAGTGGATCACTGCAATTGAATTGTACCAAAATATAATATTCTTGTGTTCTGCCCCCAAAGTTAGAAAGAGAGACCGTTGTTGTGAACATCTTTGCCAAAAATGCTTTATCTTCCTCTTCCACTTTATAAAATGATCTGTGCTAGAAGGAACTCTAGGAGGTCTTTTGTTGAGCCACCTGCTCAAAGCAGGTTCAATAGTGAATTTATACATGGTTAAGACCTTTTGCAGTCAGGTGGACATGGGAAAAAATGGGACAAATTGTCTTATGCTTAGTTATGTCATAACTGGATATATAAAAAAATTTAATACTGCAGAATTTTTAATGTTTAACTCTTGAACACTTGTTTGGGATTGTAAAGCTCATTATAGCTGTATATTTGTTTACATTTGCTTTTTGGCCTTTTCATACTTTTTTCATTACATGGGTAATTCCTAGAGTACTAGAGCTATAAGAGAGCTCAAGAGGGACTTTTTACAAGATAATTTAGTGGTAGGACAAGGGGTAATGGCTTCAAACTGGAAGAAGGTAGGTTTGGATGAGATATTAGGAAGAAATTCTTTACTCTGAAGGAGATGGTGTGACACTGGAACAGGTTGCTCAGACACGTTGCCCCATCCCTGGAAGGCCAGCTTGGATGGGACTCTGAGCAACCTGGTCTAATGGAAGATGTCTTTGCCCATGGCAGGGAGGTTGGAACTAGATGATCCTTAAGATCCTCTCCAACCCAAACCATTCCATGATTCTGTGATTTTATGATTCCGATTCTTCTCTTGAATAGACATTTACAGTTCAGTTCTAGCACTCAGTCCTGGTATCAGGCCAAACACCTTCAATACCCAATTAATTTAACTAATTTCTAAAATGTAGCAGTTAAAATTTCTCATTGTCTTTGAGATTTATACCAATGGACTGATTGTCCTAAAACTACTGCCTTTCCCAAACAATGATTGATATAAAGGTAGAGAATATTTCTGTAAAGGCTTTTTTGTGATCCCTGAAATGTCTATAGGCTCATTGTAAATATTGTCTAGAAATGGGGTGGTTGCCATACTTACTTTAGCCAAAACTTGGTATGATTTTATCAGGAGTGTCAGCACTGAAAGGGGTTCATTTGAATGATGGATTAATTGAACTTCTCTTGTTTCACTTCTACATATCCTCAGATGCTCTTTAAAACATGTGCTATGACTGCCAAAGATTGAATACAGAAATACAGAGTAGGATGAATTGTGCCTTGCACCTTCATCTTTAATTAACAGACCATTGGTTCTCAAACTGCATTATGAATAATCATTAGAGACCCCAAATGACATTTGCTTGCTTGTTAACAGCTATTTTTTTTGTCACCAGGTCTTTAAGAGTTTACATGGAAGACCAGTTTTATGATTTGCATTTTAGTTGGTAGGAATTCTGGGGCACTGAGATATGTAGTGTGACTTGGTCACTGAGCAAACTAGTAGCAGAGCCAGGACTTGAACCCGAATATTTGACTCTAAACCTTGACTGTGACTTCTCTCTCCCTCTGTTTCCAATAGAAGGAGTCTCGATTATAGAGGAGAAATAAGTCCCAGTTTGGAAAAGGATAAGAGACTTTTTTTTTAAAAAAACCACTCATATAAATAGACATACAGCATTCATCCAGGAGTAGAAAAGATTGTAACATCCAGGTGCACAGACCAAACACAAATCTGTTATTTATTTATAGTACTGTGTGTCTAGATATCCTTGTCAGAAACCAGGCTGTTAAGCACTGTCACTTGGGGCAGGTCTGTTTGAGATTAGACATTAAATTCTGATTAATCTTTTTAGAAGATTTCAGACAATGTTTCTCATTTAAAGTAATTGTCAACCCACCTGGGTTTTCAGCACAATTTACATTTGTGTTTCATTTTCTGAAAGAGAAATGAGAATGAAATAAGGGGCTGATTGTCTGAATCATATTCAAAAGAAGTATTTATTAGGCTATAAAATTTGAATTTTGAAAGTGGTGTTACTTTTCTGTGACCAAATAATGTATTTATGTAGAGAGAATCAAGCAGAAAAGTTCTCAAAATCTCAAAGGTATTTAAAATCACCTTGGAAGGACCATCATGCTGAGATACATTACAATATTAGAACCTACATTGCAGTCATAGCTTCAGCAATCTCCATCTGTTATAAATCAAGAATGAAATTATATTATTGACTTCTACTTATGTACAGCAGCTACAGTGACCTTAAGTTTTAAAGGACGCTGTAGGATTCTGTTTTATTTCCAATGAATCAGTATAAAGCTACTGAATTCAGCAGAGGTGTGCCTAATGAGGTCTATCTGTAAAGTGAAGTTGCAGAAGAGGTCATTAGGCGACAGCTGCCTTGCTTGCATCCACCCTTTGGACATTAAACCCAGTCGTGCTTGGACACTCAGCTTTGTGTCCGTAAGGGAACTGTTGGCTTGTTCACACTGTTTTACTTTTACAGTCCCTTACTTTTGCTAATGGCAGCAATGACACCAAAGTGAGCCTGGACTGAGCCCCAGAGGCCTTCTCCCAAGAGTTTAGTAAATTCTTCCCATTCTTGGACATTTGAAGAGAGGCTTTGGAATTTCTGGCCTCTTCAACCCCAACTTCAATTTCAGAAAGGCAGGTTTATGTTGTAGGGAAATCTGGTTTCTTCCTTTGCGAACACTGCTGTAAAGGACTTGTGTGGCATCTCTGCCATGGCCTGTTCTGTGCATTCTCCCTTAACACTCTGATCATCAGCAGGGCAATTGACACTCTGCCTCTCTGACAGATACCTTCTTATTTATAAAATCTTTTACTTTCCACATTCATTTTGTCTTTTATTGTCAAGCAGGTTTTGTTTTTCAAAACACTAGAGATTCTTTGTCTCTAAAACAGAAATTCTTTCTCTCTGGCAATTTTCAACAGGATGCTGATGAGTTAGCTTGGTCTTGAAGAGCAACAGCATTGTTTAGAAGAGAAGGTGTTTCCAAACACATTTGAAACCTTCTTTTGACAAACTGACAAAATTATAGGCTGTTAATGCTACAAGGCTGTGCATGTATATAGAAGTGTCAAATATATCTCATCTGGGGTCTGCTGACAAGGAGCAGAAGTGTGGACAAAGAGCCTCAGGTTCAAAGGTTGTTCCAGACTGGGAAGTTAGCTGGTAAACCATTTACCCATCACCATTTCCAAAACCAGTCATAGATCCATCTTTCTGTTGTCCTCCTGAATTAAAAAAAAAAAAGAAAAAGAAAAAAAGAAAAAAAAAAAAAGAAAAGCCTTCTTCTTTCTGCCATGATTTCATGATTTCCCTTCCCCTCAAGTGTGGCTACAAACTGTTGATTGACAAAATTTCTAATAGGAAAGAAATTGAAGAATATTATATAAAGCAGCTCACAGGGAATATATTTAACTAGAACAGAATTTGAGATTATACATATATCTTCAAATCTAAAATACATTATTCTGTAGTTCACTCACAGCCAAGCATATTTGATTCTATTTGATCTCCTCCTTTTCTTCTTCTGAATATTCTTGATACTGAAGATATGAAGGTGGAGCTTTGTTATTAGCAGTAGGTAGGAAAAAAAATGGCTGTTGTACGGCTGAGATTCAATGCTCATTCAGTGCATTTTTAATTTAGGATTTTTTTTTTAAACAATCTGGAATTTATTTTTTGTTTTGTTTTAATGATGTGGGAAAACACTAGGGAAGTATTTCATATGGTTAACATTTCCTTCACAATCATAGACTCCTAGACTCTTGAGTTGGAAAGGACATTAAAGATCATCTAGTTCCAACTCCTCTGCTATGGGAGTGTCATATGCAATTTTATGTTCCGGATGCAATTGTATTGCTGATCAGGTTCTAATTATTTCATTATATAATTACTTAACAGTTTTGAAACGTGTCTCCATGTCCAGAAGTCTGACTGAATTTACATATGAAGCTTTATAAAACTGCCTTTGAAAATTTTGGCTCTTGCAGCTATAAAACTCAAGTGTAAATTGTTTTAGGGCTCTTGCAAGATGCATAGTACTTCAATTTTTGCTAGAATATTGTTTTTCATAACACTTGACAATTCAGGTCCCTTTATTGGCTGAACTGTCGAATAAAAATTGATGCATTCGTATATTTAAAAACCCTTACAGGATCATTGCACTTTTGGCAATGAAATTGTAGCTTGATAGATTTGCCTTTTTTGGAATTAGTGACTGTGCATCACTATTATCTCTTTTTAACAGAGATAAAATTTGATTAAGTTAAAGGAGATTTGGGAGCACTTGCATTTTTCAGAGAGATCCTCACTTCTATTTAGTCCAAGAAAATGAGTAAGTATGTTGCTTGTCCATCTAGGGGTCAGGTAAAGAGTTAGTAGTAAGTTCTATAAATCTCTGATAAATATGATACTTATACAGATCTGACAGAAAGATACCTTTCTGTCTGTGATCATAAAAGCTGGTGATGTGATGCAGAAGGAATGCACACTCTTACTGACTTTTTTTCAGATTTGGTCTCTACAAAATCCAGTAGTAAATTTGCTACAGTTGGTTGGTTGGTTGATTTTTTTAAAATCGCAAAATAAAAATGCAAAAAATAAATTTGTGTGGGGCATCTCCTCCAAACTGGTTAAGTGCAGCTTTGCTTAATGTGCCACTTTTTTGTTCTAAGGTGAAGAAAAGCCAGTGGTATGCTTTCACATGAATTAAAAATAAAACTATTGTTATTATTTAACATCTAGTTAATCTGTAAGCAGCTAAATATGCTTACATTTGCCACCTGTCCTCTGTTATGTAAAATCCTCATCACATTCTAGTTTTACTTAGCAAGGCAGGCCTGGACTAAGTAAAAAGCAAAACCAAAAAAATTCTGATCTTCCAGTAATCTATGTGGTGGAGACTTAATGCTGAATTTGCCCTACTTAGATTTATTAACCTTTGATGGATTCTGTTCTCTGTCACATTTGGCCTACAGCTTTCTAACTATACCACCTTCTAATTTATTCACACTGTCAATTTTGTTTTTGCGTGGTGTGAGAGAGAACCTCTTCTTGTCTGTCCTGAAACTTGCATGGGGTATTTTCATTTGAAGCCTTCTTGTATTAGAAGAGAAGCTTTAGTGTTTTGTACCATAGTCATCTTTTTGCTATTCCTGATTTTGTAGTCTTGTATCCGGCTTGCAGGCCAAGAAGATATAGTCAATTTAGATATCTCTTAAACCAAAATTGTTTCACATTTCAAATCATCTTATCTATTTTTCTCTTATCCCTTTTTAATTTATTTTTATATCTCATTTTAATTTGGGAAGAACAGAATTGCATGCAGTGTTCACTGTAGTGTGCCTCACGATAATAAACTCTGTGATTTATGAAGTTGTTCTGTCCTCCCTTCCTTTCCTAGTAATTTCTATCCTTTTATTTACTTTCTAAACTTATCTGATGTTTTTATAGTATTTTTCTAACCCCAACTTCTTGTTTATGAATTATGTCAGCCCATCTATTTATGAGTATGTTGAACACCACAGACCCCAAGGATACTTTCTCTTTGAAAGAAAATTTCTAGATGAGCAGCTGTAAAATTTTGAATGTGAGAAAGTTAACAAATGCTTTAGTTTCTGTGAACCACATGGGTTCGTTCATGTGATTATATCTACATGTTTCACAGGGCAATTTTAATTCAGAAACATTACATTGATACAAAGCATACAACAAAAATATCTGTTACAGATAGAGCATGCCTTCTACTGAGTATTGCAAGGAAGTAAGTTACCAATGAGCATATCTTCACGATGACATTTTGCCAGAATAAGTCCTGTGTTTTTCTGAAGAGCAAGAATCTCCCCACCTCTCCTTAAGAGAAACTCTTTAGTGGTAGGAAAGATTGGTATTGATGAATGAAAAATGGGAACAGCAACGCACTTGAGAGTTTTGGCTTAGAAATAGTTTAGTGAATGGGAAAATGTAGATAGGTTAAGTAATAGGAGTGATGAAAGATTTATTGAACTCTCTTTATCTGAATAGATTAATGGAATAGAATCACAAAGCCTATTAAATTTTGAATGAATTAGACATAAAATGCCTAATCTCCAAACTCTAGTTCAGTGGAAATCTCACCATAGTTGAACAAAGAGGAAAAGAGATCTAAAGAATCTCCCTGTTTCTTTGAGGCTGGAAAGGACACCTGCTGATGTGATCCAACATTTAAATGAAGGCATGCTGTATGTGAGATGAAAATGCTGCCAACAAAGACTGGGATTCTAAAGATTTAAAATTTTGTGGTGTGAAGAGAGCTGAGCAAAGGTCATTTTTCCCTTTCCCCAACCATTAGAAAGACCTGTACTGATTGCTTGCAAATGTTTTTGTTTTGTTTTGT
>VZRV01007976.1:0-26541 GCA_013398115.1 Falcunculus frontatus
CTCGGAGCTGAATCCGGGACGGAGTGGTGTTTGGCAGGATTAGGGTACACGTCATCTGTGGTTTCTGTCTAGAGATGTTGTCAGTCCAGAAGACATGTGGAAGACCCATAGATCCAAATCCACCATCTCCACAGTAGCGTTGTTCCATCCTGGGAACACACGGCTTAAAAGGCACAAGTTGAGCAATGCGAGTCTTTTCAGGAATAGTGACAGGGGAGGGGAGGGTGTGGAAACCGTAGCACAGATGGGACCTGTGAAGTCAGCATCAATGACTCCTGGGTGTACAAGGATTCCCTGAATAGTGGCACTAGATCGTCCCACAAGCAATGCACTGAATCCCTGACCTAGGGGTCCAAATGCATCCAGGGGAACTTTGTAAACCCGACAGGAATCTAAGACAACTGTTGCTGCAGTGTGCACATCCGCCCCGGCTGACCCACAGGTGCTGTCGGCAAGTCGGCTGAGTAGGCCTGTGCCTGTGCCATGCCCGGGGGGAACATCCTGGTTGGCTCCGCCAGTGCAGGCGTGGAGCTGCCAGGCACCGAGCCGCGGTGGCGCAGAGTCGCCGAGCGGCACCTGCACACCTGCCATGGCTAGGTCCAGCTAGGGCGGGGCAGATGGCACAGCGCGGCTGGCCGGCGCGGCACGGCTGGCCCCCGCGGTGTCTCAGCTGCCAAGCCTGACAGCTGCAGCGGCAGCGCCGAGGGGGCAGCAAGCCCTGATCCCTTCCCCTGAGGGAGCGGAGGGCGGAGAGAAGTGCGGCGCAAGCAGAGACCGCTCCATCTCCTCCTCCTCTAGGTCGTCTTCCTCTTCCTCCTCTAGTCCATCTTCCCCATCACTGTCCAGTCCATCCCCCTCCTCCTGCGCGGACGCCCGAGCAAGTGATTCCGCGGGTGAAGGATAGTGCGGCATGACGAAGTCACATGAAGAAGGATAGGTGGGGGGCACATAATCACGCAGCGAGGGGTAAGAGCACTGAGCAGTCTCTACAACCCCTACCAGCTCCTGCCGCGGCGGCAGAGACCCGCTGTCTGTGTCCCCATCCTCTTCAGCGTCACATATTATATCGAATACAATTGTCCAAGTGCAAATTAAGTAGCCTGCATCTTCTTCTCCGTATGCATGGTGACAGAGCAACTCATGCCCTAGGTCCTGCCAAGCCTCTACACTGAGCACATCATGACCATTCGGAAAGTCATGCTTTGCTGCCCAGTCCTGTAAGTCCGAGAGGTCAAGCTCAGAGACTTGATCAGTCCCTACAATATATAATATCTCGCTCCAAGCAGGAAGTACATCGCTGGCTTTGGAGTTCAAGGACCCCATGTCCGCAACTGTCCAGCTGAGGGCTCCAGGTGAGTGAAGCTCCGAGCCCGCAGAGCCGTGAGACAGACGTACCTTCCGAGTTACAGTGCGGTCGTAGTACACGTCCAGGGTCACCAGATGTCGCCGATGTACCACAGTCGAGAAGAATAATTACATGAAGTCCGTTTAGGGAACCATGAAGAAGCCATAAGAGGCGATTTATTAATTAATTTCTGACGGGTTTAAATACCTTAGTTCGCAAAGATGGCATAAGATCATTGGTCAATAACTATCCACCTCTCAAGCTGATTGGGTAAAACTCACAACACCCATTCAAAAATATTTTTCTAGTTAACATCATAACAAGTCTGAAAAACAAGTTGCAGGTGCAGGATAGAAAGTTTGGCTTACAAAAACCTTAACAGTGTTTTCCATAGTTTCTGTGAGAAAAGTAGAGTTCTCACAGAATAGCATTTTGCTGAAGGATTTCTCTGCTAAAGGCCTTTCAGTGTCTCTAAGTCTGTACAAATCTCTTACTGATAGTTTATTTTGTGAAGCAGAACAGCTGAAGGAAGTGAATGCTTTTTTGAAAGAGAGTAACACATAAGGATGCTATGTAATCTTCAAAATTAAAATGTACAATTTTATTATATTATCTGGACAACTCTATTATTGGGTTTAATGGCTTAAGATTAAAGAGTTATTAGATGCATTCTTAGGAAACGCAATATTTTGGTCTTCTGGTCAGATGACCTTAGGATAGGTAGATAGTTCAACTTTATAGTATAATAAAATGTAGGTATAGAAGATACCAATAATGGTGTATTTACTTACTGTGACTCCATATGATCATGAATAATCTCATAATCTGTTTCGTATGCAATAAAAGAAATGTTTGTCATTCTCTGTGCATGTTGGCTTTGACTGAGAAAAGATAATACATTCTTCTGAGTAAGATAAAAAGTACACTTTTTTCCTTTTTTGTTATTGCTTGTCACTTTTCATGAGATTAAAAAACTTTTAACTTTGCTCACAGAAACAGCTTACTAGGAGAATACAGGGGTTTATAATCATGAAGTTTCATAGTAAGCATAGTAAACCCTCTAGTTGCAATAAAATAGAAGAGTAATTTGTAAAACCACTTTACCACTTTAGCATTAGCAAAAGCACTAATAATTTAATCTGTATAGCTTCTTAGGAACTTAACTATGGTAGCTGGGGTACTGTTAAGGGCAAGAAGCGGTGACAACTGTGGTCGCACTTCACAAAAACAATCCCAAACAAACACTTAGGTGAACAGATTATTCAAAAGACATTTAATTTAAGAGTAAGAAATATCAAAACCTAACCACCAGTCAGGGAAGCTGTACTCTGTTTCGGTGTCAGAAACAGAAGGAAGTTATGAATAACTATGGTAGAAATGCACATTTTTTTCCCATTATACTCAAAAAGTTCTTAACTAATTTTTTTCACTGATAAGATGCCACCAGTGCATAAACATGTGGGTTTGGGTTTAGTTAAAAACAAACAAACAAATAAAACAATGTTGCTTTTTAAATACAATCTCTGCTTCTACTGTTCACTCTGATCTTTCTTTCTGGAGCAAAGCTTCTGTGAAATTTGCAAATAAGCAGCTGTAGAGTCCTTTCATTTTGCTTTGTGAGTGTGAAATGAAATTTAGTTTGCTCATGCTGATTGAAGATTTCCCATTTTATAGCAAGATGCCAGATGACCATGCTGATTCTCCTACATCTGTCAACAGCTTTTTGGAGTTCATTAACCAGGAGCTTTTGTCGAGCAAACTTTCATCTCTGAAGGGGGTGAACTGACGCTGGCTTTCTTGTCACATTCTTCCACAGAGCTGCAGATGGCAAAGACATTCAGTCATGCTCTCACACTCAAGGATTTCAGCTCCTTGTCTTCCGTGCCTTCTATGAGAGAGGAGAGGGTTTAGGCCAGCTAAAGGCCACTCATCAGCCCACAAGTTGTGAATCAGTAATGTCTGGAGAGTGCACTAAGAGGACACGTGTATCAGTGTATTCCTCAAAATGAGTGTTTGCATTCTGCCCATATGTCATGAGCATGTGAAGGAGACAGAGTGGAGACAGAGCACATACAGAGCATGAAAAGACTACTTTTTCAGGGCAGGATAAATGATGTCTTCCAGTTTGTTTGAGGTGTAGCCACCTTGCTTAGAACCGCTAAAGGAAATGTTGAAAGTGACAACTCCCTCCAAATGTTCCTTGATATAATCACCTTGTTCAGTCTTTGTACCATCATGCCTTTCCAAGGGCAAAATTTGTTTTTGTTCTTGGCTGTGATCTTCATCACCTCAGTTCATATTATCTTTTATGACTATTGTAGAAATGACCTCTGTTCAACCTTAGCATCTGCATGAAAAAGTGCATACCAAAGGATCATAACCAAGCCATAAATACTTACGTGAGAATGCTTTAACTGGAAATTCGAACGCGAGTTGCTGTGGGGATGTGTGAGGGATGTGTGAGAATGTTTGTGATAAGAGCAAGAAACATCCTGCTCTGCCATTTGTTTGCGTGCTGGTTAGTGGTTAGTGTCCTGCCTGGCTGCATAGTTTTGATCCTAAATTGTAAAGAGCAAAACATAAAAAGCTCACACGTGCCTAATAAAGCAATTCTGTTGCACTTTGACAGGGTCTCTGTTTTCACTCACTGCAAGGGTTTGTAGATCTTCACTAGAGGTTTCCAGACTTGTCATTGGTTTTATAAAGTTGATTTTGTCTCTTGGACTTTTCAAAGACAGTTTGAAATACCCTTTTTCTACAGGTGTTTTCTTCAAATACTTTTATGAAAAAAAATGCATTGATGAATCTGGAAATAATTTTATGCTGGAACAAAGCTCCTAATCAGACATAGATTCTGTCATGCATTGCTCCCAAATGAACTAGGATAACTAGCTAACCTTGCTGGAAATCTGTCTTTATGGTTTGATAGCCATAGAGTTTATAAAATCCTCCCATACTTGTAGATTCTTTGGGAATTTGTTACATAATTATTTATCTGTAAAATACAGACACCCTCCAATACAATTATTGTGGGAAACACAGGAAAAGGTAAAAGGATTTTAGGGCCTGAGAATTAAAAGCAGGTTTCAGAATTATAGGGAAAGAGTTTTTAGAAATCAGCTTCGCCTGCAGGAACTTTAAGAAGATACAAGTATATAACAAGCAAGGACACTGAAACAATGGTTCAAGCTTCTAGGTTCAGCTGAGACAGCTCTTAGAGTTGCAAAAATTATGCTTAGTAAGATAGATAAACTTGAACTGAATAATGGAATACTGTGCAAGGCTTAAAACAAGCAGGTATTGTTTATAACAAGCATACGTGCTCTATTAGAGATTGGTTAAGAGAACTGTCAGTAATTTTTATAAGAATACCATTGGCTGAAAAACCTTTAAGAATGGTCTGTAACCAGGAAATTCTTTGGAACTCTGCGGCTACGTGAGCTTGTATCGTCTCCTGTACGTGAGATTGATAAAATAATTAAAAGAGCTCATGGAGCGTCAGTCCCAGGTCCCCGTCCTGTTTGCCTAATCGCCGACAAATTATTTCTTTGTCTTTAGTTTTAATCCCACATTTACTGAATGATGATGAATGCCATGAGACACATTTCAGAGAATTCAAAGCTAGAATTACATTTTTTAAGCTGTAGGTCTGAAAAGCATTGAGAAAAAAAACCCACCACATAAAGTGAATCATCCGTGGTTTATATCAACAAGACCTGGCAGATGCAATATGTAAACTACCTTATGAAAATGTATGAGCGTGTTGCAGGTGCTTCCTTGGGAATATTATTGGGTTTGGGTTTTTTTATTTTAATAACATTCTGCTGAAAGATATAATGGACACTGAAACAGTATCTCATATTTCTTCCATTCTAGCAGGTATTGAGGGAATGTAAAGACCAGAGGCAGACTGTTTCACATCCTCCTTTTCTTCCTGTAAGAACTCTTTTCCTCTGAACTTCATAAATACAAATTAAATCAATGCAAAGCCTTCATGTGGAAGTCTGCTGAAATCTTTGCACATTTGAAAAGTGAGAGAGAAATGCAGAGAGCCTGATTTAATTTATTTTCCATAGATCGTGGGATAAATGTGCTGTCATTGTGTAGTCTGAGGATGTTGTTCCATTTTGGTTTTGGTTAAGTGCAGGGCAGCTGGATTTTACATTTCTGAGGATAGTTTTGGTTGTTACTTTTTAGGCAGCAAGTATAAGGCAAGTTGATCTTCTTTGTGAATGTAAACCACCCATCTTCCATTCACGTACTCATTGCAAACAGTCAGCAAGACAAACCTACGTAACACCTGTGTTATGTATATTACTGCCATTCAGGAATCCCTTTCCCTTTAACATAAAATAGTTAGCTTTGGTGTGTTTTCTATCTACATTATAGTAAAGAAGAAACTTTTCCTCCATGACACCACAACCAATGAGCAATTGCCTTAAAATAAGAAAAAGTCTAAATGGTCACTAAAATTGATGTCATTTTACATAGTGTAGAGAGAGCTTTGAAAGGTTGTAAGAAAATAATCAATATTCACCCTGAAAGAACTGCATTACAATGTCATTTTAGTTTTTGGGGGTTTGTTTGGTTTTTCTTTCTTGCATGCAAAATAAATACATTTTAGAAATAGGAAGAAAATCTGTATTTATGTAAGAGGGTACTCCTGCTTTTGTCATTCCCATTTAAAGGACATTAAAATCCAAGAGGGAGATTTTTGAAGATATAAATGCTTATTACCCTTTGCAGTACTGGTATTTCTACTACAGGTAGGACTGTATTACTAGCATTATGTAAAGTAGACATGAATTTCCATTCAAAATATAGAGCAATAGAATCACAGAATCATAGAATGGTTTGGGTTTGAGATGACCTTAATCATCTAACTCCAACCCCTCTGCCATGGACATGGATACATTCCAGGTTTCTCAGAGCCCCATCCAACCTGGCCTTGAACATTTCCAGGAATGGGGCATCCACGACTTCCCTGGGCAACCTGTGCCAGTGTCTCACCACCCTCACAGGGAAGAATTTCTTCCTAATACCCAAACTAAACCTACTCTTTCCGTTTGAAGCCATTCCCCCTTGTTCGGTCACTCCAGGCCCTCATAAATAGTTTCTCTCCGTCTTTCCTGTGGGCTCCCTTCAGGTACTGAAAGGCCACAATTAGGTCACCCCAAAGTCTTCTCTTCTTTAGGCTGAACAATCCCAGTTCTCTCAGCCTTTCCTCATAGCGGAGCTGCTCCATCCCTCTGATCATCTTGGTGGCCTCCTCAGGACTCACTCCAACAGGCCCATGTGCTTCCTGTGCTGGGACCCCAGAGCTGGATGCAGCACTGCAGGTGGGGTCTCAGCAGATCAGGGCAGAGGGACAGAATCCCCTCCCTCCCCTGCTGCCCACGGGGCTTTGGATGCAGCCCAGGACATGACTGGCTTTCATAAATGATTCATTATCTATCACAAGATAAATAAATTTAAGCTGAAATACTACAGCCATTTGGTTTCAAGAACATCTTAATAATGATTGGCATGAATGGAGAGGAGACAAACTAACTTGCCTTGTCTGACAAAAAACGGCTGAATGGAATATCACTGATCTATATGGATGTATTTTTATGGCAAATGTTTGAAGAAAAGAAAACTTGGAGGCACAACAGCAAATGAGAGAAGTTTTCAGTGAAAAAATTTAGTTTGGAAAGTAAAGAAAATTTCTAGCAATCAGTGAAATGAGGACCTAAAACAGCTTAGAGAAACTCAAACAAGAGGTTGCAGCCAGAAACCTACCTGATTTAAGATAGACCTCCGTATATTCTGTAGGTGGCTGTGTGAGCCATTTATGTATAATAAGCAGGGTGCTCGATTCAGTGACCCAAAACATTTTGTCTCATATGGAGGTTATTAGTCATGTAACAGTTGACCTTTTTTTTCAAAGACCCCCTACAAATGCATTATCTAAGTCCCCAATCCAGTGGAAAGCAAGGAGGATTTAAGACTGAAATGGAGCAGCAAAACCGGATAGAATTTTAGATGGCTTTTGTACAAGGTACCATCTTTAATGTATGGGGTTTTTTGAAGAACACTTGCCCAGTCTGCAGAACATGTACTTTTTAAGTCACAGAGGTCATTTTCAAAATCTTATTTTAGGATTGTTTGTTAATTTGCATTTCAAATCTGTTGCATTTTTTGTCAATGTATGACACTTCTACTTCCAAGGGTTTTAAAAAAACCAAACTAGGTACTGTATTATCTTAAAATAAAAAATGGCATTTAATTTTAGAATGGAAAAGTATGCATTTTGCAAACTTATTTCCTTTCTTGATATGTAATAATGTTGAGGTAATTTCATCTAAACTTTTTGCACTAGCAGAGTTTTCAAACTGTTATTTCCTAATGACCTTTCACTATCATGAAGAAAGTTAATCTGAATCACAGAGACAAACTAATTGTAATGAAAATTGCAGTTACCTTTGATCTGACATATAGTGTACTATTAATAATAATCCTTTCACCCTCATTTAAGGAACAAAAATGACCATATTATATGTAACTTAAGATTATTTTTCAGAACCAATATTATATTTTTCCTCTTTGATTTAAGCTTGCTTGTTTACTTTTTGACCCATTGAACAAAAAAACAAAAAAGGAAAAGAAAATGAAGACAAAACGTTAAAAAGATAATTTTCTTTATAAGACAAGATATAACTGATCTCAACTAAGTGTTCACAGCAGGGAGCTTTGTAACTCAAACTTTCACTAGTAAAGAAACGTTTTAAATATTTGGACTAGTAAGGTAAGGGAATAAGCCAAGACTGTAGAGACCATTTTAGAATGGTGGTTTATGGTCAATAACCTGAATCCCACCAGTAATTTAGTGTCTTGAGATATAAGGGACACCCTTGACTCTTTTTATTTTCCTGTAATCTGAGCACAAACAAAATATACTTAGCAAAAATGTCTTAATATTAAAACTTAAATTTTCTGTTTATCTGTATGTCTGTAAAAAAAAAATCTAGATTTCAGTTATTCTTGTTTTGCTTTAAATAGGTTGATAACTAATTTTCTGGGGCAATTCATATTTTCCTCCCTTCAAAACTGATGGCAGTGATCTGAAATCTTCATAAAACTCAGAAAGAACAAAGGTTTTAGTTTCTGGTAAGTTTCTGCTCAAATCCTGCAGATATTATGTGTGCAGATTCTATAACAGGCATTCTTGATGTATATTTAATATTTCCACTGTGTGTATGAGCCACCATGAACCCTGGGGTAATTAACGTATCAGAGTTAGAGTGCTTTACATCAGTGCTCTTTTGTTACCTTCAATAAGCGTCGAGCATGACACAGTCATTCAGTTTCTGTTCTAAATCGGTCAATTGACTTTTCTTGCTGTAACAACTTGCTGAAAGAAAAATTAGCAAAATTTTTCCCTCCTAAGTTTGTGTCTCTCTCCACACTTACTATCTTCAGTTTTTTACAGTTCAGGCATTGTCAGTCAAGTGAATAATTATGAACCTTTTCTCATGCTCCACAGAACAGATTCATTCTGGGGCTACCTATACATTCATTCTGTGGTTTCCTATACAGAATGTAGAAATCAGGTGGTACCTACAAGAACATTGATTTGGGCTCTACATGTTTTATCTGCACAATGGTCATGTTATTAAATTCTATTTCATTATCTCAAAATTGGTTAAAGATGTACCTTATGAGTATATTAATATAATTTGGTAAATTCCTTGCATAAAAATTGATTCTCAAAAAAATTTGAAGAATTTTTTCCCCTCAGCATCCAGATTCAGAAGAAAACACTGTAAACCTGTAAGTCATCAATCTTATTAATACAGACTTTTCTTTGGAGGGATACAAGTGTCTTAATAAATTGCAAATGCATGTAGTTAAGTTAAATGAAATATTTCCAGTGTGCAGTAATTTGGCTGTAAATAGTACCCCGTTCTTATAAATCAGTCTTAATATTCACGGCATTTTCATTAATGTGCTTATAATAAATATGGTAAGGGAGATATAAACACATTAATAATACACATTGCACTTAGTAGCTTTTGCCCTTGGAAATTCTTATCTCTCTCCTACAAAAGTAAACGGAAAAATTGCATTTGAATGCATTTAAAGAAAACTTGAGCCAATGTATGAAAAAGCACATTCAACATAAAAGAGTTAAAATATTGAACTATGGCTCTTCCTTCTCTTCACTGCTTTTTGTTTCATCATGACAGATCTGTTCTTGTTTCAGGGGCTTAATAAAAATAACAGAAGTAATACACTCTGTAATTCAGATGTGATACCTAATGAGGAATTATTTTTAAAAATACATAAATACCAAGTTTTTTTCTCTTGGGTATGATTCAGAGATATAGAGTAATAACTGATGGGAGATGCCCATATCAAATTATTTGACCAACTAAAAGCAGCTATATTTGGTGCCTGTCCAGTTTTAAATATTTAATAAGATTTATTTTAGCACAAGCCCTGAATTAAATTTTTACTTTATTATCTATATAATCTTAAAATTTTCCTTTTGTAGGTATGGTTTCAACAAGAGCACACAACCCTCCTTCCCCCCCCCCGCCCCCCATAATTTAGCAGTTTCCCTGAAGATATTACATAGACTCCAGTGTTTATTTCTATAACATTCTGCTTTTTGTAAGAGCTGCTAAGAATATTTCTTAACAGGAATGTGTACAATTAGATAGGGTGGATTAAAAGTCCTAGTAGTTAAGAGCTACTTAGGTGTTCGGTAAGTGCCTGGGTATTTTACGGAAATTGCATGGAAATTGCTGACATTACCATGTCTTCATCAAGCCCACTAAGGGACATTCTAATCGTACCTGTTTTTCTCTTCATAAAGGGTTATTGCGACCAGCAGCAATGTGACAAGGAGAAATTTCAGAAAGAAAATGTGTTACTTTTGAAAAGAAAATAAGAGCTGGAAACCTGAATAAAAGGTAACCCAATTTTTTTCCCTGGAGGAAACCAGAGGAACAAATAAGAACTCAAGCCCTAACTTTAAACCCTTGTCAACTGTAAATGAATTTCTTTTTGAACCACTTATGTTTATCTTGCCCTCTGGGTGCAGACAGAAAGATACCCTTATTCTCAGTGATAACTGCCTGAAGTAAGGAAACAGTATAATATGATTCATTTCATACCACAGTGACCTTGAATAAGACAGGACACTATGTAAATATAATGTAAATTTATTCCAGTGTTTGACACCTACTAACTCAAGTTTGCTGGAGGGCAGGGGAACCATATAGAAGAATATGCTTTGCTATCACAAGGCAAGAAATAGAAACAAATTGAAGAAGTACATCTGAGGAATTTTGGTGCCAACTATCAAACGACATGTAGTGGTTTGACACTGGCTGAACGCCAGGCACTCATGAAAGCCTTTAGCTCAGAAAAAAAAAAAAAATTAATGAATGGCTCATGAGTTGAGATAAGGACTGGGAGAAAACCACTCTAATGGCAAAAAAAGTTCAAATTTAAAGACATAAAGTAAATTTATTATTAACAGAGTCAGAAAAGGATAATGAGAACTAATATAAGCCTTTAAAACACCTTTCCCCTCTCCCCCCACAGCCTCTCTCTCTTTCCCACTGACAGTGAAGGGAGACAGGCTGTGGGGGGTTTTGGTCAGTTCATCACACGAGATCTTTTTCAGTTCACTCAGGGAGAGGAGTTTTTCTTCTGCTATGCTGTGAATCCCTCCCACAGGCAAAACAGTCTTCCCAAAACTCTTGTGATGTGGGTCACTGGTCCACAGGGCGCAGTCTTTTAAGGATAGGCTATTCTAGTTTGGAAGCAGGGGCCTTCTCTCTCTATTTGGGTCTCCCACTGCATCACAGCTTCCTGTGACATCCGCTCGCTCCAGTGTGAGCACTTTTCCCACAGGCTGCAAGTGGATCTTTGCATCTCCCATGGACTTCACGGATTGCAGGGGGACAACCTGCTTCACCATGGTCCTCACCACAGCTTGCAGAGGAATTTCGGCTCTGACTCTTGGAGCACCTTCTCCCCCTCCTTCTCCACTAACCTTGGAGCGGCCATGTTGTTCTCTCTTACATGTCCTCACTTCCTCCTCTTCTCTATTTAGCAGAAAAACTGTTGCCCATAGGTACCATTGCCAACAAGTTCCACTAATTCAAAGATTTTTGCAGCATCCTGCAGTGCCAAGAGGTTGATTTCGTCTCGGTTCTGTGTCAGGGAATCGCTCACCATGTTTCTGCTGCCAACCATGTGGCCCTGCTGCCACTGTGCAGGCAGTGGCGGTCACTGCAGCGCCGGCACTATTTAATGCCTCTCTTCATGTGGGGTGCTGGGAATGAGGAAGCCGCTGCTGCCTCCCCTGCCCTTCTGCCTGCAGCACTGCTGCCTAGCGATGGCCAGGCAGGCAAGGCTTACTGTAGGTCGAGCCGAAATGCTGGCGGCCACAGCGGTGCATTGCTGTGGGACGTGCCAGGATGCCCCAGGGGTGGTGGCTCACCACCCCCAGAAAAAAACCTGCGCCTGCGCTGTTTTGATTTTCTTCTTAAATGTGTCATCGCAGAGGTGTTACCAACCTCTCTAATTGGGCCAGCAGCATGTCCATCTTCCCAGCCACCAGAGATTGGCTATGCCGGACATGGTGGAAGCTTCCAGCAGCTTCTCACAGAAGCCATCTCTGTGGCACCTTGCTGCTACCAAAAACCAGGCCATAAAACCAATACACAACACCAGCAACAGAGCAGGAAGCTGACACAAACAACATAGATTTCTTATAGAACAACAGAAATGTGAACAGCTTATAGTGATTGTTTGCATATGATTTCAAAGCATGCTAAAGAGCTTTTAGTGCAGAAAGGAATATATTTTTACTATGTATAATTGATTTAGTAGAAACAAGCTCTCTCAGAAGATAACTTTGCAGCAAAATCATGCTAAATTTATGTTAGACCATACTAATAAGTCTCTTGCCTAAGTAGGAAAACAAAAAATAGAGGCATTTTTTAGAGAAATCATACTCATTTTTAGTAAGAGAGAACAGGGAACTAAAGCTCCTATGAACATTGGCAAAAGAAACAACAAATAAAGAATCTGTGTGAAAATATGGACTCACTTGCAAAGAATATACATTTAAGTTGTTTAACCTGTGATCTGAACTGTAGGATGTAGGATAGCAGGAGGATGAGCCTTGCAAGAAGCCAGGCAAGTGCAGAAGTGACCAAACCTGAGGTGACTTTGGCATCCAATAACTCAAAATAATACACCATCTCTCCTGTCCTGAGCACCCATCATAAGAGATGGAACCAAAATCATGGGCTGAATGGGCTCTGGACATTCTATGGATATTTTTCAGGGGTGACCCATAGACTGAACGACTGATATCTGTGTGTATATCAAAGGATGAGGAGGGAGAAGGTGTTTAATGAGAGTGTCTTGGGTAGTGTAAGACCCACTAGCGAGCACGACATAAATGGTATGGAATAAAGTTCCCTAGTTCATCTGTAATGGAGTTAATTTTCTTCATTGGGGCTGTGTTTTTGGTTTGTGACTAAAACACCGATGTTGATTGCTGAACACTGCAATTAGGGTGGTGGTGTGAAAGATTTTCAGAGAGGATACAGGCAAGACAACAGACCCAAACTGACCACACAGATGGTGTGTTTATGGTGTATTTATTTTGAGGAAATATTCCCAGTATTGTTGGGTGGGGTTTTTCTGGGGGGGAGGGAAAGGTGTTGGCTGTTCAAAGATGTGAAGTCTCTTTCAGATGTGCTACTTGTTCCAGAAAGAAAATGTTCTTCCATGGTGTTAATCTTATTGTTTTAATAAATGTTATTTTTTCCTTTACTTTCTGCAGTTGTTAAACTATGCTGAGAGTGATTTATCTCTTTACAGGTGATCTAGGGTTATGATAGAAAATGATCAAAATATCAATTATCACTTTTTATATGAACTGTACAAGGAGACAGGTGAATTTGAATGCTGACATGGAAAACAGACTGCTGCAGGAACAAGCAAGTTCGAGCTTAAATTAAGTCAAGTGTCATACATGAATACTGACACTCTTTCAGAAAGAGCTTTTTGACCCTAATATTAACAGACAAGGCAAACAATAGCAATCCGCATAATTAAAGGCATAAGAGAACATGGAAGGAAGCAGGCAGAGCTATGGTAGATTTTAGAGAGAAAAATAACATAATAAATGTGACATTAATATGAGATACTAATGTTAGACTTCCGTTGTTACTATGAATTTACCATGTTTACCACCTGGTAAACAGACTTTACCATTCTACTGTTTTCTGTACAGCACATTTTCTATTGAACCAATTTTGGAGGTGAAAATGTGAAAATCTTGAGTGATGTTGAAATAACTGAGAAAGGACTAAAAGTATGACATTGCAATTTGGCAATTAATTTTTTAATTTCTGTATTCTTTAAGCAGAAATGGTACAAAAGGCTTTGTTAGAAGAAACAAAGATTATGTGAAAGTGTAGGTCAAAAGAGTACATCCTGTTGCTAGCGAGCAAAGACCTAGTAATAAAGCGACATGGACAGTTTAGTATGAGAAGAAACTGACCTTTATTAATTTACAAACTCGCTTATATATACCTTAGCACGCTGGCCTGACATTAAGGATATTGATTCACTGACCAGCCACCCCCCAGAGGGATTGGCTGAACCCAACAACACTTACTTCAGATATCTTTCTTTTTGGTATAAAAACAATACAAAGTTTACATATTCTTCCCACTGTTTTCCTTTAGTGTCTGTGTGAAAGCAAGGCTTTCACACAGACACTGTCAGAAAACTGAGAAATCTCTCTGCAGCCAGACTTTTAGCATTCACAACATCCCATCCAGGAAATATACATTCTCTTGAAAAATTCTTCTTTTTGTAAAAATACCCAACTGTGCAAATACTCTGATGATCTAGTCAGACATATAATTTGTTTTTACCTCCATACGATGAATTGTTATGCTTATCATCTCTCTATACAAAAGTTCAATTAAAAAGGAAAACAATTCTGTTTTCTGAATTTGTGCAAAATGTGGTGATTTAGATTTTTTAATTTAATTTGTAAAATAGCTTATTCATGTTGATCTAGATTTAAATCCTACAAATAGGAAAAATCAAATATACCAAAATCAAATCTGAAGACTGAATTACTTTGCTAAACTGCAACTCCCTCTCTATCAAAATATCTATAACAGAGTACATAATTTTAATACAATATAGCCATACTGTGTAAATGGTGTTTATGGAAAATGCAAATGTAAATGTATAACTAGTGGTTTTGTTGAAAAAATATCAGTTAATCTGTTTTTAATGTTACTGCATAATATTAAAAAATGAAAAACAGGGAAAAATATAACAAGTAAAAGGTGTTCCAAATTTAATTAAGTATTCCTATGTTTCTAAATCTGGACACATTTCCATCATAGTGAAAATCTAAAAATGAAAACAGTGGTCTAATGTAATATCTGCTAGGCAGCAATGAAAAATAAAGGAATAGAAGTGCTTATTAATACTTCCACAGAAGTGTCTGTCTTTAATCCCAAGTGGATTAATCTGCACAAGTTTGTCCAGCCAAATACAAATTTCTAATTTCTGAGCCAAATAAATGATTTTAATTTTTCTATCCCCTTGAGGATAGGAGTTGCAAACTTTCTAGAAATATTGCTATTTTTGTTAGGAAATTCCTGCCTGTTAGTTCCATTTGTTTCATTTGAGATTCTGTATAAGGAAAAAAAATATTCTTCATGCCCTCCAAGATTTAGGAGAGCAGAACTATGCTACGCTAATGTTTGCTTGCCTCTGGGAAAAAATATGGGTTAGCATTTTTTTCCTACTCTTTTTCCACTTTAGGACTCTCCTTCTTCTGCCAGCTTTCTTCTGAAGAGGGATGTTGCTAAGAGCTTACAGGGACCTACCACAGCAGTTACCTCCCAGACCCCCCTTTCATTTGCACCTTTGATGGTGGAAGCCTCCAAAGACCACATCTCCCTCAATTTTGTGGCCTCCCTACCCTTCGCTAAGCCTGTTTTTACTTTCCCCGAGTCCTATTTAGCCAAGTGATTGTTACTTCCATTCTTTATAACATCTGCCACCAATTTACTGATATTGGCAACTGAGTTGTTCATAATTCCCTCAATGTATCCTTGGGCTTATTTTAAATAATGATGTCATTATATGGAAATAATAGTGGTGTTTTTCTCATTAAACGTGCCCTTTCAGTCCAGAGGGCATCTAAGTTATCTGTTGACATGATGGCTGTGTTATTGCAACATATGATGGTATACTACAATAAAAATTAAAACGTAAAGTATATACAGCCTATAAAATGCATACATGTATGATTGAATATGTATTATCTATAATAGCAAGATCTATTGTAATGTTCAGGCTAAGTTTGTACTCTGCTATTTCTGTTTCACAGTCACTGCGAAATCTTGGTGGGGGAGTGTTCCTCTCCTTTACTTCTTAGATTTCCAGTTTGTGTTTAAAAGAATTTGACTAGAACTCTATTTTTTAAGCAAGTGTTATCATATTTTTCCCTCTTGAGCCAAAGAAATGCTCATCTGACTCAGGAAGGTGGAATGTGCTCCAACCTGAACTCTGTCTATGTGAGCAAATCCTTTCAGTGTACCAAGTCAAACAAAATTCCCTAGTGTATGTAGCCTTCAATAGGTAGGTAACACCAAGTGGACTTACATGTTTTTTGAAGCAGAGTATGTATTTCGCTGTACAAGGACAGTAGCAATTCGTTCCCTACTTTAAAATGAGAGTAATAATATTTCCAATCTCACCAAGCTTTTATGTCACCGTAAATGAATGAATGTTTAATGCACTCAGACGCTATAGTAAAATATTCTCACCTTCTGGCCACAACCTGACTTGGAAAATATAATTTGCTAATTAAGTGAAATTATGCTTCTCCAAGAAATTTGTGCAGCAAATCTTCATTGATGCCGCTGTGTGGCAAAAAGTGCTGATCTCTTGCCCATGATTTTTTACCTCATTTAAAGGAAGAATCATAAAGTACATGGTCAGATTGAGCACTTTGGGAGGGATTTTTGGATGCAAATGTCTCCAGTACTGACAGTCTTAAATCTCTGTAGTGGTTTTAACTGTGATAGAGTTAATTTTCTTCAGAGTAGCTTATGTGGTGCTGTGTTTTGGATCTGTGACCAAAACGATGTTGATAATATAAGAGGTTTTAGCTGTTGCTGAGCAGAGCCAATATAGAGTCAAGGGCTTTTCTGCTTTTCACACTGCCCTGACAGTGTGTAGGTTGAGTGGACACAGGCAGGGAGGGGACACAGCCAGGACAGCTGCCCCAAGTGATCAAAGGGATATTCCATAGCATATGACATCATGCTCAGTATATAAAGTGGGTGGAAGAAGGAGGAAGGGAAGGTGTTTGGAGTGATGGCATTTGTCTTCCCAAGTCACAGTTTTGTGTGATGGGGCCCTGCTCTCCCAGGGCTGGCTGAACACCTGCCTGCCCATGGGAAGAGGTGAATTAATTCCTTGTTTTGCTTTACTTGTGTGCAGGGCTTTTGATTTCCCTATTAAGTTGCCTTTTTCTCAATCCACTAGTTTTCACACTCCTGCCCTTCTGATTCTCTCCTTGGTCCCACTTCTGCAGGAGTGGTGGGTGAACAAGCATAGGGCTTAGAAGTCTGCAAGGGTTAAACAAAGATGGTCTATTTAAAAGAAAGTGAGGAACAGAAAAACTAATTTTCATTACTTCTTTGACATTACAGCGCTCCCTATCGACTATGCAAAACTCAGCAAGTGATGAATTTATAGGTTTCTTTGCCAGCAGTTATCCTGTTAAAATACTGAGAAAACAATCTGTGATATTTTTAAAGACTTATTTTATTTGTCATCCACAACCATATGGCTTGGGGGATTCACACAAGATTGTTGTAGGTCAACTTTGTAAGGAAAGCCATTCTTACAATGTTGCTCATGGGAAAGGTAGCAAATATTGGTGCAATCAAATGTCAGAGGTTAGTCCTAAGCCAATTTTTTTAAAAATCTGCACTCAGAGATAATCAAAAGCCCAGATCTGTTTCAGTGACACATAAAATGAAAATATAATTGTGAATAAGGAATCTGAAATGAAATTTAAGCTTCTTTAAATCTTATAGTTTACAATAAAGCCTCTTCGGATACTCAGTGTTTTGGATTCTGAAGTAGTCTTTTTAATGCTAGAGCTTTAAAGTTTAGATAAAAGATTTCCTTCCAACAGGCTTATTTCTCTTCATGAACTATATAGCACTGGACACTGTACAAAGTGTAGCATCTCTAGAAATAAAAGCAATGAAAGCTAGAGTCCTTTTCTTGCTGAAAAAGAATAATTTATGTCCATGATAAAAGCAAGCATGAGTTGTATCATTTGAGTTGTATTCTGCAGACAGAGGAAATTTTTAATTCTATTGTATTAAGCACTGATTGACCTAATTCTGAACCTCTGCAGAGTTTTGATTGGCTGTTTTCAAGAATAATTAACTCTTACAGAGACAAGAAATTGCTTCAAGGATCATCAAGAGAAAGAAGAGTATTTACAATAAGAGAAAAATAGGCGGGCATTCTTTAATTAATCCAGTTGTTGTTATTTTGTATATGTCTAATGGGGCACGGTAGGAATGTGATGCATACTCCAGGGAGGAAGATCAAAGTCATGTTGGCAGAAAAAAAGGTGGATAGAAATTGATTGCAACTAAGTTCTGTTTGGGCACTAGAAGGAAACATCTAGAAAGCAGAGTGGCATGTTTCTGCAGATTCAGTTCAATTAAAAGGTCATGGAGAAGTATAACAGAAAATTCAAAATTATTTTCCAAGTGGAGGCCGTAACACTTATGAGAGTAGTCTTATAATACAACACACCAACCACACAGACCTGGAGGCCTCCCAGTCCTGTGTTTCCACGGGTTTTACAGATCTTCTTTCTTTGTTCTTATGCAATTCATATACAAGAATATTCATCTGTAAAGAGGCTAGTATGTCAAATATTATTATTTTTAAAAAATAATGTTTGTTTAGACTAGTGAAATAGGGAATTCCTCTGTAGAAGATGATCTAAATTTGGGAAAGTGTTGAAACACAAATATTACCTAAATCTTATAAATAATCTTACATATTCCAATGTTACCTTGTGTTCATACAGAAGTGTGTGCATTTGCAATTTTTTCTGTGAGACCAGCATAGCACAGAAATGAAATGAGTTCATAAGAGAAGCTTATTGCAGTAGAAGGGAAAGACAGAAACTGTTTGTCTTTTGTTGGTAATTTTCCCTTTTTTTGTATACCTGGGCTTATGATGATATTTTTATTTTCATAAGCCTATGGTGATTTCAGTTGTTTGTTTTTATTTATACATCCTTAGAAATACTGTTTTCTTGAATTATCAGAATTTATTCTTCTACCTTTATCTTCAGGTAAATAAATAAATTTTTTTCTTGTGAGGAAATAATTACTATGTTTTTTAATGTAGAAACAATTTTTAGGGTCTTATTGGCTTTACTTGTTTTGGTGTAGTGAAAACAATGCAGATATAAATACTATAGAACTCTACAGGATCTCAGGCTTGGAAGAGCTTTCAACACTCCAGGCACTGTAGGAATGTTTCACTGGCCAAAAAAAAAAAAAAAAAATTGTTTTTAATGTTACTGTTACAGAAAGATGTTGTGTCTCTTTCTAAGCAGTTTTCTCTATACAGTCAAGAAATCATTGTATCTAAATATTGGCTGCATGGGCTGAGTTCATGACAAAAATTATCCCAAGACAGGTAGGTCACTTACCAGTTGCCACCATGGGCAAACAGGACTCAACTTGGGAAAAAGAGTTTAGTTTATTGCCCCTTAAATGTAGAGTTGGATGCTGAGAAACAAAGACAAAAGCTAAAATTACTTTCCCCCATAACCCTCTTCTCAGGCTGAACTTCATTCCTTCACTCACAACTCCTCTACTTTCTTCCATCCAAATGGAGCAGGAGAATTGGGAATAGGGGGATCTCATCAGTCAACAAGAGTTGCTCTTTGCTGCCCTTCCTGCCTACAGATTTTCCCAGCTCAAATGTGGACCCTCTCCATGAGACAGGGTTTGGGAAAAGACTCCTAGCATAGGCCCTTCATGGGCCACAGTTCCTGCCAGAAAAGCTGTTTCTGCCTGAGATCCTCTCCATGGGCTGCAGTTGCTGTCAGGGGGCTGAAATTACAGTCAGGAGCAGGTTCTGCACATGCCTCAGCTTCCTTCAGGAAGTATCCACCTGCTCCTGTGCTGGGTTCCTTGAGGGTTAGAGCAGATATATCTGCTGCTCCACAGGCAGCAGGGAAATTTCTGCTCCTATGCTGGAAGCACCTCTGCCATTTCTTCTATCACCTTGGTGTCCACACGGCTGTTTTCCCACACTTCTTCTCCTCACTGCTGTGAAGTCTTTTGCCTTTTCTTGAATATGTCTTCCCAGAGGTGCCACCATTCAAGGCCAACAGGCTCAGCTGTGTCCTGCAGTGGGTTTGCTATAGATGGCTGGCACAGACCAGCCCTTGGACTCTTCTGAAAGAAGCCAGTTCTGCCACCCTCTGCTGCCAGCCACCTCTTTGAAACCTACACCCAACACATAAGTGTATTTATGGGTTTTTTCTAAATAATATTGATAGTTTATTATTAAAATAAAATATGTATTTCTTACTGATGAATTGATATCATAACAGACATAAAGCTAAATTACTTCTCTGGGGCAACTCCTACTCATAAACCATGGATGCAGTTGTCTGTTAGATATGGCCCCACTACTGACGTTAAGAAAATAACAGTTTGATTTAAACAATGTGGAAATTCTGTTGAGAAAGTAAGTCTGAGGTGCAAATTAGACACAGAATTAAATCTAAATTCTGTCAAACTGAGTATGATTACTACCTGTCTGAGTAAGTTCCTCTTGGATAAATCTATATCAAAAAAGACAACGCTTTTTTAATGGACTTTTTAAAATGAATTTGCTATGTGTCTGTGATTTTGAAAAGAATTATATGTTCATTTTAATAGTAAATCGCACCACTAAGGATGATTTGTTTTGAACAAAGTGCAATTTAAACAAACACAATTTATATGACACAAATTCAATAAGAATTAGTATCAATTTTTTAAAGTTAGTGGATTCCAGTTTGAGCAGGCAAACTTTACTTTTTAGAGTATGTGTCTTATCATGTTTCCTGTTGATAGCACACAGTCAGCTACTGCAGAAAGAGACCCTGCATTGCCGCACAAACAACAGTAATGATCAAAGGACGTTGTCACTGTGAAGGTCCTACTAATGTTGGGATGTGTCTTGCAGGCTCACACTGCCACCTTTCCTTTCATAAGCTCACAATGTGACCAGTTTTTCAACAGACCAAAGAAGTATTGAGAACTACTTTCCATCAGTAGCTCTTTTCTAAGGCCAGCAGTATCACTGAGCCACAGTGGCTGCTTATTTACATGATAACGAGCTCATCTTGAAAACCAAGAGTAGCTAATCACAAGCATGTTATTTGGGTCTTCTGACTCCCCTCCTTACCCCCAGCTATTGGATCCAACTGTTTCCTTCACATGAACAGGAAGAACAGCCCGGTTTTTGAGTCAGGTTCCTTTATTCAAACAATGCAAAGTGACCCTCAGTCCTAGAAAATCAGTTTGTAGTTAGAGTTCAGCAATTGCATGACATTACTGTATTCCAAATGGCCAAAATTTTTCCACTGCATTCTGACATTTAGTAGTATATGACATAAAAAGCCCTATTATCCCCAATGGAGAATAATCTGCTCTCAAAAAATGGGCAAACACTAATGCTAGGAAAAATTTGTTAAACAATTCAAATACTTCTAGTTTGCACTGTTGAAAGAGTTATATAGTTCACGTACAGGATGCATTTCTACAGTTTCTTTTCTTGAGTACCTTCTAAAGCATTTTTGTGCAGTGAGTTCAGCAGAAAAGGTGAATGTTTCATAAATGCAATCTGTAGAGTGGGATGGTTATTATTTTGAGACTTCTGAGTTAAGACTGATTATGGTGCTGCTTATATGCTTCACATACTCTCTTTTTAAACATTAGTTTATGAAATTCAATATTCTAAAATGAAGGGTAATGTTTATAAAATATGATTAATATATTAGACCATGTATTCAGATGTTCTGTGTTGACAGAGCTGCCCTAAGCTCTAGGTAGAACAGTAGTTTAAAATAAGTTAGTTTATAAAATACAAAAGTATTCACTCACATGCCTTTTGTCTACAAATTAGTTCTTTTCTGCAATAAAGATATTAACCCGTCCAGATCATTTGATTTTTTTAAGAGCTGGATCTCATAGAAATTTCATTTTATAGATCACCGACTTAGCACCTTTGCTCCTGTGTAGGAAACAGAGGAGTAAAAATTTCTGCAGAGGATGGAGGGTTTGATTTACAACCCTGGAAGAAGCTTGGGCTGGTGTAATGACAGAGACATATAGACCTTAAGCAAGAGAATTACAAACCTGTGTTTCTATAGTTATAAGTAAGAATATGTATTGGGTGTTATGGTGAAGGGTTTTAAGTATGGTAATGTGATTTTAGAGTTTAAGTTAAGAATTTAGATGTTACAATAGAAGTATATGTGTGTACGTGACCTAAAGAATTATTGGTTAAGAGACAGTCGCATTGCAGTAAAAAGTACTACAGGTGATAGGTCATAAAGTCAAAACAAAGTTTCGTGTTAGATGCTTATTGGACTAGAAAGTTATAAATTGCCATGTAACCTCGAGTCTTGTGACTTTTTCCTCGTTATGGCGACTTGTTAATAAATCTCACGACCTCCGAGGCTGATGCCTTGTTTGTTATTTTAAGTACAAATCGTCTTACCGATGCAGTCCCATCCCTTATTAATGAACGTCGGCAGTATATGAATTAAATTGAAGTGATAAGCAGAGAAAAAGAGAAGTAGAGCTCTACACTCCTGTAGTGTATAGACGATAATGTAATTAAATGTTAAAAAGTTACAGGCTTAAGAAAGTCCTTGGTAAAACATGGCATAAAGTATCAATGAAAATAACAGTTGTTCACTTTAGCTCCATGCAGTCATGACCATTTAAGCTCCTTTGGGCCAGTGATCATTACCTTTGTTTGAGTGCACAGAGGTATCTAAATGATGTTAATCAGAGGTGTAAACTGAACTCACCATGTGGGTGTACTCCCAGTATTTGTCTTTTACATACGTTTGCCTTCAGCTGTTAGGGTCTGGAGGCCACAAGTAGACATGAACTGACCACCCAGCCCTGCTGCCCTCTCCCAGGCTTTGCTTCAGCTCAGCCTTCAGCACCTGGTCCTTTCAAATGCTGTCTTGTGAGGGTACTTATTCTCATCCCTAGCACTGGCCCTGCTTTCTCTGTGGGTTTGGTCTCCAAATGTCTCTTTGTCCCTGCCCCCTGTGCAACATCTGAGCCCCAACTTCAAGTCTCTGGACTTGCTTTTGCAAGTTTTTTACTCACTGAGGTAAGTCAGAGGCAAACCACCTGCAGTCCATACTTACCTGGTGGTTGTGGTGTGATCAATGAATTTGAGCTTGGTATTGTCATTAAAAGGCAGACATATTGACTATGTTAGAATGAAAGATTTTTTAAAATTTTTGCTGTATTTATGTCTTCATTGTTTTCCTTCCAGTGTTTCTTATGCATAATTGTCTTTGCATTTTAATGCACTTCTAAGTAGTGCTTTGCCCTTGTGCAGAAGTTGAACTTGTATAAGTTTTTTTGACCTTGTGGCTTGAGGGTCTTAATTTTGGGAGTACTTAGCTATTTTTCTTTTGTTATCTTTAAAAGCATATATTAAAAAGAAGAATATATTTTAAGGATATATTTTTTATGTTGCAATTACTGTCTGAAAATTGTTTATCATGTACACACAAAAAACCACAGAAGACTTTTCCTCAATTTACTGTACTTTCATCCTCTGTGAGGTAAGACTATGATACCTACTTACATATTGATTTGAGGAAAATGGGATCATACAGTGCTGTTTTGAAATACAGAGTGCTTTTCATTGTTACCAAAGTATTTTTGGCACTATCTTCATTTCACTGAGTCACTCTAGCAGGTTGACTTTAACAACAGAAGAAAACAAGAAACATGAATGGAAGAATAAACTAAACCTAAATTATGCAATACACTATCCTCAAAGAAAGACGGGTGGGAACCTTCCTTGGAATGGAGAATATGACCCCCTTCCCTCTGAATTATTATAATTTTGAAATTAAAGGGCTTTGAGGCAAAGATATGGGAAAAGGACTAACAGTTCTTTACTAGTATGTGTATGTATAACAAGGCAAAAAAACAACAATGGAAGCAAAAAACAAGAACAGAAAATCCAATAAACAGTCTCTTCCCACTCTTTAAGCACTTTCCCCTTTGGTGCAGTTACACTCACAGCCGGCAGGGGCGCTGTTGGCTCCCAGCTGGGCAGGGCGGGTGCAATGATTCCCCCGGGCTGCAGGGGGCGCTGTGGCGTGAGCTCAGCCGATTCTCTGCATGTGGATAATGGCGGGCACAGCCGGTGGAAGGGATGGAAAACGGGCTTCCTTTACAAACCCCTGGGGCAGCTGATCCCGGTGCCCCCTCTGGACAGCAAAAGGAGCTGTAGCAGGGACCTTGGAGTAGCAAGCTGGGAAGGCAGGGATGAGAAAAGTCCCAGANCAGGGATGAGAAAAGTCCCGGAGTGGTAGAGGAGATGTATCAGAAACTCAGCAGCTGTAGCTGGAACCGTGGGGCATCCCAGCAGGCAGGGAGTGCGGAGGCTGCAGTGTAGCCAAGACCCAGAGCAGTGACAGAGGAATGGTGGGGGCTGGGCAGCGGCAGCCTGGCTCCTGAACATGGCAGGGAGAGGCTTCCTGGGAGGGAAAAGGGGCTCGGGGATCCCGGAGTTTCCCCTGAGGCACCTGAGCAGATGGTGAAAGTCCTTTTTTTAGTGAGATCAGGTGTTAACAAGGTCCCAGTTCAGTGGCTGTTCTCATGAGCAAAGGCTCACCCACAGCAGAAGAAGCAGGACTGGGCTGGGCTCTGGTGGCAGCAGCAAATTCTGCCCCTCCAAACAGCTTGACCGTTCTCCGAATGCTGAGAGAGCAAGAGAGTTAGCAGCTGCCCCAGCCCCCTTTTCCCCAGCCCAATTCTCGCAGTATCTTTGCCCCTCTGAGAGAAACCTTCAGATAAGAGAGTAGCCAGCTGCACCCTTCCCAGGGCACCTTTTTTTGTATCTCTTAAGTACCTGGTGGTTATTGTGTCTTAGCAACAAAAATGGAAGAAAATTCCCTAAGGAAAAAAAAAAAAAGAAAAAGGCTAACCTCCAACAACTGGAGAACCAGGGTGAAAGATATAAAGATACTCATTTCAATTTTTATGAAGTTTAATTGTGCTCGGATAAGGTTCTTAAAATACGGATTGATTGATCAAAAGAGGTAGAATGATTTAATGAATGTCCTCTTAAAACCACTACTTTCTGGAAGTATCACTGAAGTTTTAGGCTAAAGCAAAACCAGATCATTATATTTTCTATAGTAGAATCTAGTTTCAGAAGAGGCAAACAACAAATTTTGGTAGCCATTTTTCAGGACAGAAAATCATGAGATGAGATTACTTTCTGGGTTAGACTTTCAAGGTTTTTTTGGATGTACTCATGGAAAAAGCAAGAATCATGTCTAAGACTGGTTGCATGGACCTGCAGCTAAAAAGAATATGTAAATCCAATGAGGATTTGTAATTCCTTATGAAGTCAAATATTGTTTCATAATTGAATGCCCAGTACATTTTGAGAACTTATTTGTTTGGAAAACTTTTCAAGACAAATTTTAAATCCGCAGTGGCCCTGAAGTGAATCATCCCATTTCTTGAGAAAAATAAGGATTTTAAAAGTCAGGTAAGGTAAGAAAATTGCCGTATCAATCAAAAGCGAAAAACAGTCTATGAAACAAAATAGCATCTCTCTTAAGTGTTGGATGTGAAATAGTGTGAGGAACATATAGTCAGAAGCCACAGTAAAGTTAAAAAGATCTAATATTCTTACATAGTCATCATATACTATATAAAACAACTATTAGCACTTCAGATTGTAAAACCTTTTACACTTATGTATATTTTTATTGGCATCAGCATAATATCCATTTTTTAAGAAAAAATGCACAGTACTTTGGAATGGCTTTATATGGATACTTAGGAAAATTTTTAATGAAAATTTTTAAATTTAACCGTGTAAATATGCTACTTGATTATAATTAACATATTTAAATGTGGAAATACCAAGTTCTGAAAATCTCTCAGACATTTTCTATCTGTTTTAACAAAACATCCCAAGCTAAACAGAGCCAGAGCTGATGGCTTCTTGTGCTAGATGTTGCACTGGGCTTCAACCAGTGCATCAATAACCCACATTTCAAAGAAAGAATCTCCATCAGGTTTGCTTTGTTTCTTTTCCAGCCACTGAAGCACCATTTAGAGACAGATTTTTTCTGATGGGTTCCCCTCATTACAGAAGGTGCTAACACAGTTGTTAAGAAAAACAAGACAAAATATTTGATAAACTATTTCAGAAATTTAATTTAATAATTGAAATTTAATACAATTGATGTGTTTGTAGGATAAATTAATAACCCCAGCTGATACTGAGGAGATCTAAGAAACAAAAGAAACAAAGAACTTACTGAAAAGCAGTCCACCCACAAGAACTGTATAGTTTATTTATTGATGTTTGGTTTGTTTGAACAGGTACAGGCTATAAAAGATGCACAAAGCCAAGTGTTCAGCTTGTCCTGTTTCCTGTTGCCAGGACCAGGCTGTTTATCAGAACCAGAATTAGCTTCTCAGAATTCATTTGTAGTTTGTCTGTACCACACACGAGGAAAGATATCCCTTTGTAAAGAGCGTTGCTATGCTCTGCAAGCATGAGCATAATGAATGCATCACAAATAAAAACTTTTTTTTGTTTTTTTTTCACAGAAGAAGTGTTGCGGTGGCCCAGCCCTCCTGGGGGCTGGATGATCTTCAGTGGGTGGATTTTCCTGCCCAGGAGTCCAGCCCCGCAGGCGGGGTTGACATCTGAGGCGCCACCCACTGACTGTCATTCACCGCAGCTCCACCCCTAGTTCCAGTAAGTTCTCTGTTTCCGTTTTCTCCATTGGTTTACTGTTATATACA
>VZRV01007977.1:0-107810 GCA_013398115.1 Falcunculus frontatus
GGCGCGGCTGCCGCGGGGTGTCCGGCACGGCCGCCCCTCACCGCCCCATCCTGCCCGCGCCCCGCACGCGTCACCGCCGCGCGACGCGCCCCGCCCCCGCCACGTGACTGCGAGGGGCGGGGGGCGAGCGAGACAAAGAGCGGCGGCCCCGGCGCTGGGACCGCGGGCTGGGGACACTGACACGGTGTCCCTGCCCTCGCCGGCATACACTGCCCGGCTCCGCCACAGAAACAGGGGACAGCGGAGGGACTTGTCCTGCGGAGGGCAAAAAAGGTGGTTAATTAGGGGACTGGAGCATTTCTGTTACTGGGAAAGGCTGAGAAAGCTGGGGCTGTTCAGCCCCAGAAGAGGCGGCTGAGAGGGGACCTCGTCCAGGAGTATCTGAAGGAAGGGTGTCAAGAGGATGGATCATGCTCTGCTCGGTGGTACCAAGTAATAGGACGAGAGGGAACGGGCAGAAACTGATGCGCCGGAAGTTTCACCTGAATACAAGAACTTTAGTGTGCAGTGACCGTGCACTCAAACACCTTGCCTAAAGAGGGTGTGGAATTTCTCCACTAATTCAAGTGGATACAATCCCGTGCAATGTGCTCTAGAATGACCCTGTTTAAGCAGGGAGGTTGGACCAGATGACCCCCTGCCGTCCTTTCCAGCGTGGCCAGTTCTGTGACTTTGTGATCTGTGGTTCTGTGAGAGGGAGAAAAAGATTTAGGGCAGTCACTGAGGTGGTCGTGGAGGTGCCACAGCCTGTGGCACCACTCATGAGTAAAAAACAGAGGCAAAGACAGGCCAGGCAGCAGCCTCGCAGTGGCCTGTCTTTGCCTCTGTTTTTCACTCATGAAACTTCATCTGACCCACAGATTTTCTCGCTTTTGTTCATCCCAGCCTCCCCCCAAGCTGCTGAGAGCAGAGTGAGCAACTGGGTGGGTGCTTGGCAGCTGGTGTGACCAGCCCACTGCTATCCTGTGACACCCAGTGTTGTGGTGACTGGTCTGTCGCTGTTTGCTGTGCTGCTTATCGCTGTGTTCTGCTCTGCCTGAGAGACCTATGATAAAGGCAGCGACCATGAGACAAGTCTGGCATTTGGCCCCTGCATTGCTGCCATCCCAGTGCTCAGGGAACCATCTCATGGAGACTTTCCTTTTCTTCTCCAGGACAGATGTTCTCAAGCCTGTAATGGCAAGATCGGCATCATCACATCCCCACGGATGTGATCAGTAAAATAAATGTCAAATTTCCACCAACTAATAAAAAGGCTTTCCTAGGCATAGTGTATTTCTGGAAAGTGCATATTCTGTGTAACAGTCAGCTTGTGAGTTCTTTCCATTAAGTGACCGTTAAGAACTTTTTAAAGTGTTTTGAGTTTGTGTGGCAAGATTTTGGTAGTGGGGGGCTTCTGTGAGAAGCTGCCAGAAGCTTCTCCCGTGTCTGACAGAGGCAATGCCAACTTGGTCTAAGACGGATCCCCCACTGGCCAAGCCTGAACACATCCGTGTTTTGCCTCTGATGGTAATTGATGAGAGAAGTGATCTTAGGAATGACCTCTCCTCTTGCCCTAGGAGCCTTTTGTTATATTTTCTCTCCCCTGTCCAGCTGAGAAGGGCAATGACAGACTGGCTTTGGTGTCCAGACAAGGTCACTAAACAGCAGCAGGACAGACAGGACAGTATGTTTGGTAGCCCTTGGGCCTGTCCAGAGAGTACCAGCTGTGAGAAACTCTGTGTTCACCTGGAGCCTCTGACAGAAAATACCTGGAAAGACCCAAGGTTGACCTCTGGGATTCTGGAGCTGAGGGTATCAAGGGTCTGAGATGTACTAGATGTTCGTAGGAAGGGGTACCTCTACACATAATGCAACTGAAGCTACATGGAGTAAGGGGGTAGGATTGATCACACAGTGGGCTCAGATGAGGAAATCCTGTGCCCTTGAATGCTGAAAGAGATTGCCATTGAGCCAGGAGGCAGAGATTTCAGAGCATCATCTGAGGAGGTGGCTCAAGCCCAAAAGTATAATAAATAGCAGAAAGTGAAAGGCAATATGCTCTGTTTACCAATGCATCCTGTTGTGTTGTGCAAAACCATCTGATGTGGAAAGCTACTGAGTGGAACACAAGTCATGGACCAAATTAATTGATTGGACTTGTATGGACATTTGGGGGATGTCCCACAGACTAAGGGAGTGACATCTGTGCCTATGTCACAGGACAAGGAGGGGGGTCATGATTGATGGTGATGTTGATAACACACCAGTGTGGTGGCTGTTGCTGAATAACACTTGCACAGCATCAGGCCTTTTTTTTTTTTCACTCATCTTCCTCAGCAAGTAGGCAAAGGATGGGCAAGAGACCGAGAGGGAACAGAACTAGGGCAGTTGACCTAAATTGGCCAAAAGGATATCCATGCCACAAAACATTGACCTCAGCAAGAAAACATGGGGCAGAAGAAGAAAAAGAACAGTGGGACATTTTTCTTCCAAGGTGGCCATTGCTGGGAGATGGAGGGGTATAGGTCTGCTGGTGGGAAGTGCTTAGTGCTTGCCTTTGAATTGCTTGGGGGTTTTTTTGATTGGGTTCTTTGGTTTAGGGGTTTTTGCTTTCCTTCATTTATTAAACTGTTCTCATCTGCAACATATCTGGGGGTGCTGGTTGACAGTGGCTGAACATGAGCCAGCAGTGTGCCAAAAAGAACAATCAAGGCATCCTGGCTTGTATCAGAAATAGTGTAGCCAGCAAGACTAGGGAATGAAATTGTCTCTCTGTACTCGGCACTGGTAAGGCCACATCTTGAATCCTAGGCTTAGTTTTAGGCTTGCCTTAGGCTTGCCTTAGGCTTGCCCCTCACTGCAAGAAAGACATAGAGCTGCTGGAATGTGTCCAGAGAAGGGCAGCAGAGGTGGGGAAGAGTCTGGAGCACAAGTGTGATGAGGAGCAGCTGGGGGAGCTGGGGGTGTTCAGCCTGGAGAAAAGGAGGTTCAGGGGTGACCTTATTGCTCTCTACAACTCTCTGAAAGGAGGCTGGAGCCAGGTGGGGGTTGGTCTCTTCTCCCAGGCAACAAGTGGTAGGACTTGGAAAAGGCCTTGAGGTATGGCAGGGGGGGGTTAGATTGGATATTAGGAAAAATTTCTTCACAGAAAGGGTGGTCAGGCATTGGAACAGACTGCACAGGGAAGTGGTGGAATCCCCTTTTGTCAGAGCGTTCAAAAACACATGTGGATGTGGCAGTGGAGGGCACAGGTTAGTGGTGAACAGAGTGGTGCTGGGTTAATGGTTGAACTCAATTATCCTAGAGTTCTTTTCCAACCTTAACGATTCTATGATTCTCACTTTTGTTCTCCCCATTCTCTTCCCTATGCCAGTGCCGGGGGAGTGAGCAAGTGGCTGTGTGGGCGTTTGGCTGCTGTTCAAGGTCAACCCATCTGCTTCATTTAGTCCCCTGGAGGCTGCCTCCCACTTAAGGAGTCTTTATAGACAGACTGTTCAGTAGGATATTTTAGAGTATTTGCCATGATATTTTTTTTTTTTTGCCTCCCTAGATTTTCCCTTGTTACCATTTTCTGGAAGGTGGTGGCAAACAGAAGAGACTGAAAGAAGAAGGAAGCTTGAAGAAAAACAAAGGAAACAAAATAAGAAAACAAAGAAAAAAGGAAAGGAAACAAGAAGTTTTTTTATTTCTTTCAGTAAAAAAGTTGCCATTGCATTCATTTGAATTCTCCTGCTCTTACTACCCTGAGTGTAGTTTTGATGCAAGCTTTGGTTTAGAGGGTTTGTTACAGTATAGTGAAGGTTGGTATGTAAGGAATGAGCTCTGTTTGAGTGGCAATGAATGTGCAGCATCAGGGTAGTTGGAAAAGTGGAGGTGCCTCTGTCCAAGGAGAGGGAACAGGGGAGGATAAAAGAGGCAGTGAGGATGGGGCAGGGTACATGGGGGTCACTGAATCATGTTCTTTACTGCTGGAGGCTGAGTTGTGCTGTGGTGTGAGACGGGCTCAGAGCAGTGTGTGGCACCTTGAGCATCACCTCGCTGCTGAGGCTTCGGGAGAGGGAGGCAGAGCTGACAGGAGATGGCAGAGGCACAGCAAGCCCCAGGTATTGGTTAATATGGACTAAAAGCACATCTGTACATACAAAAGAGCACAGGAGGACAAGCCCATATAATCCCCTGCCCTGGCAGTTCCCAGGAGCAATCAGCCCATCAAAGGCCCATTTCCACAAGCTCAGGGGAGCACAGGGACAAATGACAGGTGGGAACCAAATTAAAGACTTAGAGGAAGGGACACCCGATGCAGGGTGCCATATGTGACTCCTATCACACTGCCTTCAGAACTGCAGAAGGCCACGAGGTCCAGCAGTACAGGGCAGCGTTTCCTTGCACTATTGTCAAATCATTTAGGAGAACAAGGAGCCCCAGCCAGTGTTCCTGTTTCTTTGCTGCCATTTCATGTACACCCATCCCTGCCCTGCTGTAGCCCACAGGCACCCACAGCCCCTCCTAGCCCTGGCTTGCCTATGCCAGTGCCTCCCCACCTCTGCCCATGGCCCAGGACTGTGTTTCAGCTACATCATTACACCCTAAAGCTAGCAAGGAGCAATTTTGACCAAGACCTTTTTTTATTCTTTTAGCACAAAACCATATCTGATATTTAATCTTTTCTCCCAGGAAAACAGGGCCTATGTGGCTGCATTGCCTGTCTGCCTTCCATTTTCCCTTTCTTTGCTTACTCCTAAAACTTCTATCTTACTTCAAACTTGACACAGAGAGAGAGAGATCTCATCACATTATCCCAACTTTTTCTGTTAAAATGCTCAGCTGGGCAGGGGAGAGTGACTGACTCGACCTCTCCATGATGGAAAGACTCCGTGGTTATTTTCCTTCAGACACCAGAGCATGACAAGACAGAGATGCCGGAAAAGAAATTTCACTATTTCTGCTCCTCACAAAATTTGGTGTTTAATCTTGTCACGAAGCATGTCTTCAGCTTTGTCATGAATATACAGGCCATAAATTGGAAACCAAACTGGATAGGAGATTTTATATTGCCAGTCAGTGACTCACTGAGACTTGAAGGGGGAGAGAGAGGATTTTATAATCAGCTGAGCATGAGCTCATGATGTGCTGTTGATGCCGAAAAGACTAATGCAGTCTTTGCAAAGCACATGCACATGGAAACACAGAGTAGGAGTAGAGAGGTGACATTATCACTGCACTTGGCACCAGTACGTTGTTATTAAAATAACTAACTGTTCAGAAAACCCATCCAAAAACTGGAAGGGTTCAGGAAAGGTCTGGGAGAATGATCAAACACCTGGGAAAAGAAAGATATTATGGTGAAAAACCCAGACATCAGCTTGTTTATTTTGCCATTTGTTTTTTCTTGTGGGCGATTGGGTTAGTCCATAAAAGAACTACTTTAAATGTCAGATATTGCAATTGTGAGGTGACAGTCAACAGAATAAAACTTCATGGTTGTTTTTACCCTTATTATAGTAGAAAGGCATATTTAAAATTACTGTTTGTGCTTGTATTCAAATGGTGTCTGCACAGCCTCAGTCTAGCAAACGTGCAGCAGCACCTCTGCCCTGCTCTATCCATCTGCATAGGCAGCTTGGTTGTGGCCTGGCTCTGCTCTGTCACCATCTGTCCTTTTCCTGCCACTTCTTTGGTCTGTTTTGGCTCCATATCTGACATCAAGCTGCTATGGCCCCCTCTTCAGTTTCTCTGCCCTTCTTTCATCCCAGAAACTCCCTCCCCTCCAGAAATTCCTCCCTCCTCCTGTGAATATTTCCATTATCTCGCCAAACACTTCTCTTTCCCTTTTAAAGCCCTAAATTTTCCAGATGCTGGGAAATACGCTAAAGTGGATGAGTTTTGAAGCATCTGGCCTTGTATGAGAAAAGAAAGTCATTAACACCCACTGCCATGGACACCATACAAAACAGTAATCCTGTGGGTTTGGGACATCCACCCCATCTTTTTCTAGTTTTGAAAGATACTGAAGCTGGACTGAATTGCTCACTGGTTCTCTGCAGAGTGCCTTTAATTCTGTCGGTGGTTTCTCTCAGAGAACCAGCTCTTTGCTCACAGGTGCTGTTTTTCACTGCATGCTGGAGAGGTGACATGAAGCTGTAAAGCAGAAGTAAGTTTCCTTACTGGCAGTATTTTAAGGGTGACATACAGTAGGGTGAGAATGCTGAGGAGTGAGACCTGGTAAATCCAGGTGGGTAATTAAATTTGCATTTAGCAGGTAGTTCTGGCATTAGTGAAAGGGTCCCAAATCCATGCAAAGAAAGAGAAGAAAGAGCAAACACTGACATTTGATGGGGTTAAAGGAAATCCTTGAAGCAGAAGTTGCTGCTCACCAGAGTGGTACCTCCTGATGCTCTGCATGGCTGGAAGGGAGCAGCTCCCTGCTTTGGATGCAGGCAACTTTGCTGTGTCATGTTACAGCCTCACTAAACCGCTTTCTGTGTATCATTTGATATTTCTTGGGGGCATATGGAACATTTGCCATGCTATGAATATTGTTTTGCAATGAAGGTTAGACCTCTTGAGATGTAATTGTGCTTTTGCCTCAGAAAGAGTGCTGTTCAACTTACTTCTGCCTTTCATATTGCAGCCATATGTCTTGGATTGTGTTTTTGTTTTAGAGGAGATTCTGTAGATTGGAACCCGTCAGTAAATATTTTACTGAATTTTCATTTAAAGCCTTGAGAGCAGTGCTGAACAAAAGCTGTAGTAATAATACCTGCTCTATGCACTGATTTCCTAGATTATTTCCGTATGAGATTAAAATGCAGCATACACTTTATGGTGGATCAACAGAGTATACTTGACTCACAAACATATCCCAGTGGGAGGGTTTTTATGGTCTGCATTTCTGAGAGCTGACTTCTGGATGGACAGAATTTGGAACTTGTGCTGAAGGAAAACAGAATTCCAAAACTGACGTGTCCAATGTGGTGGAGTCCAGGAGTGAGAATGAAAGAGTACATATCACATCTGCTAGCAGGCCATACCAATCACTCTGTAAAACTAGTGTGATACTTTCCTGTCTTCTTTGTTGTCTCATGGAAACTGGAGTGTTCTCAGGGGCTGAAGGATGGTTGTTGATTGTGAGATTAGCCCTTTGTGCCCAACCCTGCCTGTAAAATGCCTGTAATGCATTTGTTCACGTGTTCATGGTAGGAGTCACTTGTTTCTTAGTACTTGGCCCTTGGGTCTGTGCTGGGGTCACATGGGCAGGTTTCTGGAAGGCTATCAGAGTTCTGCTCTCTGTCCTTAATTGCCTCGAATGCCACATTCAAATCCTTGATCATTATGCGATGCTGGATGGCATCCAGGCTGTAAAAGCACTCTGCCTCTAGTGTGTCATGGTCTTCCACTGGATACTGAGGCTGCCTGTGCCATTGCCTCTCCCTAGCCGTTGAATGAGTCCAGGACATCACTTTGAATCCAGCTGGAAGTGCGAGTTGAGCATGGGCAAGGCTGGAGAAATTGCAAACAGTTCCAGAAAGGCCCATGAACTCTCAGTACAGGCCTCACAGATTTAAACTTTGCTTAAATACTGGTATACAGGCAGAAAGGGACTCAGTCAATGAGACTACAGTGGTTGTTTACAAACAGAGAGACAACTGATAAGGGGGCTGTGTAAAGACAGGCATTTTAAAGAACATTATATTAGAGCATCACTTCAGTTGTTACTTGTCTTCATTTATGCCTCACTCGGTAGGATTTATTATAGAAATGACCTTGATATCAGTATGATCCCTATTTTGCCAGTACTGTTGTCTCAGGAACCAGTGGTACCAATACTTCTCAACTATAGATTTTCAGTATAAATAAAGGATGCTCCTTCACAATCATATGTTGGCCAAAAGCCTTCGCTGTACATCGGTACAAGACCCTCTGTTCCATGTCGATCACATCAGGGCTGTCATAAAAACCACACAGGTTCTCAGGTACAGTGGGCAGCAGTGCATGACCACCTCCAGAGGAACATTAATTTTCATTTTGGGACTCAAAATGTCACAAGAAAACTCCCAAGCAAAGATGAGATTTTATGTGTCCAGTTAGAGCACCAAGAAGGTCCCTAAAGCCGCGCATATCTACGTGGCCTGTTCAGCTTCCAACCACCAAGGTGCTGTGTTGGAATCCAAGGCACGCCTCTGGCTGCCTTGGGAGGTCAGGGCATGCCTCGGGCTGTCCTGGGTGGTCAGGAGCTCCGGCAAGGGGGTCCCAGACCCTGGCAAGAAGCCCAGAATGACACTGTCTTTGACCTTAGCCCATGGGAAAAGTTACCAACACTGCAAGAATCATTGCAAGCCACGAGAGTGTGAAAATGAGTAGTGGTTTAGTATTTTACAAGGTAAAAAAGTAGATTTTAGGGTTTTTAATATGAGGATGAAGGGTTTAAGATGGAGGATTTTGGGCATTGCCCTGTTCTTCTCCTTCTCCTTCTCCTTCTCCTTCTCCTTCTCCTTCTCCTTCTCCTTCTTCTCCATCTTCTCTGGTGGTGGTGGCACAAAATGATTGGTAGAATGAAAACGAGGTAGAAATTACGTGTCTAGAATAGGTGCAAATTAATTGGTATAAAATAGTAAATAATAAATATGTTGTGAAGAATGGTTGGATCATGGAAAGGGTACAAAAAAGGACAGGGATGGCCCAAGGCTGGGCAGTTCCCGCTCGGTCTCGGCTGGCATCAGATGTGCAGCCGGAGCTGAGAGCCAGTTAGAGATAAGAAGAAATAAACAACTTGAAACAACATCTGCAGGTGTTTCTCATCTGTTCAGACTCGAGGTAAAACTTCCCAGAGGTGAAGATAAGAACTAACATTTGTGCGGAGTACCGAACTCCCACAGTGCTGCTATGCAGGTGCTCTGTCCAGCATTAGCTACAGTGACATGGGAGACAAGGAATATGGGCAGTCGAGTCTTCTCCATGTCTTATGGGTTATTCCTGGGTTGGTCACGTAGTGATGGGTTTGGACGTGTCTTTTTACACCCTTTAGAGCTGAGAGTCAGCAGTGTCCCCACACTGTCCTACCTGCTTTAGTCCCTGTCCTTTCCCTCTCAGTCTGTGTGTCCTAAAATGTGTCATCTAGATTTGTGCTGGAAGTGTGATGACCTGTGAGCTTAGGAACCACGGGTGTACACCATTCACACATCACCTCAAACCTGTTCCCACTCATTCTCCACTCAGACCAGTGACCTGTGCATTAATATTTCTATTCTCTGCCAATAAGATGCTGCTGGATCACGACTGGCCAACAGCTGACTCCGTCCTGGCTGCTCCTCGTCACTGCAGACACTGCAGTGTGCTGATTCATGAACTTTTGTCATGCTTTAAAAAATTGAGTCAGACAGCTTTTAGTATAGATTTGTGTGTTTGTTGCTTTTTTTGGTATTTTTACCTTCTATCTCAGTAACTGTCAGATCTTCTTGTGAGGAAATTTATGAAGAACTCTAATGAGTACTCACCTAAGTTCTATTAGAAACCTTGACTAAATTCTGCTTTGGCTGATGGATTTGAACCTCTTCCTTTTGTTTTCTTTCTCTGATAAAACAGTTTTTAAAGCAGTATTTTCAGATGCAGGGTGGGAGAGCTACAGATTCGAATGGAAGCGCTTCTCATATTTTTCCCATGTCTACTTTTACACTGCTCTTATATCACGATGTGGCATTTCCCCATGTCTACATCAGGTTTAGATACCAAGGAAATTTCTCTATGGTACCATATAATCAAAAAGGAAGGAGATTCAACACAGACTGGTCATGGCTTTATACAGAGAAATATCACAGGCTTACTTGATCATTTTGCCTATCTGGACTGTGTCTGTAGTATAATACAGAAGTAGTTGACATAGCATTGTTGCAGGTAAGCTCTTGAGATCTAAGCAGTATGGGTGTATCAGCAAGCTCACCTAATTCCAAATTTTACTGGTCTATTCGTTGTACTTCATCATGCAAACAGGAAATACCCTTTTTTGCCTGTTTTGCAGGAAGAATTAAGCTAAAATAATGAATTTGGGGGTGGGGGGAAACCAATCTTGGAACCCAGAAAGTGTCTGATACAGTGTGATGGGATTTCCATCTGATAACTTTAAAAATGGATTTGTTCAAATTTAAGGCAGATTAATCTTTGTTCAGGCTAATTAATCTTTGTTCATACAGCTGACCCGATAAGGTTATTAAAATCCTATATGATGTGACAGTTCTGTAACCTGCACCGAAATGCTAACTTAATGCAGGATCAGCCTTTTCTTAAAATTGAAATAAAATGTCTAGGTTTGTAAGAATTTTTTTTTTTTTTAGCTACCAGGATCCCTCAAATATTTCTAAGTGTTTCTGCTGCATAAAGGAATGCACTTAGCTTAAAATGTTATCATTCACAAAGGTGAATTAAAATGGGTTTAGTTTCCCCTGCAACAAGACTGCAGGCAAGGAAAGTTTCATAGACCTTCACTTTGACACAGTGGGGCTGCTCAGAGATTCTCATGACCAGCCCTTTCCCTGCTGGATTTTCTTTTAATTTTTCAATTAATTTTCAGATATCTCAGAATATTTTTTTTTTACTATTGAGTACTATATAAACAATATTGTCACAGATCTGTGATACAGGAAAAATGGCCTGATTTGACAGTCACTGAAGCTGGTGGACAATTATAGGCTGTCAGGTTTCCAGGCGGTTCAAAGAGAGTTACGGAAGCATCACGTTACTCTCAATTAAGTTCAATCAATAAGCACTCTACTCCCTCCACCATGGCCACTCAATTCACTCTACCAGGAAAATATCCTTCCTGAAAATTGTGTATTTAGCATAACAGTGCACTGCATTGAGCTGCAGTGGGCCGTTGAGATGGCTAAGTTATGGTGTAATATGTGCTAAAAGCTCACCTGCACACCCACAGAGGAGCTCAGAGGAACAACAGTGTGAGGGGGAGCCCAAGGAATTCCCTGCAGCTGTTCCCATTCCAGGAGCCATCAGCCCATCAAAGGCCTTTCTGATCAGCCAGAGGAGCCCGGGGACACAAAGGCAAAAGGGAACCTGAATTAGGGATTTAAGAAGAAGGGACACTTTGTCTGCTGGGCCTTTTTTAGGGCTGTGCCAGAGGAGTCTCAGCCCTTGTGGGCAGGCAGGAAACTCACCCAGATGAGTCAGCACCAGAGCACCTTTGGGGTTGGGAGGAGCTGGGGTGTGGGACACCGGTGTCTCTCAGTGGGCTGCTGGGGAATCCCAACCAGCTGTACCTGTGTGTGTGTGATGGTTTGCACCGCCAACTGCGCTGTGAGGCTGTGGCCCTGAGGGCTCAAATACCCAGGTGTATGCAACTGGTGAGACTGGGACCTAGGGACAGCTCTTGGGCAGACGGAGTGCCCGAGCCCACTGCTGGAGGGATGTGTACAGATGTATCTGTGCATTCTCACTAGTGGACCTCTGCACTGTTCAGCCAGAGAGGTGAGAAGGATGAGGCTGTCAGTGCTGTAGGAGTGCTCTCTCTGTTTGTCCCTGTTGCCTGTGGTGCCAGCTGTGTGTGTCTGTATATGGGTGGTTATAAATGCACTCCATGCATGTCCCTCCCGGGTGTACCTGCTCAGGCTCAGGGCTGGTGGGACCCCAGGCATGGAGCAGCCCCAGCTCCACCTCTCTTGGGCTGTCAGACCCTGCACAATCTGTTGCATCAAAAGCAGGGTGAGCCTGGGAGAAGTGTAGAAAGATGAGTGGTATTTAGTATCGTAATTCTGATTTCCTTCCTTTTGTGGGTTGAATGGTAATGTGTGCCAGAGGCATAAAACTACTTCAAGTAAGCTTGTTGGTGCACTCATTTTGTAAAATTTGAAACCTGGCTTGAGGTTTTTATTGTTGAGATGGGGCTTGTGGTGGAGTGAGAAATTTGAGGAGCAACAGAGTGGAGAACAAAAAAAAGCTGTATATAAACCCTTGTGTATTAACTATAGTCTAGCACTCACCTATAAAATATTCACCAATGCACGAAGCTGATGCATCAAAAGCTTGTGGAACGGCGAGTTTCAGATACAAATAGCATGATTAAAAAAGAAAACACCTCCAAGCCTGAATATGATATAGACACTATATATTTTAACTATATAGACAAACATGAAATGCCAATGTCCTTCAAAAAAGCAGTTCAAACTTGGAATTAACTGCTTCCTATTGAGAAGAATAAGAAAAAAACCCAAAAATATGCCCAAGGAGTAAATTCGTGTGTGTACAGAAATTCTTCTGTAGGTGACCTAGTTTTAAAGATCATTGGGAATTTATATTCATTGCCTGTAGAGAGGCAGGGTGGCCAGGGAACTGCTGCTGTGATGAAGCCCATGCATCCATGGAAATAGTGTTGGACTAAATTTCCTCATTGACATAATTCCAGTAAATTAAAAGAACTGATGTGAAGATGCACTGTGTCCCTATTTTCATGTTTGAGCAAAAGGATCATAAAATGTTCATTTTAGTTTAACTCAGAAGGTCTTTTGCAACATCCTAATTGCCTAATTCCTGTTTTTGTTTCCTTTTCTGGAAGGTGAGGTTTTTACATTCCTTTTATCAGTGGAAGTATTTTTCCTTCTCCAGGGGAAAAAATCCCACAAACTATCATCAAATCAATCATATTTTACCAGATTTATGCTTTCTTTTTTTGTCAGTGATACATACAGACATCAGGAGAGAAAACGACTAGATCATTTTATCTATTTGGAGATGAAGTTTTACCCCCTAAGGCTGTACAATTCTTCAGTGTCAAGCAGCTGATTTATATTACTTTTGTGTGCATTAGTTCTACAGCCAAATGCTTTTGATTGCCAGGACATCTTATTCAGTCTCAGTATCTCTCATGTGGATTTGACTTTATTTTTTATACTTTAAGGTATGATGAATTGGTACCTTACACAGTATGGAACATATAGTGTGCAACAATTAATATGTTTACAAATGGCTTTATTCCTTTCTCCTTTCAGTGGAATTTATATTAACATTGCATGGTATATATTTGCAATAATGTTTTCGGCTGTGAAACTTACCTCTGAAATCTCACCAAATGTATCTTCTGTACAATAGTGCTTTTGCAAAACGTATTGTTACTATTTTTTTGGTAACTGGATCATTTTCTTACATCAAAGCCTGTCAGGCTCACAAGTATTTCAACAAATGGAGTGATTTGTATACACAACTTGAAAGTTTTCTGGGTGAGGTAGAAAAGCAAATCTGAAACAAAAATCTGTGTCACTGATGAGAAAAGGTTCTGTCTTTGTTCTCTGTACGATCATTGGAGCGAGACGTTGTTTGTAGTGGTTCTTCTCTTTCCCAACAGCCGGCAAGAGCGTTCACTGGGCTAATCTTTATCTTCGGTTTGCTCTTCAGAACGAATGCTTCTGATGTGAGGCTACTTTACAGGAAGCGTGACCTCATTCGGGCTCTGTGCCGCTGATTGCACAGGCTGTTTTCAAAAGGAAACAGGGACTTGCTAGACCTGCCTTTGCGAAGAGCCAGGGCTGAGCTCTCCCAGGAAGCTGCTCAAGGAACACCCTCCACCTGCCGTCCCACGGGCTCTCGGGCTGATGAGGAGAAACTTTTTTGCACGCATGTGTTAACTGTGAAATGGATTTTCCAGGTTTGAAGGATTTTAGACTTATTTATCTCCTAAAATATTTGTCAGCTGAGGAATAGCTAAGCTTTGGATTCATTTCTGTGCTGTTCTTCAGAAAGTTTTGCGTTTTTGTGAACGTTGCTTCCATTACCTGCAGGGAGAAAAGACTAAACTGCTCTACAAAAACAAGTGATGTGTGTGAACAAATAAAACTCTTTGTAGATACTTGTGTTTGGTGGGTACAATAGAATAAAACTGGTTGCCTGGGTTTCAGCTATTTGAATAGTTAGCACTATATTTTGGTAGGTACTAGTGTAAATATTTAAATTGTGCACTGAAGGCATCATTGGCTTAAGCACTAATTTGATTTTTGGAGGGAAAGGTAGTTAAAACTGACTGGTTTGGACAGTGCCTTTTTGTTTATATTGCAACATGAACTTTTGTGTGTTTTGAAATCCAAGGGGGGTTGTCGCCTTAAAGTTTTATTTGGATTCTTGACATAAAATATTGCCACATTCACCTCACATTCTCTTTTAGTGAGATTTCATAGAGCTGTTGGCTTTTTCTCATGCCATAGTTTAGAGGTGCCGTGTTGATGGTTCATTTTGTGGATTATAGATACAATACCACTGCTCCATTGTACAGTGGTGGTTGAGATGCTTTGTTTTGTTATGTCATTACTATAGCTTCTCAGGCTATTAATAGCCCAGAAATAGGACTGAATATTAAATGAAAGCAGAACACTGTGCAGCATTGTCTACAACATGATGTTTCCATGTTCTCTCCATCACTGATTGAATTATTTTCAGGAACTCTCTTCATTATGCATGAGCCAAAAATTTTCATGATCAAGGGCAGCAAAAAAATCTGTTGGACTGCCTGTTCTATGACTGTTCACAGAAGCTTGAGATTATCGTTACCTAAAATAGTTTAAAAGCAAATTACAACTGCTTATTAACTGCTCTTGAAAAGAGGGAAATGCCTCGCCTCCCCAGTAATATATCTGCATGTATATATTGCTCACTTTCTTTTATAAATAGATGCATATGCTCTATTTTATCTTAAATTTTATTTCTCTGGAGGGTGGCAGATAAACAGGCATCCTGCAGGGACATACCTTGCAAAGTTATGAGACAATTCAAATGGGGAACAGAAGGACTGTGGTTTGTTCTGCCACTGTGATCAGTACGTGTCAACACTTTCTAGTGAAAGCACTACCCCATAGGAAAGCTGCCACTCTTAAAAGTTATTCTTTTTTAGACATTGCTGCTTTGTTATCATAACTGAAAGAATTGCGTGCAATAAAGCTGTGCTGTGGGTTTCAGTTGCTGGAAAGTTTCACTCTCAGGTTATTAAAGAATTGTACTAGGTATAACTGATCCTGAGATGTACTTTACATATCCTTTTCAAACAAATTTGCCCTAGAATCAATTACTTTTGCCTAAGCAAGAATATTTTATAACTAATAATGTGATATATCTTGCTGATACAATCTTACAGATCTTAATTTTCAAACCAGACAAAAAACATGCTTCTATTTATTTTCAAACTCTTTTACAGATAATTTATATTCCCTGTTACTCGAGGGTGTATGAAACAGTCCTTTTCAAAATCTATGGAATATCACATGTTGCATCTACTCCAGGAGCAAATAAATTTGGATAGTCAGAGTTTTAATAAAAATAAATACCTTGTGTAGGGGATCTTTTTTGACTGATAAGATTTCAGATTTTGCTAGTTTTAGTTTATATCCAGATCTAGAAACTGCATGTTGAGTCCTTCCTGTATTTTCTTCTAGAGTTTGGATGGATTTCTTGATTTTGAATGTAAGATTCTTTTCACATTTAAGAATCATGATTTTGCCTAAAATAAGAGAAATTATTTCAGGAGCTAGTTATACTTGAAAAAATAGCTCTAATGCATGTCAAACTATGAAATACACCACTGGTCTCACTGTTTGTACAACATGCTCTGTGGTGCTCTGACTGATGCTTCTTGATCTCTCTGTACCTTCCCCCAAATTCTTGCAGTTGTCTCCTTCTCAAGTTATTTTTGTGAGCATTAGAGAATAATTTGTTCATGGTAAAGTGATTTTTTTTTTTCCAAAGGGTAGGAGAAACAGTATGTATGGGAGCAGGGTAATAGGACTGATTTGTAAAAAATACCCTGAAGATTTTACTTCTCTTCTTTCATCACCTTGCCTGGTCCCAAGGCTGAGTCAGCCTTCACACCCAGCCTGTGACTGACGACTGAGCTCCAAAGAAGGATAAACAAGATTACCAAAGTGGAAATCCTGACCTTCATGTCTTTTCTTTGCCTCAGCTCACAACGGAACATAAAAAAATAAAATTCTCTTAGCCCTATCTCCTCTCAGATGTGAAGGATGGGCATTTATTAACAGTGTTGTAAGTCTGAAGCTCTAAAGATTCAGAAGAGGCGAGGTAATATAAGGACAGATCATATCTTTTATCTTTTCATGATACAAATTCTCCCTATGGATAGCCCTTGCTCATATTTTGTAAGATTGATTCTGTCAGGTGCAAAGCATCTAGCAGCACTTTGCACACTTGAGCCATGGTAATCCAGACAAATCCTATTTCCTTAGTCTCCTGCCACAATATTAATGTCAAATATTTGTCATTGTAGCAATCCCTGTGCTTGTTGTGCTATGTCTGCAATTTTCATCTGAAAAATGTAATGTAATGGTAATGGTGGCCTTTCCACTCTACTCTGTATCTAGTGCCACTTCAGGTTCTGGCTTTGGCATGAAGCAGATTTCTGGTAAAACACCTTAAAATTACTGCAGTTATTGTACTTGTGTCCATAATTATTTCTCTTGAGTCTGTTATCTGGGCAGAGTAGAAGTATCTGATTTCTGTTGGCTCTGATTCTGTGTTGTTCTGGTTGAGATGAGTTTCCTATAAACACTAAGTCTTTCCCTGATTCTTTCATGTGTTTTATCTCCTTTAATTCTTCCCTTAATTTTCTTTTCATTTTTAGCTTTTTTTATTATCTTTCTGCTATGCACAAGGTACCTGCCTGTGAACATGATAACAATTCCTTCTTATTTCACCTTTGCTTCTTCAGGTTCAACACCACTTAATGGAAAGCATAGACACAGCCTCTCAAGACATATTTTCCCAAGGTATTAAGGAAAGCTACACTTGCTTAATTTTATTTTATTTTTGTTTTTGTGTAAATTTTGTAAAAATCCCTTTTGGGCCACTGAGAATTGTAGGGCTGATTTTAATTTAATTACTGCCCTAAATGGAAATTCAGAAGTACTGCTGTGGAGGTTGGAAACACTGGCTTTGCAATTACAAGGTTTTGGAGTATCTCTCTTCCATCTGCTTTTCCCTACACTGAAATTATGGTATCTCTCTGTGACATATGGGGTAGTTAAACCTCCTGCTGAAACACAGGTCAGCCACGAATCAATCCAGTGTCTTCCTTTCTTTCCATGATGTCACTGCTTGGCAATTTGGAACTCATAGGTGTCGAGGAGAAAGGTATAACCATAAATTCAATTTTACTCAAACTAAGTAAATTGTCTACAACAATTAGATCCTTTCACCTCTGTCACTACTCATTCCTATTTTAAATACCAGAGAGTATATTTTTCTGTGCTGTATTTCATCCCAAAGTCAATTGTGTTTCAGTGCTGGATGGAGCTACCACATGTGGGCTTTATCCTATGTTGTTCCAGCTGCATGGCATTCTAGGATTTGTGAGAGTTAAAAGTCATGTATCCTTAAATCTTCACTAAGTATGGCTTGATTATAAAAAAGCAAGTAAATCTTGCCTGGCTCAGAAGCACCCAGCTTTTGCCATGTAGAGGAACTCAGAGAAGCAAAATACTGGAATGCCTCTGATGGCTCCAAGTTGGTGTAGGTCTGGCAGGACTCCTTGGCCAGGAGCACTGCCACGGAAACACACCGAGCACTTCTGAGCTCAAGCTGGCTCCATGCTTCAGGAAATGCTGCCCTGGCATGTATCCCTCCTGTAATCTGAAGCTCTGGAAAGTGTGATGCACACGTCAGCTGGCTGAAACCCCTAGTACAGAGTAACATCATTACATCCATATATTTTAAATCTATGTCAGTACCATCCCCCATCAGCTGGGAATGTAAATTCATTGCTATTAAATCATGGGTTTGCTCTGTCCAGACCTTTTCTAAATTAGAGCCTTTCATTTCTCCTTTTCAGCTGTGCTTATGCCTTTTTGGACGACGATCCTGCCTATGAGTGCTCCACAAATCCTCTGACAGGCTCCCTTCCTGCGTGTCGCCGCAGTCCTCGACTGCTTTCTAATGGTTATTATGTTTTGACAGAAGACAGTTTTCTGTCTGATGAAGAGGGCAACGTAACCCTGACACCATCCCACACAAGTGTTACATATAAAGAGAATTTAGTTCGGTAAGTGAACTGTGTGCAGATTTTACCCCATGCTGGTGATTGCCTTCACATCTCTGGCCTTACCTAGAGGTGTATCTGGAGGTGTCTTTGTGTCTGTCTACATTTTGCTTGGCATAAGATCAGCATTACTTCTGAATGGGAACATCTCAATTGCTTTAGAGAGTGCAGTGAATGAAATAACCTGATTTTCAGTCATGTCTTACTATCCAAAAACTCTTCAGTGCACAGTTGTTGCTATAATTGAAGTTGTGTCCAATAAAGGAAAAGCAGAGCTACAGCTTGTTTTTGCCAATGGGGTGTTACTCTGATAAGGAGTAGGAAAAAAGTATATATAAAAATCTATGTCTAAAACATACACACACACACACACATATATATATATAAAAATAAAAAGGTGTGGTCCTAGAATTCTTAGTCAAGAAAAAATATCACTTGATTTGAAAAGAACAACAGTTTAGGAAGGTATGTAAAATGTAGTTAAAAAAAATTGAAGTTCGATGGATTCAGACTACCCCAAATAGGATATAGCGGGGTGCAACTTATGGGCAGCCTGAGATACTCACAGTAGTATCAGAGACCAGTAGCTGTGATGTCATTTGGAACCACAGTATCCAGTATCACAACAGCGTGATCAGCCCTGCTGTTAATACATTCCCTGACATACTGGGGTGTGCAGCAGCCATTCCTGGTGACGTGCCCAGGGTCAAGAACAGGGCTGGGAGCAGCACCCAGAACCTGATTCTTTCATGTCGTTCTTGCAAGCTTTAGAGCTCTGTCCCTGCTCAGCAAGAATAATTAGCTCTATTCCTTGGCAACATATCTTTTCTTTCTAGTGTATTCAGGCGAAGGAAAAAGCTCCGTCGCTCTCTTGACAGCTTGTTCAATCTCAGTGCCTCCAGCTCATGGCTCAGCTCCACCATTCCCAGCAAGATGGAATTCTCCTATGTAGAGGATCCTTGGCCTGATGGATGCAGTAAACTAGAAGGCAGTCACAGTGACACTGGTAAGCCCTGATCAGGTACCAGGTAATCAAGACAAAACACTGCAGTCTGTGTTTAGTGGGAGTTGGGTATCTCTTTCTAGAAGTTTTGCAGGAGTTGTCTGCCAAGGCGTGCAGGTAAAGGATAGATGAACTACAGAATTCTAAGGGGTAAATAGAGCTCCTGGCATTAAACCAGAGTATGAGTCTGCAAAGACCTCTGTGCCAAAAGGTCATTTTTTGACTGAATTTGAATGCAAAGTCATCACCAGGAATGTTTATTCTGGTGTGATTAATACCTGGCACTGTCTGCTTTCACCTGGCTCTTTCAATAACTTCATCTGTTATGCTCTATGCGGTTCTGTCTTTACTCTGCATATTTTCTCCTGCATACATTTGGACCTGCCAATTCCCTACCCATAACAATTTGGAACCCTTCCTGTGATTCAGTTATTAATTCCTAAATTCATTAATACGAAGTCTCAGAGCTCTTCTTTTGTGCAACCTCAGTTATATGTGCACTTCTTGTAGGTGATTCAGACTTTTCTTCTGAATATAATAACCATGTGTCACAAAGGCAAATCCCAGCATCGAATGGAGCATCTCTCACCAAAGATGGTGAGTTTTTTCAGTTTGAGGAACCATTTTGTGCTTCAAAATCCTGCTCTTCATTTATGATAAATGCAAATGAAGAGACCTTAAGCAATGGAGGTATGTTATGTTCTTATTCTGACATGCCTTATTTTTAGAGTGAACTGAAAACACACTAAAAATATGGATCTGGCCCCTTTCAGAATAGAATTTATTTACTAAACCATGTATTTTAAATGGATGATTAAAAATAACAAAATCATAAAATTGGAATTTAGTTGATTACTATCCCCTGCTCACAGCTTTCCCTTGCCCATTTTTCAGAAAAAAAAGAGGAGTGAAGAGGAGTGAAGAGGAAAATGGAGGAAAGGGCATGGGAGCAAAAACTGAAACAGGCAATTATGCAGAAAGGCTTGTGTTCTGAGAGCATGGAGGGCACGGTGTTTCTGTAGTTGTGGGGGAAAAAGACTCCTGAGAGACACCCAGAGCATGAAAATTAGGTTTCTGCTTTGAATCACTCCAGGCTAGTTCTCTTTAAAAGCAGCTGAAGAGACTGGTCTCACAGGCTGAAGGTAGTCTTTGCAAATACCTCCTGTCATATATTTACTTTCATTAAAAGCCATTATTTTCCCGATTTTTATTTTAGAATCCAGGACAGTGCAAAATGTCATTTCTCAGATGGCTGCCCTAATCATGTGTTTAATCATTTCAGTATGTACAAGGTAATTTTTATTTCTTTTCTTTTCTGTTTCTGACACCTGTGCTTGCTTCATTTCAACTAGTGAATAAAACTTAAATTAAGGGTCACAATCTCAAAGTTATATGCATCTTACTGTGAAAATGTATTTTCACATGATAGTCAATGCAGGCAAATATCTGAGCGATATAGATATGCAGAAAAATGAGGAATATGTATGCAGATATGAAAGCTACTTTGCCAAGTGTGCTTTGACAGGAGTTTTGGCAAGCTGAGAAGAATCAGAATGGATCCATATCTTTCTAAGTGGGTTTTTCTCTCAGTCTGAAAGCTGAGGTCTTTCTTTCCAGGAGATTATCTTCAATAGTTTATGTAATTTAAAGTTTCAAATTACAGTTCACCTGCCAGAGTTCAGAGGGTTCATCTGCAAGAACCTTTCCTCCTCCTCCCACCCAGGCTTTACCTCTTTTAACCCCATATTCATCTCTTGGCTTTGTCTAACCTTTGTGGGTATTGTTATGTTCTCAGATATTTTCTGGGAGGATTGTCTGCCACTTTGTTGCTGATAATTTTAGTTTGTAAGTACAGAATTTCTTTACTTCCAACCCAAATTATTTTACTAAGTCACATCTGAGGACCAAATTCTATCCTTGGATGTATATCCATGGCTCTTATTGATCCTCATAGGAGCAGTATATGGTCAAATGGGGACAAATGTAACCTTCAATCCATTACAGCATTTTGCATTTGAATTTCACAGTTCTTTTGTCCCAAGATGCTGCCGTGTCATCTTTCTTCAGTCTCGATACAATTTTCAAAACAACTAAGTTTTGGTAAGTGGCTCCAGTGCCATGCGATGAATAGAGGAAATTAGAAATTTTATATTAAGAAGAGGAAGGAGATTTCTTCTGTTGTTTTCATGTGAGAAGATAGAGGGCGGGATCTGAAGTTACTGATGGAGTGTTTGGCTTTTCCAGTTAACCGATTTGTATTCATAGAAACTTTCCGTTTATTTTGAAAACCTGCCTTTTCATAATGCTCAATAAATGTTGTAGCAGAAAAGGAAGGTAAACCTAACATGCCATAACATGATGCAGAGACAGACCAAGCAGCGTAATTTATGATTCCAGAGGTGTGCTTTCAAGCCTTGCACTGAAGTCCACTCCAGTCCACCAGACCTAGACTTTTCTTTTTAACTGGAAAAAATACCCCCAGCTAATTATGATGCTCGCCCCATCACCACCTTCCAGGGGACTACAGAACTGATGTAATTTGGCCCCACTAACCCAATGGACCATTAGCTCACACACAGGCCTTCAAGCTGAAAGCATGTATGGATGTGCTGGATTTATGAATTACCATTCTTCCACCTTTTTCTGCATCACAAAATGCTAAATGTCTTAAATCTAAAATGCTTCTAAGACTTAAAAAGTTTGGGCTTATCTGAATTTTTATGGGGTGAAAGTGAAGCTCAAGAGGATCCTGTTTGTTTCTGGAACTGTCAGGGTTCAGGAGTTCAGTATATGCCGAGGGCAACAAGACAATCTGGCAGACCTCAGCCTTTGAATTGAGTACATTGGAAGTTAGAAGCTGCAAGGCACAACTAGGACAGCCCTACTGCAATGATAGTCTCATTTTTTGAAGGATGGTGTATCAGTTTGTTACTATGTCTCTAGTCCCTAAAACTTTGATTGTACCAAAGGCACCAGGTCAGGACCAGTGTGTTGCAAGCACATGCCCCAAAGTGCTGCTTTCCCTCTTCCTGAATAGCTTAGCCCTGAGTCATAATGAAGCTGTTCTTCACAAGAGAAAAACACACTCCGAGAGCTTTCCAGCAGCAGGTATACAGAGAATGCCTCTTTTATGCTCATCACAAGTGAGAAGTTACCTGCTCAAACAAGTAGTCCTACAGCTTAGCTGAATTTGTCAAACAGGACCTACTGATAATATATACTGATTACAAGAAACTGTGATTTAAATCAAGATATACAAAAATGTATTCTTCTTTTTTTTCCCCGCAGAAGATAATAAGAAATAAAGAACAATTGGTGAGTACATGTTTAAGTTTAAAAAGAATTCCATATTTTTGGGGATGAGTCCTATTATGGAACAGGGTTCAAGCACACCAGAAAGGTTCCATGGACTTTTCATTAAAAGAAGGTTTAACTGCAGGACCCTTGCCAGTTTCTACTGCAAATTACTCTACTTTGATGTCTACAACTCCTTTTTTATTGCATTTGGATTATATATTTTCTTTCTATTGTCTGGCAGCAGTGTCTAAATAGTGTAAGCTGTTAACAATAGCTGTGCTTCAGCCCAGAGAAGACGTTTTCCAGTAACAGGCAAAACAAGTCTTCCTTTTCCCAAGTTTGAACCGAACAGCAGGACCAGGTGCTGTGCTGCTCTGACTTGGTAGCATTCCACTGCAGCAGTGAAGCAGCATCAACGTGAATCGGTCCAGAATATCTGAAAAACAGTTATACATTCTTCTACTTCCTATTCTTTTTCACTCAAGCCTCATCCTCAGGCTCCAGTTTTTGTTTATCAAGCATTTCTAAGCCTCGCTGCAGCTCAAATCCTTAAAACAAAAGCACTGATTTATTTGTACTTGGAGTTGGTCATCCCAGTCCTGGCTCTGTTATTTCCTTTGAGTCTTTACTTCGTCAAGATAAAACTGAAAAGAAGGAACCAAGTGGAGCTGTGCCCAGTTTGTGTTCCTTAGAGTGTGGATACAACAGCCTTCTTTATCAGTTTCGTGGTTGAGTGCAGTTCAGTTTCTGAGATCTAAAGGCATCTGCACAGCTGCAGACACAACCTGGAAAACCTTTCAGTCAGCCCTAAGAATGTGGGTGTTAATCCTGAGAACAAAGCATTTTAGAAAGGAGTGCAGTCATTTGATAACTTTGCCTGTGGTGACAAAAAGTCCTACTCACAGCATGCCAAGCTGGGGACACTACATATGGCACTTCTTAAAGTCAGTGGAACTGTTTATGTAAGGGCTGAAACACCAGAGCTTGAAAGCTGACACTGGTTTTGAAAGCCACTATCAAAGTTAACCAAAGCAGGTACTAGAGGATGGAGTGGAGAACTTGGCACTTGTTGCGTGGCAGGACTAAACTAAATACAGATTGACACAGGTTGCTGCGAGACAGGACCTCCCACAGTTCAAATCGAGCTTGTCTCTTGCACTTCGTAAAAACTTAAAAGCAGAGTTGTTACTTCTGTGTATTTTGAAATGAGTTCACTAACAGTTTTCATTTTGCCTCCTCCTCAAATTTATTTTCATCAGCTCTTCAGCACTGAACTCCTGGATACCTCCTTAAGGCCATGGTTACACATGTTCCTATGGGAAAAAAAAAAACCCAACAGAATTGATAGTATTCTTCCTCCAAAACACAATTCATTTTAGCTTTATTTTTCTTCTGGTCAAATGTGAGTGAGACCTTACTTCTCGGTGACTACCTGAAAGAAATCCTGCAAAGAAATGCTGTACTTATAGTATCTTATCTTAATGAAGTCCTATGTGGGCATTGGGTCCTACAAGCATTTTGATAATAAAAAGTGTTTTGTAATTCCCATTAAATAATATTTTATAAAAATGATGTTATCCCATATTTTATATATTAGTTTTGTGTGACAACATGCTGTCAAAGATAATGGCTTTGGATAGTGGCTGAGTACATGTGATAACTGATGTATTATGTAACTAAAATAGTATTTATAATACTTATCCTCATATTTACTTGTAGTTAATGCACTTGAATAATTTTGTAAGTTTTAAATAATTCCTCTTCTTTATTTAAAGTACAGAGACAACTGAGAGTAAATATCACCATGTAAAACATGTTACCTATTTTATGCCTATCATAAAAGGTCCATTACTAAAATCACTTTTAAAACTAAAGGATTATAAAGATCTTTAGTGTTTAAATAATGTCCTGGAATAATAATCTGGAAAGTTAAATCACATTCTGAGAGAAAAGTCTAAGACTGAAATTACCCTGCAGTCATCAAAGCAATTATGCTGAAAACTAGAAAAAAAGAGTTCACTGTAAACTCATTAGTTCACTGTAAACTAGTGAAGAAAAATCTGACTGAGACTGAAAAAAATATGGTCTAAAATAAATTGCTATTATCTATTAATAAATACAAACTGTAAATTAGAATTGTTCTGATCTGGAGAGAGGGAACTCCTGGGGTCATTCCCCAATTGGAGTTCAAGGGCTAAAAATAAGATGCTCAGGATCTGTTAATTGATATTCATCAATGTTGAATTAACAAAATTCTATTTGGTTACCAGACTGGTTGGCAGTTCCCTTCCATATATTCCAATGGACATAAAAACAAGCCTCATCTTTTTTCTCTGAACAGAGGCACAATCATATGTTTCTTCCTGTTGGATAAAAGATTGGAGCCAGGATTGGTCTGATGAAAAACAAAAAATTTTCCAATCTAAGTGTTTAAATCCAGACTTTCAGAGGTAATGAGTATTTGCAGTTTCTATTAACTACAGTATCAAGCCTAGGATAAATCTGGAATGTAATTCTCTTAGAGTAAACCCACTTATGGATTAGTGATTAACTGACACATCTACAAACAGAGGAAATGAGTAGAATTTTATATTTTTTGTCCACAGTGATTAAACATTTACTTCCCTTTAATATGGCACCTTATTTAGAGAAAGAGAATCAAATAGAATTTTTGAGATATAGATTTATAACTCCCTGTGTATCTTCTCATACAATTTATTACTTTTTTAATATATTATTTTTATCATTATACCTTGTTTTATACTCTCTTACTTCAGCTGTGTTCAGCTGAATTTCAGGGTCATTCCTGAGTATATATCACATAGTGCTTTATAGCAGGAGTGTTGATGTGGAAGATGATAATATTGATACCATCCCTTAATTTATAATGTTTCTGATCTGTGAGCAAGGCTGCTTTATCCTGAAAGCCCTACTCATAGAGGCCAAACCATACAAAGATTAACACCTTTTTTTAAAGTTATATGGAATAAACATGGTACAGAATACAGGTTATGACCACTTAGTCCAGTTCTGCAAAATCTGCTTTTTGATGTACATTTTTATGAATTGGCTGCACTATTTTGTAAACCTCTTTGCACATTTCTATATACACTGAGCAAAACTGTTACTTCATATATATTATTCCTTTTTTAATGGTTTCTCATGCTGCCTTTTTCCCCCCTATCTCTGGCATTTCCATATCAGTAAAGTTGTTCCTGTGTCTCATGTCTTCTTGTATTTGAGGGTGTTTTCAGTAATGAAGATTATTATTATTCAGAATTGCATATATTTCAGTGAATTTGTTATTTGTGAGTTCATGTCCTGCCCTGCAGATTGTGGGAGGGTTTATTGGTACTTTAGTGCAAACATAAAGCCTTGTTTTGTACCAGTGACTACCTTACTTATTACCACAGAAAAACAAAATAAAATAAAAAATATTTGAAAAAACAGTAAATAAGTAGGAAATAAATAGAAATACGTAGGTTCAAATTCTGAGTGGGTATCAATCAGCTGGTTTACACCAACTGAGACTCTGAGCTGCAGCATTTCAACAGCTTTGTCCATGGATATCAATTTCCTGAGGTTGGAGCACCTTACATGAGTGTATATATGGATGAAGTCAAGACATGTTCAAAATACTTCTGATGCACTGTAATAATAGTGCTATAAAGGTTATTTTTGTCATGACATAGAAATATATTATATATTGTTTTACACATATAACGAATAAAGTTGTAATGTATTAAAGCACAGAAGTGAATTTCTTCAGGAAAGGCACATCAGATGGGACTTTTTTCTTCCTTCTCATTTCCATTCTCCTGTTTGTACTGTGGTTCTTTACATTATCTCTGGCATGTACATTGCTTCGTGCTAGGATTTCAGGCTTGTGCTGCTGAAAGCTCTTGGTACATAATTTGAGCGAAAAAAAGTCATGTGAAATTAAAGAACACAGCAAATAACATACTGCAGCACCTAGCTTTGCCCTGTGTGTGCCAGAACACCTGGTTAGGACCAGTGTGTTGCAAACACATGCCCCAAAGTGCTGCTTACTGTCTTCCTGAATAATTTAGCCCTGAGTCATAAATAAAACTTTCCTTCACAAGAGAAAAACAAACACACTCTGAAAGCTTCTCAGTCACTGGTGTACAGAGAATTCTTCTTTCGTGCTCATCACAAGTGAGAAGTCACCTGCTCGAACAAGTAGTCCTGCAGCTTAACTTAACTAGGTTTGTCAAACAGGACCTATATAGATCCTGATTAAAACAAACCATGGCTTAACTCAGGACATAGAGGTACAAGGGTTTGGAGTGAAGTTGAGCTGGGGAGAAGGGAGAAATAAAAGGAGAGTGGATTTAGATTTGTCATTTTGTCTCTGTATCCTCTGTTTAATGGGAAAAAAATTAATTTCCCCAAGTTGAATCTGTTTTGCCCACTATGGTAATTGTTTTTGATGTCCCTGCCCTTATCTCAATGCATGAGCTTCTTGTCACATTTTCTTCCCCTCTTCTGTTAAGGCTGGGAAGTGAGAACAAAAGCTGGTGGGCACCTGGCATCCTGCCAAAGTCAACCCACCACACCTTGGTATTTGGCAATTTAATTAATTGCAGATTTTATATTTCTTTCTTCAGAACTATCATCTAGAATCTCTGAAAAAAGCATGAACACCCTCCTCCCTTGTTTTTAGCTTAACAAAATAACATAGGCATTTCAGTGAAATCCAACATAAACAAAGGGTTTAAAACACTGTACACAGCGAAAACAAGATTTTTTTTTCTTTGTTTGAAATTGAATACCTCGATTGTGAATTCTGTTCCCAAGTAAAAAATTAATATTACTAGCAAAAATGTCATTATTTGAAGAGGCCTGCAATTTGATATGTGTGTAGGTAGCAGAACCCATGGCCCTTCTTTAATGTCTGTGATTCTGTGCAAGGGCCTTGGGCCACAGTGGTAATGTCCAACCAGCTGTGTAAACCTCCCTGTCCTCTGAGTGGAGTTGTTCCTTATCCAGTCAGACAGGCCAGGACAAATACCATGGAGTTAAAGTGCATAAGCTACTTCTGCTCCTTCGTGTCTCATTATCTCCACAAACCTCAGGAGCTTCAACTCAATGACACCTTCATACTCCCATCCTCTAAGCCACAATACAGGTAGAAAGCTGCAGTGTGACTGTGGGGTGTTGCGTTTACATCAGAGCTAAATTGCTAAATAAATGAATCTGATCATTTTAAAGAATCCTACTGCCTTACTTAAATTTATAGGTGAATTTCCTTTTAGCAGAAGATGACCTTTAGTTTTGATTAGACCTGCAGGTTAAAGAAGACAGGTGGGAAGTCCAGACTGACTTTCCTGATGTTATGGCTTTGATCTGATGACAATTGTGATTCGGAATTGGAACAGGCTGCTCAGGGACGTGGTGGAGTCACCATCCCTAGGAAAATTTGAAGGAGGTGAAAACCTGGCACTGGGGGACATGGTTTAGTGGTGACTTTGCAGTGTTGGGCTAATGGGTGGACTTGATGATCTTAAAGGTCTTTTCCAACCTAAACTGTTCTATGATTCTAAAATTGTACAAGCCAATGAATCACTGGGAACAGGCTGCTTTCACAAACAACGGAAAACATGCTTTCAGCCCAAAATGTGTGAGGCAAACTAGTTGACGGATATGCAGGAGGAGGACAGAAGTGTCATGCAAAGGACAAGACGTGAGATTTACGCCTGAGGAAAAGACATTTCATCTCTGCGCGCCGAGGGAAGGCAGGGCCCGGGAGCCGCCGGGCCGGTGCCGCTCCTGCTCGGGGTTAAAGCGAGGCCCCGGCGCCGCCCTCAGCGCCGCCCGCCCGGGCCGTTGCTGTGGCAGCGCGGCGGCGTCCGGGAACGGCGGCGGCTGAGGGGCGGCCATGGTGCGGAGTGAGTGTCGGAGAGCGCCGCTTCCCTCCCCTCCCCGGTCCCTGCCCTCTTCTCCAGGACGTGCCCCGCGCCCTGCGCACCTCCTTTGTGTCCGCAGAAGGGCAGCAAGGCTGGGGAAGGGACTGGAGCGCAAGTCTGATGAGGAGCGGCTGAGGGAGCTGGGGGTGTTCAGCTTGGAGGCTCTGGGGAGACCTTATCTCTCTCCATAACTCCCTGAAAGGAGGCTGTAGCCGGAGGGCAATCGCCCACTTCTCCCATGTAACGAGTGATAGGACAAGAGGAGATGGCCTCAAGTTTTGCTAGGGGAGGTTTAGATTAGATGTTGGGAAAAATTTGTTCATGGAAGGGGTTGTCAAGCACTGGAACAGGCTGAGCAGGGAAGTGGGTGGAGTCACCACCCCTGGAGTTATTTAAAACTCATGTAGATGTGACATTTAGGGACATGGTTTCATGGTGGGTTTGGCAATGCTGCGTTGTACTCGATGATCTTAAAGGCGTTCTCCAATCGAAACAATTCTCTGATTCACGTTCCCTCTTGCCACAGTTGCCTCCCTTCCCCACCATCCCCACACTCCCCTGGCAGCCCCCTGCCCTCCTGCCTCCCTTGGTTGATTGACTGATTGATTGATTGATTGATTGCCTCCCTGGCAATAACCCCCCATTTTATCTCACCATGTACAGCACAGCGGTTCCTTGCCTCTCAAAACAGCCCCCGAGGGGCCCAGCTGTGGGAACTGGGGTGGCCCAGGTGGGGTCCGCTCCCTGTGTGGGGCAGCCCGAGCAAGGGGAGATGCTGGATGGGATGGTTTGTGTCTGAGCTCAGGTCTGTCAAAGTGAAAAAACCCCAAGTGAGGTAAAATACTCCATACTATTACTTACGAATCGATCACCTTTCGCAGGTACAGCAGTATGACCCAGAAGTCTGAGTGCTCACACCTATTGCTCATTAAAAGGAGTTCCCTTCCTCTGTTATTTTTCTTGTAATCTGTTTTGATTGTATATTATCACTGGGCTGCCAGTCCCGTGCTGGGCTACAACAGTGCTTTGGACAGGAACTCCTCCTCCCTGCATGAAGCTGGCAGATGCCCTCTTTGAGCAGGTACTGCCTGAAGGAGAATGGCTTTGTTTCCTGAACAGCACAGCATGAATTTGAGTCTTAAAGTAGAGGTTGCATACTTCACTTTTCTGAAGTGCGGCTTCTCCCGCTGTTTCGTGATACACCTGCAGCTGTCCACCTGCTTATTCTTTCAATTTCTTTAATGTTATCCTTCATTTCTGCTTCCTTTTTTGAGTAAAACGTAATTTTTGGAAGCCCAGGCATTAGAACGTCAAGATTTGTTCTCTCCACTTGATTGATGCCATCCCTTCTTTCCTCCCATGTTCATTGGAACCTGGGAGTAGCTGCGATCCCTCAGGTCGCTGGTCCAGTTTCCTGTTACTGCACACAACACCAAAAAATCTGGTTAATGAACTTCTCACTGAGTTCAATGTGTCTTTTCAATGTCCCGAAAATGCTGTTATTTAAAATTTTATATAATTTTTGTTATCTTTTGAAAGCTCGTTTCCTTCATTCCTCTTAAATGAACTAGATCTTACACAAAATGTCAAATACTCAGTTGCTTCCCTACAACAGGATCCCAAATTAGGTTTCTAAAGCTTCACTGTAGCTTCTATTGTGAATGATTGTCTCTGCGTTGCAAATCATCTCTTAATGAAAGTGGACATTTTTGCAAAATTGCTGCAACAATAATTTCAATTTTCATCAGCAAATGGAAACTGGGCTGTAATTAAACTATCAGGAGTAGTTTGTGTGACTTCTTTTTGTATAAAGGATATAGAGCATAATATTCCCACCAGTGTGTATGTATGCAGACTGGGGAGTATTTTTTTCCTGCTCAAAATTACCTGGAAATAGTGGCACTGAAAAATCTGCGACCAAACACAGTAGTAAGCAGACCTTTTTTTTTTTTCTTTTCATTTCCAGCAGATTTGCCAAGTAACTTACTAGAAATGTCAGTGTTTTTTCATTTTTACAGTGAAGAATAAAGTATTTAGTCATGATTATTGACTTTTTTCCCTCTTTTCTTTGTTATTTTAATCAAGTTCAAGTTGAAGGGAAGATGATTGTTCAGATGCAACAAACCTGCTCAACATGGTTAAAAGAGACAAAGGCACCTTTCCCGATACGATTTATGTGCAGACAGATTCCCCCCTTCGATCAATATCTGTATCTGCACATTTAATTCTGTAAATTAATTCTGTCAGGTGAAACTCTGTTGAGCAGAAGGGAGCTTTAAGCCTTGGCATCTGTAATTAATTTAATATAAACAAAGTCAGTTTCACCCCCTTCCCAAAGACTGCAGATAGAGGAGCTGCACAGACACGTGTGAGTTTGGGCTGCACTGGTACATAGTTTGCTGGTTTGTGTGAATGTGTGCAGCCATTCCAGGACCACTAATGAAACTGGATGATTTCACAAAACCTCCCTGAGACAAAGAAGTGAAAGAGTACTTTTAATTAATACATGGTAGTTTGTTTTCATAGGTCTTTATATAATTTTTCTTTGTACTTATTTTTGTTCAGAGTCTCTTTGAAAGGCTTGCTTGTCTTTTTTCAGCATTAAAAATCATGAAAATACGTATGCTAATTTGATAAAACCCTGGTTTTTTCCTCAGTATTTTGCTGTAGTCCAGTGCTTGTCAAGGAGAGGAAAATTCTGGCACTTTTTGGTGTAGTGTACTGGAAACAAAGTTCTAGCATCTAGCTCAGGAGTGAGCACTGATTCTCGTAGAATTTCTTTACCTTCATGGTACAGCGCCTTTTCACTGTTTGAAGCATTGCCCGGCATTAAATATTACAACATGATAAGTCTGAACCCAGGTCTCTGGTGTTTTTCAGCCACTGAAACTCCTTTGCTGGCTCTGATGAGCTGGTAGTGCCTAAGAAATACCAGGTATATATTTCATTCTAACATAAACGTGTATAAGCATGAATTAGTTATGGCATAAAAAATATCTGCCCACTTTCAGCATTTATCCTGCTTATTTCTGTGCACACTGTGCTGGTGGAAGAATATGATGACACACTGTAGTTTGCCTCCCCCCGCTGCTGTCTGCGATGTGAACATCTGGCATCTGGAAATAAAACAGCATAAAACACTCCACTGCTTGTCTACATGAATCAATCTGCAACCCAAGCTATGCTGAAAATAGTAGCTGCTGGATTAATTTCTTCAAGGGTTGTATCACATTCTTATGGAAGACTCAGCAGTTTTCATATGGATCTTTCCAAATGTTACAGGTGACGTGATTGTGTTTCACAAAAGATGTTTACTGTGGCAGAGTGGGTCGAAGCTACTTGGTACTTGATATCTTGATATCTTTTCTTGCAGATTTTATTTTTTTTTGTCATTCCTACCGGGCTATTTGGTCTGGTGGAACAAAATACTTTAATGCTTTTATAATTTGCTCGTAAGTCAGATGGCAGAAAATGATTAAAAGGAAATATGACATCTAATGTTTCTTTCAGTCACTGAGGATCTTGTTAGAAGACGTGCAGAACATAACAACTGTGAAATTTTTTCACTGGAAGAAATCTCTTTACATCAGCAGGAAATAGAAAAACTAGAGCATCTTGACAAATGGTGTCGAGATTTAAAAATTCTCTATCTTCAGAATAACCTAATTCCAAAAATTGGTAAGTGTTTTCTCAATATGTTTCTTTTAAAATGGATTCACATGCGTAATTTTGAAATCAGGAAAAAAAAATCCGTTATACTTAGGGGAATGTGCTCCTAACAAAAATTCCTTTCCTGGTTTCTTTATTAAATTTCTAAGAAGATGAGCAATTTGCAAAGGAAATTTTAAATTAAAAAGATGCTACTGAGATATAAGTCACTAGAATATGAAACACCTTTTATGCATAAAAATTTAAAAAATCAGGATATAGTTTAAATATTCCATCTTGTGGCAAACAGGGAGACAAAGAGTTGACCATATACCATGGACTCTGATATCATAGGATTAGCTCTGTCAGGCACATTTTTACTTCCATTTTTATGCAAATCATATTTTTTTGTTAACATTGAAATAATTTTTATTCAGATAAAAGACTTGCTTTTGTGCATGAGCCAAACTTTCTACAACAAAGTCTCAATGGTCTTCCTGCACCACAGGAGAGAAAATTTCATATGGTCTAGTTTTGTGGGAAAAGTCTGTATGTTCCATATTGAAAGATGTGACATCAAGCTTTGGGCTGGAAAAGCTTAAATTCTAAAGATATTGTGTAGATGAACAACAAAAGTTCGAAGTGTTCAGAAATTATATTGGTATATCTCTTTAAAATTCCTCAAGACGAAGAAAAAAATACTAAGATTTTAGGAGGAAATTCTGTGCTCAGAACTTGTGGGCAAATCCTTTAAGTCCTCTCGAGGGACTCATCAGGAAGCTCTATCTCTACTGATAACATATGCATTTCCTAAAGTGGAGAAATCCTCTCCCAGAGAGAATAAGTTTTTTTAAACTCCTTTATGTTTCCTTGCCCCATCAAAGGAGGGACTAAAGTAAATTGGTTTTCTCTCTATTAATGTGTCCTTAGTAAGGCACAAGATTTCTGCTTGTGTTTTTTTTGTCAATATTCAGGCCTCCTTCAGGTTAGTACAGGATACTGTACTCAGATTGTTGCTTTTTGGACACAGTTTTTTTTCAGCAATTTCATTTTTGAGACAAGCAATTTTTATCTTAACATAATCTAACTGTAGGAGTTGAAAAAGTATGCAACTTGGTGATTCATATATTCTTGTATAATGTAACAGCTTTCCAAGGTAATACCTTAGTAACAAATGGAAAAAAAAAAAGGCAACCCCAAAACAAAAAACAACCAAAAGAAGCACCACCACCCCCTCCCCACATAATAGTGGTGACCAAAAGCATTTTCAACAGGGGCTGTGTTACAAAGTATTGAAGTTGAGAAGTTATTCTTCCCTGTGGATACCAATATGTCCTTGCAGAGGGTGCAGCAGTTCCAAGCATGCTTCTGAATACCATAGAGAAATCTATAGGTTTATATTGGCTCTGTTGAGCTGTATCTTTTCTCTTCTTGGAGAAAACCTTTCTACAGCTCTCGAGATCAGACTTGCCTCATGAGCAGGCAGGAGGTTGTCAGGCATCCACTGTGTGCATGAATGGTACCCCTGCCTTCAGCAGTCAGCTCTCTCACATCGTCATGTGCACAGGCATTGCTGTTACAGAAATATTGTAACAAAAACAAACATCCAAACCAAGCTGCACAAGTGCTTGCTGAGAAATTGAAGTCATCATTTGTTTGTGAAGTATGTAGAAAATACATCTCCAAGTTCTTAGTAAACTGTGGTAGGATTCGTGTCACCGAATTTGTGGATATCTCAAGTTTCCAAAGATGGAATGTCTCGCTACGCTTTTTTAGCCATTCCTCTTGAATTAGATATGTGTTTTATGGATTTGTGATAAAAATGTGTTTATAACTTTCCTTATTTCTTTTTGCTTCTTTTGTTTTGTGTTCTCAGAAAACTTTTTTGTTTTGTCTTTTTGTTTGTATTAAAATATTAATAACCATTAACGTGGTACATATTCTGATTTGTCCTTCCTCTTTTTCTGATTCATTGTTGCTTTGAAGTAAAGTAAGCAAGTGAAACCATAATGCCCTTTCCAGTGTTGAAAACTGAAGTAATCCATCTGTGTTTTGTTACAGAAAATGTGGGCAAACTAAAGAAGCTGGAATATTTAAATGTGGCTTTGAACAACATTGAAAGAATTGAAAATCTGGAAGGTCAGATTTTGAGAAAAAGCTATTTTGCCTTTTCATATTAGGATGCTTAAGTTGTGACTTGGTGTAAAAGAGGGTGGAAGCCATTAAGCGTGTCCACCTGGAGGGGTATTTTGTGGATACTTAAAGGATCCTTGGGTGCAGGGTTTCAATAAATGCTTCTTTGTAGCAAGTGCTTCCTACTGCTGAATTTTTCTCATGAAACTTTCTTAAATGTGTCTGGGTCGTGTTTCAAGTCATCTTCAGTTCAGGAATCAAGTGTCATACACAAGAAGGTTCTCTCCTGAGCACAGGTTGCATTGAGGGTCTGGGTTTTTTTAAAGAGGTTTTCAGAGGATTCTTTTCCATTGCTTGAAATCCTCTCTGTTTTATCTGTGTTTATTCCTTTATCCTGTCACTTTTGCACATTTCATGTGCAAAATCTGGCATTTTCCAAGATTAAAATCTAAGACTTGGAGCGACCCATAAACACGTTCCATATTACTTGAATAACTTGTGACTTCATTGTTTTCTGTTTCTTGATTCAGATTAGGCCAGTTGCTGAATCTTTAACATAGCCACCTTGACAAAGGAACTGTTAAAAAAAAAAAACCCAAACAAACAAACGGGTTGGTTGGTTATTTATGTGTGTGTGTTTTGGTTTTGTTTTATTTTTCTTTTGTTTGGTTTGTTGAGTGGTTGGTTGGTTTAGTTTGTGTTTTTAAGTCTGCAAGCTGATATAAGAGGATGTCTTAAATAAAAAACAAGCAAATAGTCTAAACATAGATTTGAAAAAATAGATTTGAAAACATAGATTTGAAAAAGTTGAAGAAATAGGTAGTGTAGTACATATTTGGGAATTTGTTGAGAAAGTTGCGTTTGTTTTCTTGCCACTAAATTTTAAATTCATCTTTCAGGCTGCATTATTTATTTCTGTGATTTGTCATTTACTTAGGAGTTACAACCCTTGGGATTGGCCCTTGCACAAATTTGGGTTATTAAAATCCCCCAATAAAGTGTTCTACGTTGTTTACTTTCTTACAGCTCAACTATGCATAAAACTTAGCAAACAGACCAGGAAAGGAAAATTATTACAGTGATATGAATCAAAGTTGAGCTTGCTCTCAGCTAAATTTTTTACTCTTGGAGTCAAGCTTATGATTCATGGACACATTATGATAAAAGGAGAGGCTGATAAATTAAAAAATCAGATTTTCCAGAGCATTTTGTTACCTAATTTAGAGTTTCGGTTTGTAATGAATTGCTTTAGTACAAACACTCTCTCACCAATATTTGCAGTTTAACCAGTGATAAAGTATTTACAATGATAGCTGAGTCCACAGAGTGGAAAACCTAACTTGGAGTAAATTTTTGGGAAATCTTATCGTTGTACTTGAATAATATTACCAGAGAATAAGCATACACAGAAATGAAACTCAAAATTGATTCTGCTGTCCTTAAGAAATTGGATTGGATTTTAGCCATATGATTGAGACTTAGCTGAGAAGGCAATCAGACTGTTAAAAACTAAATCCAGCTTTTCTGAAAATGAAACATATAATAGCTCATCTATAAATGTCCACAAAGTTTTAATATTAATAAAACCAATAATGTTTTGATATTGTGTATTTTATTGAGGTTGTTTTATTCCTGTAAATATTGTGAGCTCATAAGCTTTAGCTGTGAGTCACTCTTTCACTCAGAAAGAGTCTTGGAAAATATGTATTCTGATAGAATGAAACCAGTTTACAGGACACAAATGGAGACAGTTTTATATCCAAGTGTGTACATGTTGTGTGTATGTATATCATTTGTACATTTATGTTATGGAGAAATTGAATTAAGGCTTCTTTCAAACAGGCTGTGAAGAATTGAAGAAACTTGACCTGACAGCAAATTTCATTGGTGAACTCTCCAGTATTGTATCTCTGAAATGCAATATACATCTGAAGGAGCTTTTTCTAGTGGGTAACCCATGTACTGAATTTGAAGGTTATAGACAATTTGTAGTGGCAACTCTTCATCAGTTAAAAGTAAGATTTTAAAACTTAAATTTAAATCCACATAAAAAATGAATACTGCCGACTGAACATACTTATCCTAAACAAAATAAACACCTGCAGTGGGAAAGCTAATAGACTTTTTCTTAATGTCCACGGGAAATTAAATTCTATTCCAAAGAATGAATTACTACAATAGATAATATGATAATAATTGGTTCTATTTTGATGGAACTACAATTATTCATTAACTTTTCTGTCATCTTTATTGGAGATTCTTAAAGAAAGTTATTTTAGTTTTTTTTTTTTTCAGATAAATACATTGTACAGTTCTGGCACTTTTTTTCTCATTTATTTTTATATAGACAATGTATTTTTAAATTATTAGCATGATTGCAGAAAGTAAGTGTGTTGTTGGTACCATTCCAACAATATGTACCAAAGCTGCAGTGTAAGACAGTAAAAAGGTACAAGTTGGTGTAAAATTGCACGACATTGCATTGGCTGTAAATAGATACTTTGAGATTGTGGTTTTGTTTTGATATAATGATTTCCTGTCAATGAAACAGTCACAGGCCTGAGATATGCTCTCACAATTTCCCTCAGAGAAGCACCGGCACTGCTTAACTTACTAAGAGTAGATTCAGCTCATTCAGTTGGCAGTAAACTTACACATCAAAAGAAATAATTTCGGGCTGAATCAAAGTCAGACAAATACCAGAAATGGCTGAAGGTACTCTCTCTACTGTATAGTCTAATAAAACCAATTAAAATTCCTGGAAAATGCTAAAAGCTGATCTTAGACACACAAAACCGTTTTCAGATCTGAATAGCAAGTTATTGTTAACTCTTTTTAATAAAGTATAACTTACATAGTGCTCTGGATGTGTGAAAGATGCATTTCTAGTTATAGACAGAACTTAATTATCAAAATTGAACTACAATCTAATAGTTTTATTGATTTGAATATGTTTATAATCTCTCACATATTTATATTTATTTTTTTCCCCTTTGGGAAGTATTTGGATAGTAAAGAAATAGAACGTTCAGAAAGGATTAAAGCACTTCAGAACTATCCAGAAGTGAAATGGAAAATCAGAGAACAGGAACAAGCTTACCTTCTCAAAAGGGCCAGAGAAAAGGAAGAGGCTCAAAGAAGGATGCAAGAAAGAAAGGATAAGAAACAGAAACAGATGGACTCTAAGCTTGGATTTGACAGGTAACAGTAAACAACTGTTCATGAGTAAACATGATTCTTCTCTTTCTTTACTCGGAAGTTTGGCTTTTTTCATTAAAGAGTTTATATAATTCCACTTAAATATTTTTGTTCATCTTTATTGTTGATTCAAGCAGAATTATTTCTCCTCATGCATGTTATCTCTAATTAAAAATGTAATTAATTACGTACATAATTTATTATTGACCTGCAAACACAGTTCAATAGAATTTTTTCTCCCAAAACTCCAAGCTAAGTTGTCTCGGTGCCAATATAGTGTAATTAATAGTTTCTTTCAGAGGAACAGCTGGAAATTGCTTTTTAAGGTAAAGCAGGGGTTCCAAAGAAAGCAGCTATTCACCTATGATTGCTTTTGCCTTAGCATTATAACATCTGAAGACTGAAATGGGGTATTGCAGGCCTTTGGTGTTGATTTTCCTATTTCTTCCACTTCATGTCACTGATATTACTTAGACAGCAGCAGGATTTTTGTCTGGGGACATCTTCTACTATACTTGCCACCCATCTTATTTTTAATTCAATAGACACTGTTTCGTGAAGCTGCCTGCAGAAGTTTGTCCTCATAGATCACACCTGTGTCATAAATTTAGTTTTCTCTCTCTATTGATAGAGATTTACAGAAGCTTAGAGCTAGGGAGAAAAAATGATTGAGGTGTTAAGATGGCATTTGAGGAGATGCTCATTGCTACCTTATAAATTTCTAATCTGTTGCTGCCTGATATTGGAAATTCTTAAATAGCACATGGACTGAAGGTTTTCTCTCACCTGAAAGTTGTGAGGATATCTGAAAATTCTTCTTCTGAAATTAAATCTGTTGAACTACCTATCAGGGTTTTCAAGGGATTAGGTATAGTCATACTATCACTTTGTGGTCAGGTAAATGAAAAACATTAGGTCAAATTATGCTTTGTTTCTTTCTCAAAGAAGCAGAGAAGAGAATGTTCTCCAAATATATAAGACACCACTCTTGGTAGGAATTGTACAGTTATTATTGCGTTGAAAAAATATTATTGCAGTAATTTATTAGCAAGTTACTCTTCCTTCATTTCACTGGGATAATATTTCAGTGATCTTGTGATCTTGTGTAGCCCAGACTCCCCACAGCAAAAACCCAATCAGGCAGAAGGAGATGGAGAGCAGGAAGGATGCAGAACAGTTGAAAATGATGAAGAAGACAGAAGATTTTGGGAGGAGCCTACACCGTATACTCCAGAATCTAGATTAGAAACTCACAGATATATTGAAGAAAAACGGAAAGCTAAAGACAGTATAAGGTACTTTTTTGTTTTAATATCTTTGATGAATTGAAGAAGGAGAAATTTTCAAAGGTACAGAGAACAGGCAGGTGACTGCCTGACATTAAATATTACTGTGAATCGACAGCTTAAATCCCTGTTGCTTGTTAAAATAGGCTTATACAATCTGAATTAAATATTCCGATTGTTCATTTCATTTTCTTTCATTTTCTAAACTTTATTTAGGTACTCTTTATTTTATTTTTCCTCTGATAGAGTTTTTAAATATAATTTCTCATTTCAACTCCATTTTATGGAGTCCAGAAGTTTCACTTTTCTGTCAGCTAACTGTTTTGCGTAGTTCAACATTTAACATTCTTCTAAAAACATTTATCCATAGTGCAGTTTGTATTGTGTAAATGCCATTCAGGCCATGCTACAAGTTTTTTGCACAAGTGGAATTTCAGGCACCTTTTCTGTGTAACTGAGAAATTTTTTCTCATTCTTTATCAGAGATATTTGTCACGAGTAATAAGGGTCTTTCTGTTATCTGTGCTGTTTGGCATGGTGAATCTGAAGAAGTCTGGTCCCTGAAAAGCCTTTAAAACTTTATTTGTCACTGGTTTTGCTGAACATGTAAAATACATGCAGAGACTAGCAAAAAACCCCAGTATTTTATTGCTGCTGGCTTATCAGTTCCATAAACATTGTAAACAATGTCTTTTTGTTTTTCTTTTCTTTTTCTTTCTCTTTTACTTATGTAACATAATTTGTGCCAGAGATTTTTTTAGCTGTTCTTTTTAAGGGCTTGCTTTTTAAAAGTTTGGTTAAGCCTAAGTATTGAAAAAGTCAGTCCTAGAGAACTCTCCAAGAAATCTGGAAATGTGCATAACTTATTGCTATTGTTAATTCAGGTTCTAGCACTTTCCTGGAAGAACTACTGTCAAACCCAGATTCTAGCCAGTTTGAGTTTTGCTGTGTTTCGAAGTGCCTTGCTGTAGTCAAAAGTAAATGTGTTCCAAATGCTTCCCTTTAAGGATTCAAGGAGAGTCCAAGTAGTGCCATAATAAAGGTAGAATAATTCATTTCTGGATTTTTTCTAAATTTCCAAGGCATTTAAAGGAATTAAAAATCCTTTCATGGCTCATTTTGATTTGATGTTGAGAAGGTTTCATAGCATCTCATTTAGATGCTCAGTGCCAGAATGAGGCCACTCAGGTCAGCACAAAGTTCAGCAGGTTGTAGACTCTAATGGTTATGACAGGAGTGAATTTGCCTTAAAATGGTTCACATGAGTAGACAATTTCATCTGGGAACAAACTGTAAAGAGCTAACAGGTGGTAGGATATAATTTGTGAGGTGTTTCTTAGAACATCTTTAAAACAGGGTGGTGGTTCATTCACTATGCATTTAAGTGTCAAGTGTAGGAATTCAGGTATGGGGATTAGCAGCCCAAAAATCCCACATGAAAGCTGATTTATATAATAGAATGGTATTTAATACTTGGATAGTTGTCTTTTTTAAACAGAAATTGGTTTTATGCAGTCATTCCAGTAGCTCTACTTGAGTGTTTTTATTTCTTCTTCAAATCCATTGTATTTATAGACCAAATCTATTTTTATTATTTTTTTCCCCAAGGTGTTCCAAATCTAAAATAATTTATATCCCTCATTAGTGATTTTCCTTTAAAATTCTCTTAATCTTGAACTTATAGTAAGAAATAGGTTCAGGAACAAAAAAAAATAAAGCAATGCATTACTATTGGGGAATTTTTGAGAAATGTTTTCCTTTTTAATATGCTGGCTGAAGTGTTCATACCCACTATATTGACCAGCTGAAGAGTGAATTAATGCAATGTGACAATTACACTGCCATATTTTTAAAGAAAAGATATATTTTTACTTAGGTACAAGCAGACTTTTCTTTTTCATGTTACTAAGATTACTCTTCCTTCCCTTACTCATAGTCTAAATGTTTACACAGGGAAATACCAGTATTACAAGTCTTAATGATCTCACTGTGATCTGCTTTGTTTGGGCAGATAAATCTGAGGCAGATCATTTATTGCACTGAATGAAAGTCAGATGTAGTTTAATTGCTGATAGCTGGAAATGGATAGTGAATATTAAAGTAATATATCAGTATATCATCAATACATCAGGAATATGTATTGCATTTTTTGAACAAAGAACACAACAAAAAATGTAGTATGTGCATCAACAAATAATCTGTATGTCTGTCCTTTGGTCCTACTGTATCCTGTTTGATGCTGCTTCTAATCTTTTGACCATTAAAATTCTATTTACTAGAGCACAGTAGTGATTGAGAGACAGATGCTGTTTGGTGATAGGCCAAGAACTTGCTCAGTGGGAGAAATCAAGTGAGCATGAAGAAAAATGCTTTAGAATTGCTTGCCCATACATCAAAACAGTTGTTGGCAACAAGGCAAACAACTTTGCAACACCTTGTGATGAGTTTGACCATTCCTAACTAGAAAAATGTCCCATTTCATACATTTAAGCCATCCAGGTTTTCACGTGGTATACCAGATAATTTGATATACTTCTGTTTGATAATGGACATGGTGACATGCAGAAGTTATTGTCCATGTAAGACGTGATGTCACAAATCATTTGCTCATCTTTAGATGACACTCTTAATGTGTAATTGGACCTGTGATGAAATCTATATTGTTCTGAAATAAATTGTAGCCTTAACATCAAATATCAGATAATTCTTACCTCTTGCCATCCTCTTCTTCCTTTTTTGCTATTAAACATAATAATAGCAAAGTTCTAACCATTACCATAAACAATTTTTCTTTCTATTTTGTTAAGGGAATCAAAAAAGAGAGAGAAGCCTCCTTGGACATTGGTCACTGCAGAAGGAAAAGTTCTGAATGTGAATGCACCTAAGTATGTAAGGTTAAGAGGTTAAACAGTCTAATCTCTCTATAGTTGATCTGGGCAACTATTTCAAGATATGTGACAATACAAAAATAAGAGGGCTGAGAAATTCTTGTTGCAGTATTATATTCCTTGTGGGAAAACTGTATTCTAAATTTATGTTCTGATGCTGGAAAAAGACTCAAGATTTAGTTAAGTGTTGAAGATTGTTTAATGTAACATCTTTGTCTTTAAAGATTGAAGAACTTGTTTTTCTGTAAAAGATATAGGATATTTTGGTCTTTTCCCTTCTGTGGTAAGGCTCCTTCTTGGAGCATCTTGCTAATAGTGGAAGAAGTTTAACTGGTTTGACTGTTGAAGATAAATGTGCATGAGCAGCCACTTAAAATGTGGAAAAATACATCCCAGTAATATTTCTGGACAAAATCATTCTGTCCTCTGATGACAGATGTAAAACTGGCAGAACTGGGAAGGGTAATCATCTTCTGTGGCAAGAGGCCCTGTGACACTGAGTGGGGTCTCCAGCAACAGAGGATGGGGATACAGAAGTGTCTTGTGTTTTACTGTTGACAAAGGCACTTAGGTATTTGGGTGTTTTGGAATGAGTTTCCAGGGATATCAGCCATTGATTTTACTTGAACCAAACCTTCATTTTCTAAGGGAAAAGCAGGAGGCAGAGTGCAAACATTATTTCCTTATAAACAGCTCCCCATAGGGCCTCCTACAGGAGGCTGGGATGAGAAAGTGGCCACTTACCTCTCTGGGGTCCTCTGAAGAAGTTTTTCCATTTAAGACTGATGTAGCTGCAAAACCAAATCTATGAACATTCTTATAGTTAGCATGAAGACTGCTTTCTAAATCTTGGAAATTTAGAAATCCTTGCAAATCCAAGGAATTACACGTAGTGCACAATTTTCAGTAGAATACAGAGAATTAAAGGTAGTGGAAGAGTTTAGTGTCATGTTTAGTGTCATGTAGAGCCATGTTTAGTCTGTCTGTACCAGGAGACACTTCCCATGGTATTGATGTACTTTTTTCTGTAAAAATGTGTTGACTGAAAAAAAAAATTATATCATTTTCTAATCCAAAAAAGACAAGCCTAAAATAATTTATATCTTGTGTTACTAGAAGTTGATTGTGCCTCTAAAAAGCAGAGACATTTAGACTAAATCTCTAGCTATCTTTTTTAGAGGAAATGCAGAGTTCACTGCTAGTAGCATCCCTGTTTGTGTCACCCAAGTTTTCTGAATTTAATCCGTGGATGTGCCCACGTAAAGCCAGACCAATGAGGATTTTTTGTCATGGCTTCAACAAGAATGTCACAGCTGTTCAGTGCAATCTGGCAGTGTATTGGAGAGACATAAAGAAAGAGATGCAAGTAAGCAGATGGTGTTCTCCAAAGTTTTTGCTTCAACGTGGAAGTCTCATGTCCATAAAAATGTCCAAGCTTCTCTGATGTTCTTTTGGAAGGTTAACAAGAGGAATGGCTGCCTGCTGCTAAGCACAGACTATTTCTCTTCTTCAGTTCTGATTAAGGTTCCTCCTGGAAAATGTTATAATTCTGTTCTTTTACTCACCCTTCATGTGTTAGTGGATTCTCAAAACCAGTGATGCAGTAAGACAAAAAAGACTGTACAGGAAATAAAGCTCTTTTGTATTCTTTGCACTTTTCTATTAAAAATACTCATAAGCTACAACCTCTGTAAACCTTGCAAATTGACTGTATCAGAATACAGGAGAGCAAAGAGTGAAAAGTATATCTGGCAAATATTTTTATTGCTGAAAAAGTTTATCATCTAAACTGTTAACATTTGAGGATCTTTCCATTACCTGAATCCGGCGCATCTAAGTATTTTAATGTCACTGAAATAGCCCAGATAAATTACATTAAACAAAAACCTTTCATTTTATACTAATAACTAATTTATTGAAAGCTTCTCATTTGTAGGTGATTTTATTCTGGTTTTTTCTCTGCTTTCATACATGGGAAATGTTTGAGCATATGAGGAGAACTTACAAGTCTAGACTAGATCTCCTTACAGTTGTAATAATAGATGACATCAATTTATAACTGGTAAGATTTGTTCTCAATTTTAAGAACACTGCCAACAGATCACAAACATGTAGCTAATACAATCTACAGGCTCATTTTCAACAAATATAAGACTTGTAGAATCAAGGATATTCTGCAAATTGTATTTTACTTTGGAAATGCACAGACAGATATTTATACTTGGGGCAAATGAATTGCTATGAACAAAAATGCATTTTTTTAAACATATCATAAGGTTAGAATTACGAAGTTCCGTGTTTTTCATGCATTTTGGAACTGTTTTTTTCTATGAAGCTGTAATAGAGCAGACAGGTTTCACCAGCAGATGTCTCTCGTTCTGCATTGACAGAATGAGCTTAATTTTAACTGACCTTCAACAGAGGGGTTTTTTTCTTGTGGTTTGAGTAGGGAGAACAGAAAATAAATTTTAAAATGACCTTGGCTCAAATGCCAGTAATTTTTTCTCTTCATGGGCAAATTGCAACTGTTTCTAAAATGATCACATGACATATTGTCTAAATGGTGTTTGTATTCATCTAAAACTGCTAACATTTGAACTATGCTATTATGTTTGTTTATTCACTCCAGTAGTATTCATCCTGGGTGTGTTTCTTGTCATTGTTATTAGGCTTCATTTCTCTTTGAAAGATGATGAAGAAAACAACCAGATCATCTTGGATCTTGCTGTTTACAGGTCAGATTTTTTTCCTCCTAATTTTTGCCACTCATAAGACGTAATACGCGGTGTTTCAATTACACTGCTCTCTGTAATGGGGACTTTCCAAGAGGAAAACAAATAACATAGTGGATAATGGAACCAATCTTGAAGCCTGTGCCAAAGAAGTGAAGCTAAGTAAGCCAAAGGCCCTTCAGCTGTTCTGTTAATCCTGAATGGGGACTGTGTCTAATAGTCCTTTTGAGATCTGATGTTTTTTGCAGTCCACAGGCAGGTTCCTTCCACACCTGCTTTTTTATAATTATGTAAAATCTTCTCCATTTTTCTTTTGCAGATAAGGTCTGTAGGAAGTGGGTTTTTTGCTCGTTCTTTGGCCCTAGAAGTGCTCCAGTACAGTTCATCTATAATTAAATTCTTCTCCTGGAGACAGAGTAGGGTAGCCATGTCCTTTTCCCTTGCTTACTGGAAAGAGTCCATGGCTCATGTTAATTCTTGAACTGTACCAGTTCAAGACCACCTGGAAATGCATGTTCCAGGCATTTCCTGGGAGAAGTTTGGTTGAACCAGGCGAAATATGACAAGGAGACCTGATAACTTTTAGGTAGTACATATACTGCTAAGCATTACAATGACCTTTTCCATTCTTCAGGAAGGGGCTGGAAACCCACAAGTTTATCTACCTATAATGGAAACTTGTTATATAAAACTCGAGGTAGTTTTATAGCACAGAAATATTATTCATGCCAGATGTTCTTCCCTTGAAGCTCATTAATTTCCCTAAAAAGAGGTTTGCTCTGTGTTTCTGACTTACAAGATACAGATTTTTTTTGGAACCTCAGAAAATCTATTCAGGTGCAATAAATTGCTGGATATACTACAGAATCACAGAACCATTTAGGTTGGAAAAGACCTTCAAGATCATGAAGTCCACCCTTTGGACCATCACGACCTTGTCAACTACACCATGGCATTAAGTGCCATATACAAGTATTGAACACTTTGGGACCCTGGGCAGTCCATATTTTAATAGTCTCTGCTCACTTGTAAGAAATGCAGACTAAAACATTTAAAAAATTCACCTGTAAAGTAATGTTGTAGAAGAAGGGAAATGGGAAACATGTACTTGTGCATGCACATGAGTCACATCGGGTGTTAGATGGTGAAGAGAAAATGTTAAAGTGGAGCTTTTACAGGTCACAAATTTTGTTTGAAAGATTTAAAATTACTGTGTTTTCTGGGAATGGAAAGTATATGTGTTTGTTGTTTTCCAGCAAATTCTGTATAAAAAAGGGACCTTCTATTATAGATTAGTAAAGCCTTCAGAAGGAAGAGTAGCAAAATATTTTCTCAAGTAGCACATAGATTAATTTTCATATTAATTTAAAGCAATGAACTAACAGATGAAAGACCTTTTTGTTTTCCTCAAGGATTTTGAATTCTTGCAGTTATACAATAGCTGATGTGATGGACTTGACAGAATTTAGACATTATTTTAATTGACATTCACAGGAAGATTGTGGGCTTTTTTTCCCCGAAACTTTAAATTCTAGTAGTATTTTGTATAACTTAATAACTGAAATTTAAGATTGTGCTTTATAAACTGTGAAATCTTGAAAGAGCTACATGGTCTATTGTAGATTGATTCATTTATTTATATTTCATTCTGAAGACATTTGGACACTTCTCTACTTGATGTTGATGTGCAGCCAACTTACATACGAGTACTGGTGAAGGGGAAGGTTAGTGATTTCTTACCGCACTCATTTCAAATCAAGAGTTATTTTTTACCATCGTTAGTCAGTGGACTCTGGATCTGACTTCTGTAAGTTACCAGTCATTTGCATCTATGCAGAAAGAATTTTTTTTCAATACCTGCGTTATTTTGGACCACACATAAACTGTGAAAGTCCTAAACAGAAGATGTGCAAAGCCTGAAATAAAATTTCACTTTCCTTTTCTCCTCTCTTCTTATTCCATCCCCACAGTGTGCCATAATTCATTTTAGAAGAGAGCTTCATAGTTGCCCCAGGCTAGAATTTAGCAATTTCACAATCTGGAATTTATAGCTGACAGAAACCAATGGATGTATATTCTTTTGAAAGGGCATTTAAAATGTCATTCCAGTTTTCTCTCTTCTCAGTGGTTTTAATTTTGTCATCATTTTAAAAAAAAATTCGAAGTACTTCCACTGTAAACCAAAATCCCTATTTTTAACTGAGCCAACTGCATAAACAACTTGAGAATTGTTTTACGTCTAAATAGACTGGATAATCTTTCTCATTTAATTGCTAATATAAGTCAAGCATCATTTTATAACCTTCTTTATAAATGCCACTTCAGGAATGGCAGCAGTTCAGGAACATACATCTGACTCTACTTGTAAGTAAAAGCTATTTAGCATAATTTATTAGGTTTAGTAGTACCATACATAAACTGAAAGGATTTAGACCTGCAGTGTCCTTAAAATCAAAGGATGTGATAGTGGTGGGTTTGTATTTGTTCTGCTCATGTGAAAGAAAGTAAAAAATATTTTAGCATGATATACTTCAATCCCATATTGTCATGTAGCCATTTCAGCTTGTGCTCCCTGAGGAAGTGAAGCCAGACAGCAGCTCTGCTAAAAGATCACAAACAACTGGTCATTTAGTTGTCACCATGCCAAAGGTAAGTAAAATAGTCTGAGGAGACATCACACAAAGATCCTTAAATGTTGTGAGTACTTTGGGAATGTGTCTGAGTTACAGGTAACATCTGGCTTGCTGAAGATACACAGTGAAGCCTTTCCCATCAGGGCATAATTTCCAAAAAAGGAACATTGCATAAAGACAATTTAATTGCAGAGCCAAGCCTTAGTATTTAAAATCCCTCTAAAGGAACATAATGAAAATCAATATTAATAGAAATTTTTATTTCCTTTACTTTAAACAAAATCAGCTTTTTATATGCTAAAAGAGACTATGCAAAACATACAGTATTATACAAATATGTAAGAAGATAGCTTTTTTAAAATAATGAAAATAAACGCATACCTATTTTCTTTTTCCACCTGTGAAATAATAAAAACAAATCAGTTTATAAAAATTTGTATGGCACACATATGTATGAAGGTTACATCTTTGTTCAAATACCGGGATGGTGCCCTACTCTCATGTCTCGTGTTTGGAACAAGAGTTGCTTAATTCATTTTCCCTTCATGCTCTCCCTGGCTGGAAAGGTTTCCATGACCAGCTCTACAAACTACTGTGACCACAGAGCAAGGAGGTTGTGGCAACATGGTGTTTCAACTGAAACTGCTTGGAACAGACAGGGAGCTGGAAGTTTTAGGGAGGTAGAGTTCCAGACATGAGAATGCATTACATGGTGGCATTCTGTATGCTAAGGGAGAAGTTAATCAACTGCAGCATCTTCTGCTGTTACGCCTTTGGAGGGTTGGGTTGCTTTTAAGGCCTCTAGGATATCTTACACTTTTGGTTTTCAGAATATGGTAATCCCACCCAGGGATAGTTACAGTAAAAAACCAATCTCTTGGTTCTCTAGCCTTTAGGAAGTTTCTGCTGTGTAAGGGCAGGGGACATGTGAGAGTCCACCAGAATATATCAAATACAGCATTTCCTTCTGAAGGAAGAACCTATTTAGTTGAAATAGCTTCACCTGCTATATGGGGTCATTTCTTTCTCTTTGTGCTCTGATTTAATTCTAAGACTATACATCTAGTAGTTCTAATGAAAAAGTTACTTTTCATCTTTTTGCTTTTTCCTTTTGTGGTTATTACCTTCTATGTTCCCTTCTATAGTCCAGTCCCATACCATCTGTGTGTCCCTATGAGGACAGGCTCTCATTGAATCACAAACTGTCACTCTAGCATCAAACATGCAATTTTGCCAAAAAAATACTGAAAATAGTACTTATTTGGTTAAGGTAGGTATTTTCTTAATATTCAAAATTCACTCAAATGAGGATTTATGTTGTCATAAATTTGTTTGAAAATGAGGCCTTGACATTTGCCATTTTGGGTAGTATAATTTTCAAATGTATATAAATAATTTTGTTTAATAGTCACTTGTCCTTGGGATATTTTAAGTGCTGTCAGTTTTCTGTCCCATACCCTGCTTTTATTACTCATACATCTTGCTAGTCTCTCTGTGGATGATCAATGCCTTAGAAAATGTAAATATTTACAAGAGTCTCTGGATATGTATTAACTCTGCTGCCTGTCTATAAAGTCATACCTAAATCAGCAAAATGAGTATTCTCTCTTCATACTGTGATTGAGAACTGCCTTTATCCCATTATTAACTTTATATTTAACTTACCTTGATATTTTAGCTACACCTACATATTTTGCCTAGCCCGAGGCTCTGGAGCGTGCTTCATCTCAGAATACGGGATTCTCTAAGATATTTCTAAGACATGAGGAGAGAGAAGCACTATAGAATAACTGGGTTGATGTTCTCAGCTTGGCCTTGGTTTGGTTAAAACTACTTGAGTAGCTTGGACACAGTGAGAGATGCATGAATGGAACGCTGCATGGTCTCTTTGTTGTCAGTGGATCCTGGAAAGCAGCTTTGTGGAAAAGCACCTGGGAGTCTTGGTTGCCACTAAGTTGAACATGAGTCAGCAATGTTCTCTTCTGTCAAAGAACACCATTTGTATCCTGAGCAGCATTAGGAGCATTGCCAGCAGGTGGAGGGAGGCCATCCTCCCCCTCTGTTCAGCATTGGTGAGATACACATGGAGTGCTGTGTCCAGTGCTGGGCTCCCCAGTGCAAGAGAGATATGGACATACTGGAGAGAGTCCAGCAAAGGGCCACAAAGATTATTTAGGAACTGGAGCACCTCTCCTATGAGGAAAGGCTGAGGGCCTGGAGAAGAGAAGGATCTTATCCTGAAGAAGAAGGGGATTTTATCAATATGCAGAAATACCTAAAGGGAGGATGCAAAGAGGCAGAGCCAGGCTCTTTTTGGTGGTGCCCAGTTACAGCACCAGAGGCAGTGGGCACAGACTGAAACACAGGACTTCCCTCCAAACATCAGGAAACACTTTTTTACTGTGAGGGTGATTGGATACCTGCACAGGTCACTCAGGAGGGTGTGAATCCTCCAGCCCTGGAGATCCTCTAAAGCCATCTGGACATAGTCCTGGGCAACTGGCTCAAGTGGTCCCTGCTTGAGCAGGGGACTTGGACCAGACACCTCCGCAGGTCCCTGCCAATCTCCAGCATTCTGTGATCCTGTGATCTTCATGGATTTCCTGACCAAAGATGGATCTGTATTACTTCAGCAATTGCATGTAACAGATACTAACCTATTGTTCACTGTTCTATATTACAGTCACAGAATCTGTTCTCTTCCCCTAAGACTGAAATAGAGTGCTCAGTTTAAATTTTTGGGATATAGATCCTCTTCAGATGATCTCCATCCATACAAATTTTATTATTATTATTAATGGGATGTAATCTAGGAAGAAAAGGTATAGTGAATAATGATAAACAGCAGGAAGGCCAATAGATATTTTTCTTGAAGAATATTATGGCAGATTTTATTAATGCTTGAGAATACTAGTTTGAGATCACCAACTTAATGGGAATTCCTCATTGTAAGATAAAAGGAAGACCAGAATACATGCAAATTCTTTCAGGCTGTATTGGTGGCAAGACAAGCTTAATGACTATATTGCACTATATTTAACCCTTTTGTTCCTGATAAACAGTTATCAATGTTTTTTTTTTTTTTTTTGCAACTAGATAAATGGCCTAACACATTCCTTACATAACTGAAATGTTGTCCATTAATCTAAAAATAGTCTCCTATAATAAGCTTCCTGCAATAGTATCCTAAAAATGTCTCTCTCTTCTCGGTAACACAACAGAAATCTATCTGAATTCTAAGTGTTTTTCACTTGCTTTAGTGAGCTTCTGAACAGGTTAATAAACCTTTCATCATTCATCTTCCAGCCTGTTTATAGTTCCCTAGTCTTTAAAAACAAAACCAAAACCTCTTGCCTCTCTGATGACCTTGCCACACCACAGATGTTGGAGATAGTAAATTCCACATGAAGTAAAAGAAAGGAAATAAGGTTCACATTTGTTTCTGGAAACATTTTTTTAAACCATGCTACTTGCTACTCAACAAATCACCACAGAATGGGTGCCTTTCTAAGGCAGTATTTACCAACATTTTTTGGAAGGTCATCAAAAAAAACTGAAGGACTCAATGTTCAGTGAAATAATACAGTGACACTTTGAAAGTGTAGTGTTTATACTGTAATAATCCTCTGTACGGAGATTTTGCATGGATGAGGTGTTGATAGTGACTACATTGTACATGCCTCATGTTCTGGGAAAAATATTTGTGCCATGAAGCTTCTCAGATGAAATTTCTGCACTTCTATGCTCTGGCAGCATCATTTTTGCAGATGATGCAGGAAAATTAAAAACTGAGAGATTCTTCAATAGAATTTGACTAAAATTGGCATATATTAAATAAATGATTTCATAAAATGTCGTCAGTAGATTACACCAGCATTTTAATTACTGTCTGAATAAAACCATCAGACCCCAGTTTTATTAACAAGCAGGTTTTATTTAGGGTTCTGAGACATTCTATGTCATGTTTTAAAACTTTCTTTTTCTTGTTTTAATGAATCAGAGAGAAAAATTTAGACTTTTGATTGATTCTTTATTATATTAGTAGTCACAAATGAATGCTGACAGCTTTTTATTGCCTAGGCCTTCAAAAGCGATTAGAAATTTAAAGATCAATGAGAGTTAGATCCCTTAATTAATCTAAAAATAGGAGTTGTGTGTATTATGCAAGTCAGTGTTACTTGATAGAATTACATTATATAATTCTCACTTATCTAGGTATGGTAAAGGCAGTAATATTTCATTACCATCAAAGGCATGTGGAGACACAGCTGTGAAACCCTAGAAATCTAATAATCCTTCAGCATAAATGTGTTTCTGGGAAAATCTGTTACTCAGAGGAATTGCCATTGTAGAATAAGAAAGCCATTATAGGAAAAAAAAGGTGAACTGAAAATATGAACAAAATATGGTTTTCACATATTCCCTCTGTATTTTTGAATATATTCCAGCTTATATTTAAAACATCTATATCTAGAATTCTTTGATAATGATCTTAAAAGGGATGTCCTTTCTGTTTCCTAATTAATCATAGAATCATAGAATATGCTGAGTTAGATGGAACCAGTCAGGACCATCAAATCCAACTCTGTCCCTGAACAGGACACCCCAAAAATCACTCCATGTACCTGAGAGCATTGTCAAAGTGCTTCTTGAGCTCTGTCAGGCTGGTGCTGTGACCACTTCCCTGGGGAGCCTGTTCCAGTGCCCAAACACCCTCTGGGTGAACAACTTTTTCCTAATATCCAACCTAAACCTCCCTTGACACAGCTTCAGACCATTCCCTTGTGTCCTGCCACTGGTCACCAGAGAGAAGAGATCAGTGCCTGCCCCTCCTCTTCCCCTCATGAGGATGTTGAAGCCTCAATGAAGCCTTCTCTCAGTCTCCTCCAGGCTGAAGAGACCAAGTGACCTCAGCCACTCCTCATACGGCTTCTCCTCCAGACCCTTCACCATCCTTGTGGCCTCCTTTGGATGCTCTCTCAAAGCTTCATGTCTTTTTTATATTGTGGTACCCGAAACTGTACACAGAAATGTAAATATTAGAAATATTATCATACAATAACTTTCAGTATTGTATTAATTTAGTCAATTTTCCTATATACCAAAGGCTTTAAATTTAACACTGTTATTCTTCTACTGAGCTCAAAGTCTTATCTTTGGTCACAGTCTATGGCAGTTCTGGTTTGGAGAACAATTTTCCTCATTGATCACTGTCATTAAGAGCTGGGCCATCTCACTGGCTTGATGAAGCTCACATACCATTGTTGTATCAAAAAGAAGAAAAAATAGAGTATCAATTTTTTTTTCTTGAACAGAGTTAGGAGGACATCTTCTGAGCAGAAAATCTTTTATATCAAACAATATTTGATAATTGATAGATGTTCTAGTAGGCAAATCCTAACCCTTCCCTAAGTTACAAGGTCAGTTCTTGTCAAGGATATATTTTCTTATGAGTGTAGAATCAGCACGTTTCTTCACCATCCTTGATGATGTGCTCTGAGGAGAAAGTAAGGAGCATGAGTCTCAAGGGGATCAATGGAATGAATTTGTTAAAAAAAAAGAACACTTGAGGGCCTCCTGAAAAAACAGGGAAGCTACAAAGAACAGACTTTCCTTCATCAGAGAATATACAGAATCAGAGGGGATCGGCCTCTTCACACTGATTTCCAGAAACAAATGGCAGAAGCTACAGGCTCTGTCTTTATTTCATGTGGGGTTTAGAATGGAGACTAAATTCACAGGGCTTCTGGAACAGACTGCTCTCAAATCAATTGCACTATGAAATAGTCAGTAAAATGAACTATTTGGTATAGTTCCTGTTCTTCTTCCTTTCAAATGCTTAAGAAATCCCTCTCCTGTGCTGTTGTTACAAAGGGAAAGAGATTCTTTTACGGTGAGATACCCTTTTGTCAATAACACATCTTCCAAAAAATCGTGGTGGACATGTTTTCTTTGAGAAGAGAAATTCATTTGGACTTTGAACTCAAGACTCTGTTTTAGCAAAGGAGCTGAGGGAGTTTGTGGTCACTTATCATTTGAGTGAGAAGTCCAGACTGCAGCTGATCTTTTAATAAAAATGTCAGCATGAGTACTTGGACACCAGAACTGAAGTGCAGTCAGTAATGTGTATTTTTAACATAGTACTAAACAAGACAGCATATATTTAAATACAAGTAGATGTATATATTTAAATACTCTTTTATATATAATTTTATACGTTTGGCTATAATTCCATTCAGATAATTTGGTTTAACTTGCCTTATGTCTGTGTTTCATGCTGAGTGAAGAGTGTTAAAATATAACAGAAAGAGTAAATGTCACAAGAGCAAATTTATGCAGATGCTGTCAATTTTCTATATTTGAAAGGATATTTAAATGCTTATGAGCAAAAGCGTCAACTTTTATGAGAATTATGTTTTGTCTATTTTTATTTTAGGCTAAAGAAATAATCCTGGCTAAGCAAAAAGTTTCAGCTTCAATTAAACATTCTGACTGCAATACACAGCAAAAAACCACAAGAAGGTAATTCCTTTTTATCTTCTGCATTAGTTTTATTTTTGTGAGTGTGTTATTCACATGCCAGAATGTGCTTCTTCTATGTTACTGTTGAAAATATGAAAATACTGATTAGCGTAGAGTGAAAGTATGTCTAAAAGCTTTAGATTAATAGCCTGTCTGATGCTGTTTATTAAAAAGTGATCTCCAACAGCAGAACCAAAAAAAGCACTTATTTTTGCCTCTCAGTTTTTTTCCGTCAGCTCATTCAGGCTATTAACTGGTATATAATAAAACTAAATCACCTCCTGAGAATGGCCTCTGCAGAGCTCCTTGATACGGGACCCAAATCTGGAAACCTTTTAGAAAGCAATGATTTTGAATCTCTCTCATGAATGTGTTTTCTTACTGTTATACAGATTGATCTACTGCTCAAGTAAATAGGTTCAAAAAGAAATTCTACAAGGTTTTGTAACACAGATCCATCCTATTAAATGTGATGTCAACTCCAGCTCTTGAAATCTTGTGGTTAATGACTGCCCAAAGCAAGTGAATATCAGTGATGCACTATTTTGTTTTTAACCCTTAGCAAGTGCTACTGTAGATAGACAGTAGGGTTTACAAACACTTCCCCTAAGTACAAATACCATGATATATGTTTTGATCTTTCCTTTTCCTTCTGCTATAGCCAATGGTATTCATATCAGAATAAAATATGTTAACTACAAAGTCTCTTCAGCTGTTTATCTGTTTGTATTTGAAGTGTTGCACTTGTTCCCTTGTTTGATTTCATTGTGGTGAATGTTGTTAAAAACCCTAAGCAGTTAGTAAAAAATAGCCTTTTGGATCATGGCTGTTCTTGTTCTCAATATTTAGGACACTGGCAAAATTGTTCTGAAAGAGTCAGTTGTAATTAATTCTACTTTTACTTTCTTATTTCTAATAAAAATTAGTCATTAACTTCTTTTCTTGATGACCTGCCTTATGAGAAGATGATGGGGCACCTGCAAGAATTTGTTGAGGTGACTAGTGAGCCCCAAGGACTGCACCCTTTCTTTAGGCAGCAGTCATTATGAAAGTGCATCATTTTGATTACTGAGTATGTCAAATATTTTTAGAAGGTCCAGGCCAAATGCTGGATAATTAATCTCCATTATATTTGCAAAGACATGGAAATCAGATGAAGTCCCTGGTGACTGGAAAAATGGAAATATTGTACCCATCTTTAAAAAGAGTAGAAAGGAGGATGCTAGGAACTCGTGACCCCTCAGCCTCACCTTTGGGATTTCTACTCTGCCTAGGAATTGGTAGGATGGTTGTGTCCAGAGGGGAGTAGGCAATGACTCAATCTCTGGATGCAGATCAGTGACAAGTGGTGTCCCTCAGGAGCCCATACCAGGACCAGTACATTTTCATGTCAAGCACTCTCTCAGCAAGTGTGTGGGTGACTCCAAGCTGCATGGTGCAGTTCCCATGCCAGAAGATGGGATGCCATCCAGAGGGATGTGGACAAGCTTTAGAAGTGGGTTCACGTGAATATCATCAGGTTGAACAAGGTCAAATTCAAGGTGGTGCACATGGGTCAGGACAACCCCTTGTATACATAAAGGCTGGGGAAAGAAGGGATTGAGAGCAGCCCTGAGAAGAACTTGGGGATACTGGTGGGTGAAAAACGACATGAGCAGGCAGTGTGCACCTGCAGGCCAGAAAGCCAGCCATGTCCTGGCTGGCATCAAAAGCAGCGTGGGCAGCAGGTTGAGGGAGAGGATTCTCCCTCTCTGCTCTGCTCTACCAAGACCACACCTGGAGTGCTGCATCCAGCTCTGGTATCTTCAGTACAGGAAAGACATTGATGTTCTGGAGCCAGTCCAGAGGAGGGCCACAAAAATTATCAGTGGGCTGGAGCACCTCTCCTTTGAGGAAAGGCTGAGAGAATCTGGGTTCTTCAGTCTGGAAAAGATAAGGCTTCAAGGAGACCTTCTAGCAGCCTTTCATACTAATAAGGATCTTATAAGAAAGATGGGGACAGATTTTTTAATAGGGCCTCTAGAGACAGGACAAGGTATAATTGTTTTAAAGTAAAAGAGGAGAAAGATATAAGAAAGATATAAGAAAGAATTTTTGTATTATGAGGGTGGTGAAACACTGGCACTAGTTTCCCGGAGAGGTGGTGGATGCCTCATCCCCATAAACATTCAAGGTCAGGTTGAATGGGGCTCTGAGCAACCTGATTTAGTTGAGGATGTTCCTTGCTCATTGCAGAGGGGTTGGACTAGATGATCTGTAAATTTCCCTTCCAAGCCAAACCATTCTCTAAGTCTATTCTATGACTCTTCTTTGCAAAAGGAACGGTGCTTTTCCACAGAAGTACAGCTAAAGCTTTAAATGCATGACAAGAAGTAAGTTAAAAAAAACCCCTGTGTATTAGGAAAATATATTTTCTTAGAGCCCTCTGTTTGCCTTTAGTTTTGGCTGCACAGTAAATGTTTAAATTACAATGGGAGCATGGAAGTAATAATGTGAAATGGTGCCCTTTCCTGCCAGCTGATGAACTGAAGATACTCCGTGGCATAGTGAAACTCTAAGAATTTGTGTTTCATTTCTATGCAATTTTAAGTAATTATGAACATGCTTCTTGCGGATTTGGAGGGTTAAAATATTACAGGAATATATATCACAAAGTAGAAGTAGGAAAAGAGTCTTTGAATTACAGTTCTTTCTAAAAATAGTAAGTTTTGACCTCTTTAGCTGAAAAGTCGCTGACTAGCCAGATGTTAAAAATTTGCTGAATAGTTGTCTCTTAGATTACAGAAGAACATTCATTACAGTGATTACACTTGACAGCTACAGATGTCTTAGCTAAATGCTGTCAGACATATAATCTGCCAAACTGTAATGTAGAGCTTTAAATCTCTTTAACTCTTGTTAGCTAGATTACATGATGATACTGTCATTACTTCTGCCATGTATGAGAGATTTCTTCTGTGACTATATACAAAACTGTGTTTCAAGCCTTCAAAGAGGCAAGTTTCTGTGGAAGGAATTTGACAGACTGATCTATTATACTTACAAAGCCTCTATTAATCAGTAGCTGAGTGTGCCATTCCTTACTGGAACTGGCCTCACAGTTCAGTTTTAAGATACCAAAGTTGAGATCTCCACAGCTGCAGAGAGGAAATTCAGAGGTAGGTAGGAACTGACTTTTCTGAAGTTGTACTGGAAATCTTAAGAGTAACAGTTACATAAAGTCAACAATCCTTGTCTCATACCTTCAGCTTTAGACTATTCTTCCTTTAGCATGTCGGAGAAGAAAAAAATTAAATAAAACTCAAAATGTCTCTAAAAGTAAATATACACACGTTTTAATTCCTCCATTAAAGAAAGGTACATAGGAATACAACCTTTTTCTTCCATTTTTGGAGTTTTCTTGGAATTTTTTGGTGTTGTGTTTTATTATTGTAGATCATTATATACAGAGAGGTTGAGAAATGCCACTAGAGAATGCTTTAATTTGAAGAGGCAAAGGAATGGAGTGGCAATTTCTGCAGAATTAAAAACTAATCAGCAAGTTCTGATCTATACACACCTTTTATAATGAAATAAGGAATGCAATGTGGAGGTGATTTCTATTTTTGTTGTTCAGGCATTGCAAATCTGACTGTCCCAAGTGTCCTTTCCCCTCTTAGCTACGCAGGAGTGCACTGGGTGACTAAGCCAGCACGTCCTCTAGAGAATACCATGTAGTACATTAGGTTGGAAATCTGACTTATATTCCACTGGAATCAGTTCTTAGTGGCAGTGCATAATGTATGGCTTTTGGCAATTTTTTGTTTTGTTCTGTTTTGTTTCAGTTTGGTTTGGTTTTGTTTGCTTTGTTTTTTCCATCTGGACTCTTGCAGAGAATCTGGAACCTTGCTGGATTGTCCACCTTTGTCTGCTGGTGCACCTATAAATGCCTTTGAACAGGTTATCCAGTTTCAACCAAATTTCACAAATTGGGAGAGATATAAAATATGTAAAATTACCTGTAAATTATATTGAACTTGAGAATGAGAAAACCTGTATGTTTTTAATCACTGTTGGATTTTAATTCCAACCTTTTTCTAGCAAACATGTAACGATAAGATTCATTAACAGAACTTCTTTTATGGTTTGCAGTTTCAGTGATAAACAAGCATTACTGTACTTTTTTTTGGAGAAGTCTTTGGTTTTAGTTAGGCTTTTTCTTGCTTTTTAACAAATAAAGAATAAAAGACTGATTATTGCAAAAATTCTATACAGTTGTCTCACTTGAGATGTAACAGTGTTGCTGAAGATGAAACGTACTGCAAAGCTCTGTTTTACTGCATGACCCTGATTTAGCTTGGTTCATTTTGGTGGAGAAGAGGCAAAGAACACATCTGTGGGAAAAAAATCATAGATGTAAGAGTAAGAATCATTCTTTGGGAGTGAGAAGCTCTAATCTGAATTCTTGAAGCAGTCCTTGTGAAGTGTCAGAATACTGCCTTTCCACAGACTGAATGGCTGAAAATCTCTCCCAGTCTTACATTTCTACAGCTTGCACACAGAGGGATAGAGATGTGATGAGTTGGAAGGGGGAGAATTTGGTGTGGTGAAGAGAAATACAGTAGAACAAAATGAGTCATTTCCTCAGGACTGGGAATGGGAGGTAAGATGAGGTCATAAACTGAATTGCATTGCAGGCAGACTGATCTGAAAGAACTGCAGGAGGATTTATGTGATCTTTCAGAACCCAAATTCTCTTCTGTGTTTAAACCAAGCACAATGGGAAGAAAGCCAAGTGCGTCTGAAGAGTGGCCTCAATGACAGATGAGTAAATGTGTGCAAAGACCACAAATGGCAAGTCAGTTATCAGTTCTATTGAGATGTAATGCCTTTGATAAATATCTGGGATTAGAACATAGATCTTAAGAGTTGAATAGTTTGCAGAATTAATATTTTCTGGCAATGAAGCTTGCTAGCTGTCATGAAGACGTTGAGAACTTTTAGAATGCAAGTAATATTGTATGGGAAAGCAGGAATCACAGGAATTGTAGTTCAATGGACTTCTTAACCAGAAAGTGTAGTCAGATATGACTAAGCAACAGATTAAAAATGTTTTTTACTCAAATTAATCTCAAAGTATGGATTCATTTGCATTCTCATAGAGGCCTGGAGCTAATCAAAGCAGAGGGTGTGCATCTCTATCATTTGACTAATGAGGAGAACAAAAGGTGGGGTGCCTCAGAGGTGATTTCAAAATTAATTTGCACACAGGCATCTGATAATCTCTAACTTTAATAAAGGTGAGAAGGCTTCAGAAACGTGCCCTTCTGGAGAAAGCATTCTCAAGGAAACAATTCAGTAAGTTCCTGATCACTGCAGTCTAAAGTAATCTTTGGTTGTGGAAATGGGACAAGGACAAAAGTCTGAGGGCAGAGATGGACTTAAAAGTTGCCTTCTAACATTCCGTAACTTTGAAAAAACTTTGTTAGAATAAAGTGTGTTTTCAGTATGTTTCCCAAGTGTTTAAGACTTTCAAGTTTGGCTGACAAATTTAACAGTGAAAGGAGTAGAAAATAAGATGATATTATAGCCACATGTAGAAATTCAGAGTAAATTTGCATTTTGCAGGTATTGGAGCATATTTCTTGCTTGCAGACAAGGTCAGTTTAAAATTTAATATCTTGAAGTGATTATTCAAAAGAAAGAAAGGGATGGAACAGTGAAGTTGAAAATGTTGCAGTGACTATGATTTTCTGTCTAAATTTAGAAACATGGACACTAGTACTATATACATTCTCAGTCTGATGAATCCTGTTTGTGAAAGATATTTGTCTTTTAGAACAGAATATTTACCACTGATTTATTAGTTCTTCTTCACTGATGTTTAGTCCCTGAAAAATGGATTTGATTCTACCAATATTCGTGTCTTCCCACTGATTCTGAAAACTCCAGTTACAGCTTCATTTCAGGTTACACACATATATGGAGATTTGAAAGGCCTCTTACACAATGAAAGAGGAATTAATTTAAAAATTAACTTAAGGTACTTTAATTTAAGGTACCTTTAATTTAAGGTACTTAAAAAACCATAATTATTTGTTTAGATTACCTAGTAGATTTTTTCTAATCTTATATTCTCAAAAATTGACACGTGTCACACATTCACCATCAGGTTTTAACATACCTGAATAAAGATTTGTCTTCTCTAAGCTCTCAGATAGATGTCATTCTATATACTGGAATCACTCAGGTTCTTTATTCATGAAAAGGATTTATTAGTACTTTTTCTAGGATGATAATGATTTTTCGTCCTGTTCTATTCACAATGTTAAAAGATTTGAAAAAGTGCCTCTTCAAAGCTATTGGTTGTGACTCCTAAATATCTTTAGATATCCTGATACCAGAAAGGAAACTTTCAATCACATGTCAATAACCATATATTCTGGATCAAAGATATGAGAAATCTCTAGCAATGTAAATTTTGCTGAAATTCTGAAGTTGAAACCGGGAAATGTAACTGTCAAATCATTTAAATATCAAGTATGGGGATTAAGGGGTGTGTAAACAAAAATGTAAATTATCAAGAAATACCAAATTATCAGATATGCAGCATGTCACACACCAGACTGCAGGCTGCAATAGTTATGCAAAACTTTATTGTGGAGTCTTCTAATTTTATTCTTTAAAAGCATTATCAGACTGTGTGGAGGTAGAAATAGCCTTTCAAAGGGAAAAAAAATGTCAGGAAGAAAGGATTTAATTTATTTTTGTGTGGTGCTCTAATGTTTGACCGTAATTTTTTAGGTAGAGAACACTCAGGAGCAGGTAGCAGTGCCAAAAACTGTGAACTTCATCTATTTTTAAACCTGAACTTGAAATAGTTTGCAAACACTGAGATTTTCAGATATGTTCTGTAGCTGGTCCTGCAAGGAATATTTTTGTTTCCATAACAGCCGTTTTACCCTTGCTCATGGAACAGCTTCAGCAACAAGATGATTTTTATTCTGCTAGGTAGAATTACATGGAAAAAATCCTCATTCTTTCTTCAAAAAATGTTCAGGTGGTTACCCTTGACCTCATCACTACCCAGCCTCTTTTGCATAGATGGTGTGATGAGAGCAGCAGCTCCTCAGCAGCTCTGTGTCGTAGCTGCACTGATTTCAGCCTGAGTTTTGCTGTCAGCCAATAGTTGTGTCATGGTAGCTGTGATACCACTGTGAAGCTTTACCAAACAAGTACAGAACATTTGATCATGTTCATGTCAGTACGTAGAAATCCACTTCCTTTCTGGAAAAATTCACTTGTCCTTGATTCTCAGTCTTACCTGTTGCCTGTTGCTAACATACTTCGAGATTACATGTGTTGATGAAATTTTGAGAATAGCTGATGCAATAACCTTTTCATAGCTTGTTGATTTGGATTGTTACTTTTGACACTCACTGTTAATTCATTTCTGGTGTACTGAAGTTTGTTCTGCTACTAAGCAATAAGGTATTCAAACTCCATGATTGTGTTTTCATGACTAACAATTTGTACAATTTTAAAGCTGTTGAACAAATGTGAAATACCACTGCTAATTAAAATACTTCAAATTAAGGAAATTATTTCTAGTATGTGATGGAAAAACTGGCTTAGCCTAATTTATTTTTGTGTTTATGCATTTTTAGCTTTTTCTGAGGTACTTCAGATTAGTGGTAAATCGTTAGTTTAAGAGTCTGGACAGGGTCTGCTCTCTTTGCAATCTCACCAGCAGCTATTGACAAAATGATTCCAGGTCACAGCACATTGCATAAATTATTCAGGAAACAAAAATGCCCTTTACTTTTTGGGGATGAACATTTTTCAGAATGTTGCCGCAAATGGAACATATTTTTGTTTCATTAAATAGTATAGTGCAATATCAGAAAAAAAAATCTAGCTTTACAAATTGGAGAATTTCAGGCTAAAGAAATAAGACTTCTCTTGTATTTGTTTTCATTACCCATACAATTCTACTCTGAGTAATTTTTGCTTATGCCACTATTTGGAAAAGATTTATCCAGATTATTAAAGCCAGCAGCTTCTCTGGCTGTTTTCTGCACAGAAAAAATGATCAAATAATTGTTTTAGTACAAGAAAAATCTAGTGGCATAGAGCTGAAAGAAGGAATTAGGCTGGTGACTGCCTCTTCTGGTGCTCATGGTTTCCTCAGCATAGCATAGGAGCAGAGGAGGAACCCTCCCACGAGCCCCTCTGCGTCTCTCCTTCAGTGCAGCAGAGATCCTGCACACAGGTGAGGGCTGGGATGCCTGCTCAGAGCTCCCAGAGCCTTGATGGAGAAGCACTGGCAGAATTTAGGAGCTGCCCTGCAAAGCTCTCTCTGTTTTAACAACTTAAGATGGTGTATTTTCAGTTTAAAATCTTTTATTGTACTTTATTTACAAATTTTCGTTACCTGTGTTGTCATCCGAGAAATGCATTCTGTCATGCAGTGACTTTGCCTCCCTCTTGTTTGTTCTCTTGCTAAGGAGCCTTTCTGATCTCCTGGGTAAACAGAGTTTTCTCACATCTCTGAAGGGTGAGGCACTGTCTTTTCTAATGCTGAGCTAGGAGCTGTGACTCAGTATAAAATGGAGTATGAAGATGTACAAATCTTGTTGTAATTTGAAGAAATTAAACATAATTGAACAATTACATTTTCATTTTGCCATTTCTTCATGCAAACAGTCAAAAATTGCATGAAAGCAGGTTAGAATTTTTCCATTTAATCACTGAGCTCCTCTGTTAGAAAAGAACAATGACATTAAATGCTGCAAGAGAGAGTATGTTTCAAATCTTTGGTCATTGGGTGATGTGGATAGGTTGCCTTAATGAATGGCCAGTACACATTTCTAAGTGTCATCTGGAAGAGTATCATTAATAGCAATAGAATCTGAAAGTTGTGTTAAAACTCTGACTTTTTTTATAATTTAGTTTATTTTTTTTCGTAATAAAAACATGGTGACGATACATATTGCCAAAATATAAAAACTAGCTGATCAAGGCAGACAAGTCCCTACAATTGTATTTTCTCTCTAAATGAAACTACTTCTGTTTTCCAAAGATGGACCTGTCACCTAGAAATTAATGGACAGCCAGTGTGAAGGAACTATGTAAAAAGGAACAGAAAAAAACCCCAAAACTAATTAGATTTATAAAAATGACCTTACATCAAAAGCCAACCATTTGTACTGTGATACCAGCAGTCGCCATGTTTTGATATAAAGGGAATTACAGAGATCAAAAATTAACTTTTGAAGTCTGGAGACGATGGATTCTTTTGTACAAAATCTTAGTGATTTTGTATTAATTTTATGTGTTTACACTTAGGGTTTTTATTTAGCAATCAATTTTCAAGTTACAAGAACTCTTAATGCTGGTTTAATTGGACTCAGTAACAACCCTCATACCAAAGTCAATGTGTTTATAAACAGGCACCCAAAATAGAATCATAGAATCACATAATAAATTCAAACAGTTCTGTTATATTTGACACTGAAATTAAGGTTTTTTCCATTTATTTCCCTCTTGTCTCAGGAGTGGACAAGTTGAGAAGTTAGAAGTGGATCCTAGCAAATATTCATTCCCTGATGTGACAAAGATAATCCAAGAAAAGGAACGAACTGGACAGGGGCCTATAAAGCTCCAACCACCAGAGGTTACAGAAGTTAAGAAGAGCTGTGTTGATTTTGAAAATAATGAAGATGTTCCTCCCTTAATTTGAAACATTCTGAAGTAGTCCCTCTATATGTAGCATGAATGCTTGTGTTGAATTCATGACCCTGTGTGTAAATAAAATAAAAAAGAGCTGAAGTTGGCAATATCATTACATTTCTTATCAGTAACTTTTTTATGCTGGTGTTTTCTGCTGCACTTTCTGTTAGTATATTGCTATATAATTTTTTTTCCTAGATTGTTTACTGAGTAACTCTGAAATTAGAATAGGGGCCTTATATCAGAGATTGTCATTTCTTCAAGTATTTTACTGTCTGGGTTGAAAGATGACACATTACTGTGAAAAAGAGAAAGAGAAGGAAGAAAGCAGTTGTAACAAGATTTATGATTTTTCTCATTAAACTAAGGATAGGAAAAATCTCTGTGTATTCCTTCAGTGTTTTCATTTTCATGAAGGACAACAGTAGAAGAAAAGGGTATTGTTAGAGTGAGTGATATTGCTGTAATCTACCATACATCACTGAATCTCCAGCATAATGCACAGCTCCTGGATTCTGGAGCTCATCTAATAATGCCACTCCTTGAAGATTTATGGGGAGAATAAAGAGAAACTTAAAGCAAAAAATAAGTTGAGTGACCTTCATTACCTTCCCTATGCATTTGTAATTGTTTACAAAGGAAGACTTCATTTGGGAGAGAAAATGCTTCAGATTCAAATCAGCTTTTGCTTAGAGTCAAGAGCAAGCAAAGTCAGGAAGAATCTAGCAATATTTTCTGGTTAGAACTTGTTTTCATCCTCAAGATAGAAAATTAATAAGTTGCATTTATAACGGAACGACTGTTTAAGTTCAGATAGTGACCACAGTATCCTCAGCACCTAGTCAAGTTCATAACACATCCTTTGAAAGTGCTGTATCCGGAACTGTGAAAAACATCATGCAAAAAACTCAGCAGTTTGAATGAAAATATTCCCATTGAATTCTGGGGTTTTTTAGCCACTCTAAAGTGCTTTATGATTCTTCACAGATGTTTAATGTAAGATAAAGATAAATAGTCTATCTTGCTCTGCACTGAAGAGAAGCAGAAAATATCCATCAACTTAGGCTGATGGCTTGAACTGATGCATTTTCTTCAGTTGCAATTTGAAATGGATATAGGGTAAAAGTTTCGTACTAATGCTGCATGTACTAAAAGCTGAAAAGAAAATTTATGTATCTCAAAGACATAAACCAAAGCTGAATTTGGGCATCATCTGATGTATTGTCATATCATCTTGGATTTTTCTTCTGCGCTGACTCAATTTTTCCAACTCCAGAATAAATTCTTCAATGATACAAGCCTCTGAGCCCTGGAATCTATTTAATCAGCTCTGCTCTGGTTAATGGACTATAAAAACATCAACTGCTTTTGCAATATGTCCCAATTCACTAGAAATGCCTAATCTTGCTAGCTAACTATGGAAAAGACATATTAAATTTTATCTCTTGATCTCACTGAGTAGTGATATGCCCGTAGGGTGAGCGTGGATCATTTTCTGGATTGCGCACCAAAATTCTGTATTTGAGATTGCACAGGGAGTCCTTGGCCCAGGGGTGGCATTGGGGCTGCAGGATGTCAGGGACAAACAGGTTCCAGCAAGGGCCAAAGGTGACAGGGGGAGGAGCTGAGGAGGGAACAGCAGCTGGGGGACTGCAAGCGGAGCTGGAGGAGGAGGGGAGCAGGAGGGGCTCAGAGAAGGGATCCTCCCCGGCAGCCCCAGAGAGACCCCCGTGGAGCAGAGACACCTCTGCAGCCCCGGGAGAGCCTGGGGGTCCTAAAAGTTGATGCTGTTTTATGTAACTGTGCAGGCTTAGTAGGAAAGCAGGCAACAGATAATGTAAATATTAGCAGTCGGATGGGCAATTTATGTCTTTATTCCTTTGAAGTGTACTTCCTTTGGTTTTGAAAGTATGAATTGTGCTGATCTTAGGATAGGTGAAGAAAAAAGGCTCCACCACTTTTTTGAAGACAAAAATCAGTACATTTTGGCAGCCAATCCAAAATTTTACTAATTTCCTGTAATTTCATTGATTGCTGTGGGGATTTCCTGATGTTTCTCAGAGGTAAACCTTTTGCAGGCTTTCCTCTTTTTCTTCATTGCTTATTTCTGAAAATCTTGTAGGGACAATCAACATTTCAGCTCTTCAGCCAATATCAATGAACCTGCCAGGAGTTTCAGAAAACTGAAAACAGAGGCATCCATGCAGCCTGGTCAGGTATGGTTATTTTATTTTTTCATAAAAAGAGAGCTATAAAAATTAACCTCTAATGTCAAACCAAAGGATAATATGATTGGATCTTTCCCCATTCTGACTCAGTTCTCTTTTTCATCTGGTTTCATTGTGAATAGATTTGGCTCTGGTTTTGGGGGGAGAAAAATAAAAAATACATTGATCTGAAATAACACCTCATAGGAAAATTGATAGAAGGTACCAAGATATACTTGGAACTACTGAAGAAAGAGGTGTTTCACATGGTAACATAATCTTGGGATCCAGCCTGAAAATGGAGTATATTCTGAGAGCCAACTTCAATAAATGTCCCAACTGAGTGTGGGCCATGGAGAACACAAGCAGAGGCTGATCACAGAGAGATGAAGTACATGAGCAGAAGTTGAAACCAGTGACCCACAAGAGCATAAACACAACTTACAAAATTACTGATCACTAAGGTAATGCAATTTTAAGAAAAGAAGACAAAAGAGGACAAAGAACATGCAGCCAACATAGCTAAAATAGTCCCTGTATAGTGAAAATTAAAAGATAACAAAAGGAATAAAAGATAGTCACAGCCCCCACTGGAGGAAGGAAGAGCAAAGAAGGGAACTCCATCATTGTCTCCCCCAGTTAAGGATGTGGCAGCTGATCAAAGCCATTCATCGTACGTCTGCAACACGATTCCCCAACTCAGAGCAGACAAAAAAGTGCAGCTTTTTGATTTGCCACTTGCCTCATTCCGCCACTGCGGACTCAGCAGTTGTACGTACAACATTATCTCTTACGATGTAATTGGGTTAAGTAGATTAAAATTTCAGAAAGCCCTGAATGCGTGTTGTGATATTTCACCTCTAACTAGATGACTGGATGAATTTCATCAGTATGCAGTTGATGGTTTTATTCATCATCTAGTAGACGGGAGATGGATGGGGTTAATGACAAATTCTAGCAGTACTGAGAGGAAAGATGTGTCACGGTTCAGGAATGCCCTTGAATTTGCCACAAAATCTTTCTCTTGTTCTGAAACTGGGATGGGATGTAAGTTTCGGATTTGCCATCAGAATGAGAGTTTTGTTGACGCACAAAACAGAAAGCGTCCTGTTCCCTCCAGCACTAGATTGATTGATCTTGGTCAAAAAAAGCAAAAGGAGATGGGAATCTGTTACATGATGACAGGGTAAAACTATCCTGCACTTCCAATTACAGCAGAACAATATGCAATAAAGTAGCAAACTTGGTTCAAAGGTACCAAAAGATCTTTCATTCCTAGATGGATTTCTGAATATAGTCAGTATGGGTAACAGTACTGGACATGCAAAATATGCTTTCCACTGCACGTTTCAAATTAGAATTCCCATAGGGGGGAACTGATGAGTAGCAAATACATTTGTTACCAGTTAATGAATATGAAATAAAGCTGTAGGGGGCCTGAGCATTGGTCTTTTTCTGAACAGTTGCTGAAGACCAGGTGTTTGCTGTCAGTGCTAGACTGGGTAACTTCAGCCAAACTAAATTGCAGCATCACAGAATATTCAAAGTTGGAAGACCCTTGTGGTGGTCATCTGGTCCAACTTCCCTGCTCAAACTAGAGCCAGTTGCCCAGGACCCCATACAGATAGCTTTAGAATATCTCCAGGGATGGAGAATTCACAACCTCCCTGCGTGACCTGTGCAGGCACCTGGTCACCCTCACAGTTAAAAAAAAACGTTTCCTGATGTTTAGAGGGAACTCCTGTGTCGCTGCCCCACGGGAGCAGGTCGAGCCCCTCTTGGCCTCAGCGACCCCTCCCGAGATTGACACGCCACACGAAAGGGTGTCCAATCCTCGGCGTGGCCGGTATTCTGGCAGTCACTGGCCGATCGGAGCGACAGGCGCTCTCAGAAGCGCGCCGCGCTGCTGCCTTCCCAAGCAAGCCCCGGGAACAAAAGAGCAGAGAGAGGGCTTCCTCTGGGTAGTCAGCTCGTGGAGGAGTTTATTGATGATATTCTTTCCAGCCAAGCCCGAAGCAGGAAGGGAGTAAGGAGGAACAGAAGAGGAGAACGCTTGACGGAATCCGCAGGGGCAAAGCCGAGGGACAGGGTAAGCAAGGGGTTTTTATGTAGGGGCGGAGGAAGAAAGGGAACCAATAGGGACGGATTATGGGGGAGGATCCCGAGGGCAATGGACCAATTGATTTCACGAAAGGGAGGAGTTACAGCAAACTAACCAATAATGAACCGAATAACACAGAACATTCTAGAACCTAATTGATTATACAATAAAGTAAATGCATATGCATGAACCAAGTAACCAATGAACATCTAGCTTAGAGAGAACTTTCTGGAAAGGGGTAGAACGGGGGAGTTAACTTAAACTGAGGCCTCGCCTACGGACGGCCCCTCCGACTGGGAGTCGTCTGCCCATTGGAGGGCAGCGAGTTGATGGACTGGAGACCGTCCTTCAGTGGGCCAGAGGGATGCAACACCCCTGTGTTCAGTCTGTGTCCACTATCTCTGGTCCTGCCACTGGGCACCACATATTCACAGTTTAATTGAAAATTATTTGTGAATAAATGTATTTCTTCTGTTACAGAGTCATCTGTAGCATGCTGAAACTTATTCTTATTTGCAGCACCTGAGCAATACTGACAGAACACAGCCTTCTCCTTCCACCTCTGATACACCCAGGCAGAGTGAAAGCTCACTGAAGCTGAAATCTAAGAAAACAGCATATGAATTAACAGGGACGAAAGATATGACATAATTTAGAAAACACAGCTTACTCAGAGTGACGGTTCGTATTTTACTTTTTAGAAAGCAGAAATGATCAAAGATACTGTTGGTGGCAGAAGTGCTGCTCTTGGTTGCAGTTGTGCACTGGAACTATCTAATAATCAGCTGGGATCTCTCCAAGACAGTTTTTGTACAAATTGTTCCTGCATCAAACATGTCACAGTCAAAACACTGTGAGAGCCACAGAGTACATCAGGTCTGGAGACTGTTTACTGTGTCGGTTTCAGAATCACCATGGATTACCTGAGCTGATTATAAACATAGACATTAGAAGGATCAGGGAAGCAAGGAAATCATGTTAGACAGACTGGGCATAGTTTCTGCTGCCATATAAGCCCTTCCTACAGACAACAGCAACCATTCCCTTGCACAGAGCACAGAAATGTGAGCCACACATTTTTTTAAAGAAACTCTACAGCTCCTCCATAGAGAAGCCCTGATGTGATGGGCATTGGCCAGGGATCAAGGGTCAAAAGCCCACTCCCTTAAGGAGATGGTATAGTACAGAACCAGCCCTCTGCTTTGTCTAGGTGTTAGCATAATAATTTGCCTTTGGAGGAGTTCAGATCTGCACAAAGTGGCAATTTTTCCATATACGGCACTGTATGGAGGTGTCTCAATTATAAGGGACTTTTCTGATATTTGACAACAGCTTTTCTAGCATGATGCATAGGAAAATTGTAATAACCAAGCCCACACTGCAGGTTGTACTGCTGTTACTGGAAGTACAACTCTCAGTGTAGTACAGCCTGAATGTCTGGGGAAAAAAAAATCTCAGAAGTTATAGCATGTATTACATGAACAGAAACACTTAAAAACTCCACGGCTCTAAACCATAAGTATATTTCTCCTCAGAAACGTCATAGAAATATGTGTATAGAAGAGTTGACTGGTGAACATTTGGCTAGAAAGATGTGAGCTGTGGCTATGCTTTGACCCTTGTTTTTATGCTCTCACTGCTAACCATCTGCAAGTCTACCAGCAGCATAATTGTGCCTGTTTGACAGTGTACATAAATTAGTGTTGGCTCCTCTGGTTTTGCAACAAGGCAGGCAGCCATCTGACTTTTTAATTAAGGATTTCACTGAGATTGATAATAAAGTTCCAATATGCTTCCATATTTAAATGAAAGTGCATCATCAGTATAAAATTTTCAAAGGGAAAACATCCATGGAGATTTATCAGTCAACTATGAAGTATAGCTGAAGTTAAACATGGCATCAGCTGTGGAAGAAATTTAAGCTGTCTGCTTTTCCTGCATCGAGCTCCATTCTGCAGTGGAAATCCTCTGAGGGAATCAAGTCAATTTTTTTTCACTCATTTTTTTAAATTTCCATGAACCTAAGACTCGGTACTGTTCTTCTGAATATTTAAAGATGCTGATATCCCGCACCATTTTCAGAACTTCCTTATATGTGCTTATACTCAGTATCTACTTACAGCTTCAGCTATTTAAATGCTTAAAAGTGTCACCCTTCCTTATGTCTGTAGTAAAAGCTATATTCATCTCACTAAAATTATTTTTCAATATGCTAAATAAAAATACGTGTCTTTTAAAATTTATGCTTACAGTTTAGCTCAGTCTGGGAATTCATGTATGAAACTAAGTCACCGTCAAACATTCTTAAAACTTTTCCAAGTGTGCCTCCATTACAGGTCTAGAGTATCTTAGATAAAGCAATTAAACTTTTTCAATTTCTTTCCCAGAAAACTTGAGTTTCAGCCTGAACACTCTCAAAGTGGTAGTGAAGTATCAAAGGCTCCTGTGACATGTTAATATGTACCTATAGTTGTGAAGGTGTCATCAGATTATTTGGTGCTAACTGTGCTAGGGGGATTTCTGTGGGTCTGAAGGTAATTTCTTACACTTTATCAGCTGTGTTGAGATACATAATTACACGTCTGTGATCTGTAAAGCAAATTCTCCCTCTTTATCAGTGTTTGACACTGGATGCTTAACAACCTGGTTAATCAAAAACTGATTATACTGCTAGAATTAATGAGGCATTGAAAGGGTTTAATGACTGAGGGAAGCTTTTTAATGCCTGTTTCAAAGGGATTACTTAGTCTAATATTTGCTCATGAGTAGTAGAGAAATGTGTGTTATGGAAGTCACAGTTATCCAGACAAATGAATTTCTCTGGGTCAGCTCAAACCTGGTATCTCATCACTGAAAATCTCAAATCTAGTTCATGTTCTTTTGATAGACAAAGAAGCTCTTTCTTCTTTCCCATCATGTTAATTCAGGGTTCAGTGTAGAAGATTCAAGGACAGCTGGCAAAAATGAACATTTAAATCAGCTTGGGACTGAAGTAGGAGAGTTTTTATTACTGGATATATCTAAATCACAGGATTAAAGACAATTACTACATGTGGTTAGAGACAGAGAAGTCTGCCTATTAAATGAGCTGTGAAATTAGTTTCAGCAACTGATAGCTCTTGAAATATCAGATCTTGAATTTGTCACTGGAATCTTGAATCACGAAAGAAAAAGCATAATTTGGTCAGACAGACTTAGGTTCCAGGTTTCCCTTTGGTTGTAAAGACTTTACATGGTATTCTTTGACCTGGATCTTTTCTCAGATTGCAAAAGAGGATCCAAGGTATTGTTCAGTCTGTCCGAGAAAGGAACACCTGTGTATGAACACAGATATGAATGTTCTAAGAATCTGTTCCCTGACATTGCAAAGACGGGAAAAACAAATGGAGACAAGCAAAAGACCTGCTTCAAAATTACCATCCAGTCCTGAACCAGGCTCCACCAGTCCATTTCCAGGACAGTGTTCCTTGTGCATGTGGTGCTGGTTAGTGTCTTTCATGATGATTTTAAAGTTCTTGGTTAGGGTTCATAGGAGCTCTCACCATTTCCTTTTGCCAAAGGAATTTGAGTAAACAGCTTGATGTGCAAGCTAACTCTTAAATTCTGCATCTACCAAGGTTTATTGTCAGGATGAGTCACTTAAGGAAAAACGCCTTTGCAATAAGAAATTCCCAGCACTCAGATCCACAATTGCCTTAGTTTAGGACCTCATATATCATACTCCACCATTTCCCAGGACCTCTCCTCTTCTCAGGAAGGTCTGAGCTCTACTGTTTTATCTATTCTCTACTCGCTCCCTGAGGAGTCCTGAAAGCTTCCCAACTTCGGCTTAATTGATACTGAAATTATTGGTGAACTAAGAGTCAAAACTGGGAAAAGATATGCTCATTTTATGGGTGATCATATGAAGAATTTTGGATGAGATGATATACCTCAGTCACTCAATCCAGCAGTGGCAGAGATGAGGATATAATTCAGAAGCCCATCACTTGAGGGCAGGAGGCACAAATTCACCAATAGATTTCTTATGGCACTGCCCATAGCAGTAGGTGTAAGGAAGACCAAATGAAGCCAAGTCAGAAGTCCATTTAGTCCAAGATGTGCCTCAGTTCAAGCAGGACGTTTCTAAGCCAGGATACAGTGAATAGCAACGTACCCACTACTCTGGAGGGCTGTGTGTGACTGCCCCCTCACACCTGCTAACCCTTGAGGGACACACGTTCTCTTGCACACTCCAACTTAGTCCAGCCCCTTCCCCTCATTCTGGGAGAGGCAAAATTCAATTTTGCATTCCCTGCTGGGAAGACTTGATGCTGTTCTGTATAAGAAATTTTGAGAAGAATGAGCCTTCCCTGGTACAATCTCAGACAGCCAGCAGCCATAGGAAAGCCTGACCTAGGGGCTAACATGCAATTATCTTTGATGGAATGCTCCTCTGTGAATCTGTGTTGCTGGTATTTCACACTATGCTTATAAACCTCCATTCTGTATCCTGTGGCTACAAGCTTCGTGCTTTAATTATGCATCCTGTAAATATTGGCCTTAGTTTATTTTAAGCCTATCAACATATCCTTGGGGATTCCTGGTTCCTTTGATTCATCCTGTTGTTTTCCTCAGAACCTTCTCTACTTCTATTACATCCAGGACGGAGTGGGGCAAAATCTAAGTGTTTGCCCTGTGGTTTTACACAGCACCACGTTAGCTCTCACTTTCCTACAAATTCCTAATGGTCTCTTACCTTTTGAACACTGTCAAGCACTGAGCCCACATATTTATAAAACTGCCTAGAGGGAGCTCAAATATTATTTCCTGACTTTCAATAGCTAGACAAGAACCTGCCACTATGTACTGACAGATCAAGCTGGTTTAGGTATTTTCCCCTTTGTATTTAGAGATATTGAGCTATTGTTTCCTTCAGTCACTCAGCTCCTTGGGATTTTCAGACATTTTTGTACTCTTCTCAGGCAGTTTGAGATATGATTCCAGTAAGCCGTTTTATCACCTCAACATTTATTTTAGCAAACGTTATCATCTCATTGTTCATCTCTTTTTCTGGACTGTTTGAGAGGGTGTTGAGCAGCTCAACTTTGAGCCCAGGTCTCTGTAGGGATCCACAGATAATCCTCCATTGTGAAAACTCTTTATTTTTACTCTGTTTCCTGTCTTTAAGAAATTCTTTATCCTTGGGCTGACCTTCCTTTTTTTGCCATGACAGCTTAGTTCCTTTTCCTAATCTTTCAACCTTGTCAAAAGCTTTCTGAAAAAATAAATGCCTTAAATCAACTAGAATATCCTTTTCCATATAATCAGTAAAAGTATTTCTATTTGAGCTGAAATATTGACAGTAAAACTTTCAAATGACTGGCCATTTCAATTGCTTCCATATTTAGCATCTAATCTGAGATGCCTTTAGAGGGCAGTGATTTTTCACTTTTTCAGTAAGTGATCAGACCCTACCTTTAGACATATCCTTGGAGAAGTTTAAACCTGAACTCACCAGTTCCTGCTTAAAAACTTGGTTTGGCTCTGTGGAAATATATAAACAGAAATTAGAATACAGCAGCATTTCTGATTTATGACAGACAGAGACTGGTCACAAAACACAAAAGCAACAATTTCAAGCACACAACTTCAAAAAACACAAAATACTTTCTTACTTCCCATCCAGCATTTATCAAGTCAGATGAGCTAAATGCACAAGATTTATTTCCCATGAAGGCAGATGGGATGAAAAAAAGACACCACCACTTGCAGATAAAGCAGAGGAGAGAGTGTCTTCTCTTCTTCTGGACTGGAGTTGAGGAGAAAGCAGATTATGCTGAGATGCCAAAGGCACTAAGTGCAAAAAACCCTTCAAACATTTTTGTCCATGTCACTTCCTGAGAGTAAATTTTTGGGACTTCCTCACTTCCACAGCAATCTGGCTGTACAGTGCTTTTCAAAAATGTCATTTTCAATTGAAAGGTCACTCCAGCAGAAAAGTTCTCCAACAGTTGCGGGTACACATTTTTACTTTTACCTTTAGGAGCCTATATTCAAATTATTTTTAAACTTTTTTGAAGGTAATGAACTCTTATGCTACTCTAGAGCTGGAAAGAGCTGAATGTTCTTGTTCCCTTTAGACTTAAAAGAACTTATAATTTGCATGTCAATAGTCTTTAGTAGATCCACTTTGTACATCATTTGCATGCCTTTGACTGCATGACAATTAACAAATTAGAATCTGCATATAATGTATCTTTCTGGGAAATGGTAAGAGGTCAGTGAGAAGCTTTACCATATTCAACACATTCATTGGCATTTCAGAGTGAAGCAATTACAGTGCCTCCACTAAATTTATTACTGCACTCTATCAGGGAATTCAGACCTTGGCAGTTTAACCGTGATTATTCTGATAGTGTGATATAGAAATATGGCAGACAATAAAAAATGCAAGAATTGTTTAGACTTTAGTCAAGAAACTCATTGTGAATTCCATTGTAAAGAATTTTGGAGTGAAGCATGACTTGGTAGTCCAAAACCAGCATTTTAAATGGCAAATACATCAATGAACCTGAGAACATCAGTCAGGAGAAAGAGTTGTGGTCTAAATACAGAAGATGAAAACAGCTGCTAATTCTTGCACTAAATCCTTATGAACTTGAGTTGTTTTTATCGGTCTCATCCTTCGTTCTGGCATTTCAATACCAGACAGGCTGTGCAGTGAAGAATTCAACTGCACTCCATGTGCAGATGTTTAATCCCTGGAAACAAGGTCTCATATGAATTTTTGCAGAACTTATGCATATAAATCCACTGCGGCACCCTTAAGGTTGGATGTGTCAAACCCTGCACAGGTGGGACAAGAAGAATAGAATAGGATAGGATAGGAGAGAGTAGAACTGAAATGAATAGAACAGAATAGAACAGACTGTTTCGGTTGGAAGGGGCCTACAACAACCATCTGATCCAACTGCCTGATGAATTCAGGGATCACCAAAATTTAAAGCGTTTTGTTAAAGGCATTGTCCAAGTGCTTCTTAAACAGTGACAGGCTTGAGGCATTGATCACCTCTCCAGGAAGCCTGTTCAGCTCTCTGACCATCCTCTCAGTAAAGAAATGCATCTTCCCCAATGTCCTTTCTGGACTTCTTGACACAGCTTTGAACCCTTCCCATGCAACCTGTCACAGGATTCCAGGGAGATGAGATTATCACTCCCCCTCCTTCCCCTCCTCAGGGAGCTGTTAGAGAGCAATGAGGTCATCCCTCAGCCTCCTCTTCTCCAAACCAGACAAGCCCAGAGCCCTCAGCTGCTCCTCTCAGGATGTGCCTTGCAGCCTTTTCACCAACTTTCTTGATGTCCTCTGGGTGCAAAAGAAGAGAATCTTCATTCTCTTTCACAAATTTGCTTAAACTGAGGACAGTAGCTCTAATCTGTGACAGTTCAGATAAACAAAGTCCATCCTGAGCAGCAGCATTCAACCCTTCTAGGAGCCTGATGGGGCACTGCATCTTGGCCCATGTTTGCTGTCACATCTCAGGAGTTGCAGAATCCAACAGAGGCAGTGCCAGCTGGTGCTCCTCCTCCAGTTCACGTGTCCATGCCACCCATGATTTGGTGACAAATGCATTCTTCTCCACCATGCTTTGAACAAGCAACACCCCAACGTCTGGTGTTGCTGTGGGTCTCTGCTGTGCCAGCGCTGTTGCCTTCATCCTCACATCGCCCACCAAGTGAATAATTTAATTCTTAATGTGGCCTAGGGAAGAGAGGACTGTTGACCTTTCTTTCTCCTACTTTCTCCTTCACTGTCTCTTTCTCCTGCCATGTCTACCCAAACAGTAGTGCTGCTGGAGGTTCTGGTTCTTTCATCACCCCGCTGTAGACATCCTTCAGGCCTGTGCACAGCTCAACATATTGCCCAGAAAGGCACCCATGCAAAGCTGACAGCAGTATGGGGGCTCAACCTTCAGCCTTACTGCTGCTCTAGCATGGTTCCTGGTGTTGTATTCAGATTCAAATAGCCTTGCTAAAAGCTTTGTCCTTATTGCCCGTATTTATGTTATTTTAATTTTTATTTTAACTTGATATATACCCTGCAGCTTCCTGAGGTCACTTATGTCTGCTTCTTTCTTATTAAGGGATTCTATAATCCTCACAGGGTTGGTGGAGTTACCTGATCATGGTCCTCACTGCCTCTGCTTCCTGTTTTGAAGTGGGAACATCTGAGTTGTAAGGCAATAAAATTTCTCCTGCAGTGGTGATAACAGAGAGATCTATAGTGCCCAGAGTATGGCAGTCTGAAAAATTCACATTTTCCACACTTTTCAGACATGCACAGGATAAGGATGCACAGAAAGGGTGAAGGTAAGTAGGAGGAGACACGTGGAGAGCTGTGTGTGCTGGCAGCCTTTAGCTGGCTTATGCTGGATTTCATAAGTAGGATACGGTTTAGATCAAACATCCATGGCTTTCCAGAAGCTTCCCACTGCAATACCGATAGCCTCACACTCCAGTGATGACAGCCAGCCTTCTGGTTTGGAGTGCTCATACAGGAGAGGTGAAGAAAGTCTGCAGCATCCCAGGCACTTGTTTGAAGACTTTGGCTGGTAGTAGTGGATGGAATCTGACAGTGGCTGCCTCATCTTGAGTTCTTCAGGCAGTGGGAGTCAGCTGGTGAGTGACACCAGGGGGCTGAAGGCAGGCAATCCACGGCATGTGGTACTCAGCCATCCTTAGCATCCCTTCCCTTCAATAAGACAGGAGGATCTGCACGAATTTTAGCTCACAGAAAACAAACCTTTATTTGTTAAAGGCATGACACATCAATTGTTTGCACACGCATCTAATTAGCATGGGATTTGAAAAAGTCTTTGGAGGAAGCCAGAGGGCAGGGGAGACATCACATTCTGCTTGTTTGTCACTTTTCCTTTGTCAAAACCATGTCATTTATGTTGAATGCCTTATTAATCAGAGCCTGACTTTCTGACATGCAAAAATACATCCCTTTGAAACTAAGCTGTCCAGTTTATGTAAGACCCAATACACATTTCTTCCAGCCTTGCAATGGATTAGTCTCTGTTACCAGCTCAGTGAACACCGACATCTTTTTTGTCTGATAGCTCTACATATTAAGCTGCTGAGCAAACTGCGATCCCTTTTTTTTTCCCCTCTGGGTGCAGTGCCAAAGTGCAGTCAAGCAGCAAAATATTTCAGTTAGGTATTTTATGAAAGAATTTGAATTTTGTTATGTCTTCCATGTATTCAGGCTAAGTCACCCTTTTTAGTTTAAAATTCTAAGAAGTCTTTAGGTTGGACAAGTGCAAACACTCCATTTTAATTGAGGACTTAATTAATTGGGCAGTACAATAGGTTGTCCAGAGAAGTTGTGGATGCCCTATCCCTGGAAGTGTTCAAAGACAGATTGGATGGGGACCTAAACAACTTGATCTAGAGGATGGCATCCCTGCCATGGCAGAGGACTTGGGACTGGATGATCCTTAAGGTCCCTTCCAACCCAAGCAATTCTGTGAGTCTGTGATTTTTTGTCTCTTTTCCTACCTCAGCCAAATTTTACTTACATGAAACTTAATCATCCCTTTGTATAAACTGCAGCACATCCTAAGAACTCTCCTGCAGACCTGCCATGCACAGAGCAGTCTCATGCCTATGTGTGACCTACACAAGGTCACTTCAGCAGTTTTCCCTCCTACATCCCCATGCCATAGTATCTTCTAACAATGTACTGTCTGATATGTGCATTTCCACAACTGGCAGTCATCACAGAATCATAGAATATCCTCAGCTGGAAGGGACCTGCAAGAATCACCAACTCCAACTCCTGACAGTCTTACAGAAGTAAAATAACTTTCAATCCTTTTTTTTTTTTTTTTTTCCCTGCTGAGAAACTGTAAAGGGAGTTCACTGCCATTGAGAGCAGCTCTTGCAAGTCCCACTGGCAGCTGCTTTTGCACAAGAGCTGGGAGATGAATGTGTGAAAGAGCCAGACAAGAGGTGTGGAAAAAAGCCCTTCAAAATGCCAGTCACCTTTGACAACACAGGCCCACAGAGCCAAAGGTGGTCCAGGAAACAGAGGTGAAGATGTGCTGAGGAAAATTCATCAAAAAGACCCAGACATCCTTGCAGAAGCTATTCATAGAGCTGTTGCAGTCCCTTTGCAAACAGGACATCCTAAGAGGTCCCCAGCCACTGTATCACCGGTAACAAAGCTTACAGCAGCTTCCATCTGTGGGTCAGACATCCATTTATCCTCAGTCTGGCTAGGAGTGAGGCTGATTTTCCTCACTCCTGTCTGCATGCTTGTTCTAGAGCAATGTGGGGAATATCACCATGACTGTGAGGTTTTGTATCCTCTGTATCTGGCTCAGAAGATGGTGAGCAGTAAACAGCGAGAATCAGCCAGCCTGAAGGAGCTGTGTAGTTATGGCTGGTACCATGGAGAGCAGGCACAGTTTTTGAGTGATGTGAAAAGCAGTGATATCAATAAAAATTTTCAATGCCTCCAATGATCTTCTAGTTCACTGAAAATATTGTGCTAGCTACAGATGTCTGGTTAACACCAAATTGCTGAGCAAATAAAAAGCGACAAAATATAAAGAGAAATGAATGGGATATTAAGCACTCCAGAGACAAGGAATACCAGAAGGCATGGTTGCCCTCAGAAAATCAGCTCTTCTCTAGTGCACACACCTGGCAGTCTTTATTCACTTTTTCTCATCTTTATATAGAAATAGAGTGAATGAATATATGTATAATTTAAAAATAGGGCTGAATTTGCACTGAAATGAATCACATAATTGTAGGAATTCCTGATTTTGTGTGCCTAAAATATCTTCTTTGAATAATGTTTGTGTTAATCTTATATTTTTAAAAAATTATTTAATTCTGAAAAATTATTTAAACTCCAGAGATGCACTGAAAGAAGTCACAAGCAATTATATGCTCCTGCTTAATATTCAGAAGAAACAGAAAAGAAGCTGTTAAACTATCCATGGTCTGTCCCAGATCTGCAAATGTCTTCTCTGAAAGCTAATTACATCTTGGCATATGGAGTCTTGGCAAAAGTGTTGCAATAAAAATAGAGAACAAGAAAAGAACTAATTCTCTGCATTTAAAACAAAATAATTCATAGAGCAAAACTCTTTGGTCTCCTGCTGCTTGCAAGCTGTTAATATAGAGCAGAAAGGAATGTTTCCTAATTTAGTATGGACTTTCTTCTAAGAACTGCCAATTCTTCAGATGCTGGGGGAGAGCTAGAGTAGCAGAGCTGTCCAGAATATCAGAGTTATAATTGTTTTTCTCAGTCTCTGCTGCCTATCAGCAGAGACACTGGCGAGTAATCCAATTAAAACAAGCATCTCTCATTTGGAGACTTGAACCCTAACAAGGAAATCCAGGCTCCAGTGAAGAAATGGGAGTTTGCCCTTAGGTTCAGTGAAACCAAGACTGAAACAACTGGCCTTGATTTTAGAAACCATTGATGGGCAGGAAGGACATTTGAAGTGCATGTGTAAAACTAAACTATTAATTAAGTTCCACTGACTTTAATATGGGGTGTTATGTTGCAAGTGTAGCTGTGAGTTCAGAAAGATTCATCCCATCTACCTTTAGATTTCTACCCTGTAGATGTCTGTCTATCTCCTAGTCACTCCTCATACTTTTAAAGTCATGGAGAGAAATAAGCAGCTAAAAATGTGAGTTATCTACTTTTGGTGCTTATGACAAAGTGCATATTTGTTCTGTTTAACTGGAAGAGGACTCTCAGGCTACATCTGTGCCATTAAGTTAACAGTGTTATTCTCCACAGTTTCTGGAAATTATTCCTGGTGCATTTTCTGCTTGGGACCAGCTAACACGCTCCCACACAGTCCCCAGACCCAGCTGATGAGCTGACAGGAGCTGGGGTCATTCCCCATGGGACTAAGGATGCAGCTGTTCTGTTTCACAGGGAAAAGGATTTGCTCATACAGGAGCAGCCAGCTGCCCTTGGTGTCAGATAATGGGGATGCAGACATAACCTAAGGGACTTGGTCCAGTGCACAGGTTAGCTCTGGAGCTGTCTGCATTCATGACTTTTGTGCATCTGAGTAGATGAAATGGGTTTTTTTCTTCCTCATATAGAAATTATTCCATGGCACAAAATTCCTATGGAGGCAGGGGCAAACACGGCAATCAAGCAAACAGCATCATATATTGTAAAGCGAGATTAACGAGAAAGCACTGTCAGCAGCAGCAGAACTGAATTCCCTTGCAATTTTGATGCAGCCTGGCCTGGCAGGAAGAGATCTAGGAAGCCTAGAAAACAAGTTCAATATGCTGGAGCTACTGTGCAACCCTTGATCTGCATTACCTAGAGCAAATGGAAACCCGATTGTGCTCAATTAATGCCTGTATTAGAAATTCCAGTGTTTATCTTTCTACACCTGGCTTCTATACACATATATAGCAATATAATAAGTATTTTGACATTCATAGAGAAGAAAAGAGAGTTAAAGCTAAACAAATACTGACCTGTCACATAGTGACAGCATATTCCTGGACATTTCTCAGATTTCATACACTTTGTGCCTTTTAGTGCTCAAATACTTTTTTTCCAAGGTTTATTAAATGAAAGCTAATCTTGAAACACTTGTGACTTTAGGTATGTGTTTTTGAAATTCAATTTGACATAGAATAGAAATAATACTAGTTTACCTAAGGCCATGGAGAAAATCAGCCTCAGTAAGGCCAATCCCAGATCAGTTTACAAGTGTGTGATTTTTCTAGAGTCAAAGTAGATATGCTATAAAAATATAAGGAGAACATTTTAACCATCCAAAAAAAACTATTATGAGAGATCAAAATCAGCCAAGAGGTTGTAACTCAAGTGCCACTGAAATAAAAAATGACAGGACTTCAAATCACCAGGTCTATTTAAGAATTTTAATTAGATTGCTGGTTGGTATTTAACACCCACATCATTTTCACCAGGAGTTAGTTGGAAAAGATACTCCTGCATCTTTAAACTATTTTCATGACATATAATGAAAATGATTTACCAAAATATGGGCATAGATCTAGTACCGATACCCAACTAGGATGGACAAAGACTCTCTAACTCCTCAGGGTTAGAAAGTGTATGTTTATTTCCAGCGCTGGGCCCCACGTGGGATAGCTCCCTAATACGCAGTGTAAAGTTACAAAGCAATACAAAGTCTATTTATCTACAAAAGTTCTAAATATTCAAAATACAAATGCATATTTGTAACATTGATGCCTCCCATTCTCCGCTTCATACGGTAATTAACTAAAAGTCATTAAGCATGCGTAGTTAGTTCCTTGAATTGAATCAGGGGTCTAGCAATTTGGGGAGAGGTCGTAAATGATGATGAAGTAAAACTCATCTACTTTGCTTTGACCTTTCTACCTTTCTGGTGTTTGACAATACATATTGCTCTTGGGGGATCTCCAGTTTCCCCCTTCATTACTTTTGAATAGGGTTTCAAATGGAAAAATTAGTACTTGTCTAAATTTCTTTAGATCTATTAATCACTGTTGTCTGTTTCTCATTATGTAAGGCAAGTATGTTACTGCTCATTTTAAAGCAAAACAAAACATGGATTTCAGTAAACTATTATTGACTGTGCTCTTGGTGGTTAGAATCAGAAGCAAAGAATCAAACCATGGAATCATAGAAAGTCCCAAGCGGGAAAGGACCCACAAAGATCATCAAGTCCAACTCCTGTCCCTACGCAGGACACTACAAGAATCCCACCATGTGCCCAAGTGCGTTGTCCAAATATTTCTTGAGCAGTGTCAGGTTTGGTGCTGTGACCACTCCCCTGGGGAGCCTGTTCCAGTGCCCACCCACCCTCTGGGGGAAGAACCTTTTCCTGATATTCAACCTAAACCTCTCCTGCCACAGATTCAGGCCATTCCCTTGGCTGCTGTCACTGGTCACAAGAGATGAGAGATCAGAGGTTACACAAATCTTCATTGATAGTTGCTACATTTGCTATTTTAGATTTTTGATCTGCAACAGAATTATTGCATGAAGTTCTGGATTCCGTTAGCCTGAAATGAAGAGGTAGAGTCATACCTGTTACACTTGAAATTAAGGAGGTGTGTACTTTATTTAACCTAACATCTTCTGCATTAATAAGGATGTCATGATATGTAGGAACACTGCCATGGAGAAACCAGCCCCTTGTATAGAATACCCCACCCCCTCACCCCAGATTATTCAAATACATAAATTTTTCAAGTTCATATTATTTCTGCAGCTTCACCTTGTATTTCATTACCAAGGACAACTATAGCAAACAATCAAAACATTCTCATTTATGCTAATGTTTTCTTTTTATTGTGCTTTTCATTCAGCAAACAGAGTTGTACTAATCTTCCTCAGCAACAGGAACACTTCAGTCTATTAATAGAACTACTTGTTCAATGTTCAGCTATCAAATGATGTTAAGCATATTTCTTATTCTAAAAATAAACAGTAATAAAAAAAAGGAACAGAGGGCAAAACTTAATTTAAAAAGCCCCTAGATTTGCACTAACACAGTGACAGAAAATGATGAGGTTTATGAAGATTTCAAAAGTAACTAGTGGTCTGTACCATGTTTGCAAATTGTGGATAGTAGGGCATTGATCAAAGTCAGAGGAAGAAGTGCATGCGTTAGACTCACGGGTCTAAGAATTGGGCTTTAGTGAGAGCTGGCTTGGGCTCTGAAAACCACACTCTGGAGAGAGCCCCAGACCCAGCCTCCATGTGGGACCCCACAGGCATTGCTGGAACACTCCTGGCAGTCCGTAAGCAGCTCCTCAAAAGAGGTGACAGGCAACCACAGGCCCTCTTATCCAGGGGATAAAGGTACACTGAGACCCCGGGACTATAAACTGTAAAAGCAGGAAGCCACTTTGCCAGGAATGGAAAAATGAAGCTAATGTTTAACTAAGAGGGTACTTAACCAACTTAATGATAAATGAAGTAAAGTCTTCATTATTACAGGCCTTTAAAGCATGGCTGAACGCCCTCCACTATAAGAATTTTAGGTCAGCTCTAAGTTATGGCCCCTGCTCTGCCTTGTGATATATTAACAGCAGCCTGATTGACCCCTTCCCTCTCTACACACTGAGTTACTTGCTTCATTTTTTGACTGAGGTGATTTAAGGTTCCCAATAATCTGAATCTCATCCTTTGCCCTGCTTTCCTACTTCCTACTAACAATTCTTCTTGAAGACCACCATGAACTTCCCCCACTGGCTGTGCAGACAAGCCCCACTGCTCCTTGCAGCCTGTTATGGATGTCCCTTCCATGGGCAGAGCAGGAGAGGAAATCACTTGCATTTAATTAGGGAGAATTTGGTCTCTGGATGGAGGTCAGGTCAGTCATGTTACAATTCTCTGAGAGCCATCACGCCCTCCTCCTGGAGCCATCTTGGATTAGTTAATCTAAAGAACAAGAGAGAGATCTTGTGTGAAAAGGAAATGGAATCACTACTGAGGGTCATGATCACAGGCCAGGACTATGTGCCACATGTGAGTTAAAACTTAGATTTCCAGCAACTTAGACTGTCAATGAAGTCAGAGATGTCACATCTTGTTGAAAGGGAAATTAGGGTTGTTGCGCAGGGTGTTCGGAAATAGCACAGTATGTAAATGCAATTAAACCGGTATCACTGATGACTCTGAGAGACTATGCCAGCAGAATAAGCCTTGGCAATACTGTGACTGGCTCTGACAACCCTCTTCCACTCCCCTTGTGGAACAGCTACTCCCTCGAGAAGGAGGTGTGAACAGCCATAAAGACAGCCTATGGCCTTTCATCTCTGGTGTGGCTTTTAAGCTGCATCCCATTGGGGTTCTGCTGTCAAAACCTTCCTGTGCCCACCCACACACCACTGGATGAGCCTGGCACCAGTTTCCCAGCACTGCTGCAAGATCTCCCAGAGCCAGAGGAATTAGAATACTGAGGACACGTAGGGACTGTTTCAGTTCCTCGAGATCAGAACAGCTATCCCCAGACTTTTCTCAGATGTTTGCCTGATGTGCCTGTAAAAGCAGCCTCTATTGCCATGTTTTTTCATGCTGTAGACTAAAGCAGCACTATTTGTTCTGCCCTCAGTGAGCAGAAAATATTGCTTATCTCTTCCACAGCCACCTTGCCTACATGCCAGGAGTCCTAAAAAGCTTACTCACACTTTTCCACTACTTCCCAGTTGATCCTTTCTAGAAAATACTGCTCTTCTTTGGACAACTTGATCTAGCTAGTATCTTTCTAAGAGCTTCTGTTAGAACTAAACCTGAATTAAATTTGAATTTGAGATATTATTTTTCCTTAGGGCTGTGCAAATGTTTGTGGAAGGTAATCCCACTTCAGCAGCTAAATTTAGCTATGTGCACCCACCTGCAATTTTCTTCTGCCTAGCAGTCAGCTTTTTTCGGAAAGGGTAGCAGGAGGATGAGTAGAAGGTTTGTTCTGTTAAAGAAGATGAAACCAATTAGTGGAGTGGTTTAGTGACATTGCTAGTATTCAGTTACTACGTGGGAAACAGATTTCCCAAACCACAGTATTAAGGAAGATTCTGTGGAGGTCCCAACTACTTGACAGCCAGTACAGAGAGAAGGGCAGCATGTGAAGGCAGCTATATAATAGCCAACCTTGCCAAAGATAAAGATCCAGACTGAAAAGAACTGTCCTACTCTGGAAGTGTCTTTTTAGGATGCAGAAGGAATATAAGACAAAGTGCTTCACTTTGGGTATTCTACTTTTGTTTTACTCGGTTTGGGAAATGCAGTGCCAGCAATTGCAAGTGCTGATGAGATACAGAGAAAGCTGGAGAACACTGAGGCATTTAGGGCCTTGTGAATCTCAGCAGTGACAGCTGATGGGCTACAAGAGGCAAAAAGCACAGACCCTTTGCTGGGTAAAGCCTTATTAGAAGTTTACAATAAGAGCAGGAAATAAAATGGGACTTGGTGATTGTGCAAGAGCATGTAGGCGGGGAGAAAGAAACACTGAATAGGAGAAAGACACTGGGAAAGGAAAAATGATGAGGGAGGCATAAGGAAACCATAAACAGTGAATTAGATATGAGCCTGAAAAGCAGTAGGGAAAGTACAGTTTTTAAAGAGGTCAGTCTAATTCTGGACTGGAGACCCAGGTTTCTCCTACTCCAGATTTCATGGGAAGTAGTTGTGAAGCAACAGCTCCTGACTTTACTGCTTGCAAACTTTACTGTCTGTAATGTGTTCCTCCTCCCATTTTCCCATTTCTGCGCTCGTGAGCCTATTTGCACTATCAAATATAAGTTAGTGTCCCTCCCTCTGAAGCTAATGACATATTGATTTTACTTTTGCTTCAGGATTCTTTAGACGTTTTTATTCTAGTCTGTTCAAGTATAAGGACAAAGGGCCTTTTTGAATGCTCCGGTAGCATGCGAGCCACATTCATATGAAGCCTGTGTAAGTCATGTTCACAAATTTTCTGTGAAGTCTGAAGGACTTTTATGTTCACAAACCGTGTTCAGAAGACTCAGATAGTTTCTGGTCTTTGGTGCCAGCCTTAATGGAGTTCTTGTGGGTGTACTGAAAGGAATATGTGTAATTGTGGACAGAGATTGATCTAGTTTGACTTTTGCAGCATGCAACACACTGAGAAAGGATAATGTTTCTTTTTCTTGTTCATTGATTACGCTCTTGTATTGCTTTAATTCTCAAACTGAACTGCATCCAGTTAAACTTCAGAAATTTTAGGCAAGTTGGAGACAAGTAATAACAGAATGCTAGAAAGATTTTGGCAGGGAGAAATGAGTTTTGAAGGACAAAGCAATCACAGTGGGACTAGTTTGAAATTGCTGACTTAAAGGCAAACAATGGGAAATAACAAGGCAAATCCTAAATTAGCCTGTTTGGTCCTTACCCCTGCAGAAAAACCTCTAGTGATGTCCCAGGCAGCTGTTTTAACAACGGATACTTTAAAACATTTTGAAGATTAGTTTGTTTTGATTTCAGTGGTGTCAGACACCTGAACTGCTTTTACGAAGTTTAACAAAAATATGATTTATGAAAATGTATCAGCATTTGGTTCTGTATTAGTTTACCTGGAATATGATTATTTGCACAAAGCCTTTAGTTTGAGGAGCTGTCCCAGATGGATGTAAAGGGATACAATCCAGAAACATCACCCTACTGCAGTCTGCTTTGAAGGGATGAGAAGAGTGTGTCATAGCTATTTTGATTCAAGGTTGAACAGTAAAAACAATAAAACCCAGTGATATGACAAATAAAAACCTAAGCCTGACAATAGGATTTTTCCAGACTGAGGTGTTCACTGTACCTGTGTTCTTGACAGTTATTCTGCATAGTATGGAAGATCAAGTATATGTAAGCCTATATACATATATAAGCATATAAATACATAACTCTCTGTATTTTAAGTCACCAACACGTCTGCTGACAAAATTTCCCAAATACACTGTTGCAGCATTAACTATTTCTTCTGCAGGCAGCTCAAGACACCTCCTCTGAATGATGTCTGCACCTGCCACTCGCTGTGACTCTTGTTAGCAGCAGCTGCACTATTTTCTCCATCATGGTAGTTCCAGTGTGACTCGTTATCACTTACTGTGCCTTGCAGATACAGGGTGAAAACACGGTCCCTGTGCTAAAGAGCATCCAAGGAGTATAAATGTAATCAGACCTGTTTCCTTTTTAAGGCCTGGAGCTGACTAATAATTGTCAAATCTAGAAGATGCTACTAATAAAAGCTCTGCTACTGACTGTGTTGCCGGGTGGGGCAGCCAGGGAGACTGCAAGAGAGGCAAAAAAAGAAAGAGGCAAGGGAATCCAAGGCAGATGCCAAAAAAGGATAAAGCAGGATGATGTGCTGCAAAGCACAATGTTGACTATAGCCAGTGCAGTACATTAGAAGTAATGAAAATTTTTTCAGAGTTTGCTCACTACAGGAACGCTTTACTCTGCCTTTAATATCTGTGCAAATTTCTGCTTGGTATCAGTGGGAAATCCCCTTGCTGTCTTTATCAGCCTGAGGTTGTCAAAAAAGACTTTGACAATCACTTCCCAGTGTCAGTCACTATCCAAATGAGCACTACTCTAGCTAGAAATTGCAATCTTTCTGTCCACCCACTGTTCCCCCTTTATTGATACATCAGCTTAATTACAGCAAATGTTGCCAGACCAGCCTTGAAGGTTCAGGAAACCACAGGCAGCCGTGGTGCAGTTTGCCTCTGCTCTTCTGCTAATATTCTTTATTCCTCAATGCCAGGAACCTGTAGGGAGCAGAAGAAATTGAATTCTTGACTTCCCTGTATTTATGTTGATAATGACAGAAGCTCATAGTTACATTAATTCTGGAACATATACACTACCTATTTTTAAAGAAATGGACACTGCTCATTTTGTCTGGGTAACTCAGCAGTGAATACAACCCCAGCTGTGGTCAAACCTCCAGGCTGCTTGCAGCCTTTCTCTGGGAGTTACAGGGAGGAAGGGAAATTCACTACTGCAAGAACCTGTGCTCTACTCCCTGTCTGGGAAGGGGATCCCGTGGAAAGAAGGTGCTGAGGCAGATGAGCAGGCACAGCAGAGATAACAGTATATATACGCTGTATGTAGTACACACCACATGGTTGGTGGCTTTTTGTCAAGGTCTTTTGCTTGCAAAGTGGTTGTTAGGTGTTTTCTAGTCTCACACCAGTGTGCTGCATCAGCCAGGACAGTGGGAGGGCACTGGGACACAGGCTAAACCCCTCACAGCTCAATTCTCCTCCAAATTCTTGCCTGGACCCTTTCAGCCCACAAACATTACCTTTGCCTTGCTGCATCACTGTGTCCCTGATCTAAGTGTCCATCTCAGCTGGAGCTGGGTAAGCCAGTGCCTACAGTGCTCACAGAGGCCCCCGGGGTTATGTGCTGGAGGCTCGTCCTAACAGCGCTGGGAAGATTGAGGCTGTGAATACTAAAAGCAGGTAATCCTATTTCCTACAAAGAATACAAAGAGGAAAAATCCCGTTGAGACATTCTCAAATATTTTTCTTTCCATCTCCTAGAAACTACAAGAAATTCTGCTGAGAAATGTATTTGTCAGAAATAGACTAGAGAAATAGACCACAGCCTTAGTATGCCCATGACTGGAGCAGGGGAGTACTGTCCTTCTCTGAAAATCTGGAGCTGGTGTTGTACCCAAAATGGCACTGCAGGCTTCTGTGAACAGCCTTTGCCAACAGCATCTATGAGCAGTTCCTTTGGAAGACTGCTGGAACACGTACCTGTGATAACCTAACCAGCCACTGAGTGTCCTCTTTGCTCCACAAACCCGGATGGAAAAGTACTTGAATGACAGAAAGAAGGGATGGTTGACCCTTAAGGACAGCTCAGATACAACAACTGTTAGGAGCTAGACACAAACTCTGCGCTAAAGTGGAGAACTTTAATTATCTAACCTGCTTGAATAACACAGCTTTCAGCCTCTTTGATCCGCAGTTTCTCTCTGATGTAAGCATTTGAGCTTAAAGGTTGTTTCTAGAGAATGAAAAGAATAAATTTCTTTTTTGTTTTCTCCAGCCTTTCAAAACCAGGGATGGATTTGGCACCATGACTCATAGGTTGAGCTAGTGTGCACCAAAGCAGTGCTTTTATATCTCTCTCTTCATACTAAGGGATTGGATCTCACAACAGAGTAGTTTTTTCTCTTTCCTACCCCATTAATTAATTGCAGTATAAAGTTCTTCTGAAATGGCCTCTGTCTCTCTTGCGTTGCAGCAGATGGCCTGACTCTCGTATTTTCCAGTGAACACTGGCCAAGGTTTTCTACCCAGGGATCAAATGCTACATCATTTGAACCAAGACTTTCTACTCAATGACCACAACTTTTGTAATGGATTCACTCTCCTTCTCAGTTCTTGCTGCTCTGGCTTTTGGAGGGCTCCATGTCTGCTCCCTGCTGAGACCTCAGGGACCTGCAGCCTCCAGCATGTCTTTTCCAGACCCTTCACTTATGGTCCTACATGTGCATGGGCATGCACAAAGCCATTTCCATCTGTTCTGAGACATTCAAAGTAATTTTCATCTACCATTAATGTGCTGACTGCAAGCACCTTTGCCTTTGCTCAGCCACGGGACTCTCAGCATCTTGGTTCTCACTTCCTAATCTGCCTCCTTAACCATCCCAAGATGACTCCAGACAGCACCTCCTCTGTGTTGCTGTATCAAGAGGCACAGCTGAGCACCACTGCAGTAATCAAAATGTGTTTATTGGTTTCTTGCTACTATATATAAGCTGTTAGGAAGTTTAAGTTTGAATCCCTGCTGGGACCGATCAGGAAATCATTAGGCTGAAGAAGAAGAAAATTAAATTCTAGAGAATATTGTTCTTCCTAAACTGTACCATTAGGATGCAAAAATATATGAAGATTCCTGGAAAAGGAAGGTCCTGGATGCCAGAGGAAATTCTCCCCCGAGAATTCCTAATGGAAAAAGAAACATGTCAGTGTCTGTGGGTATATTTGCCACTTTGATTTGATCTGTGTATCTTCTGTGCTGACTTCTAAAGAGTTACTCTCTCGAGACACCAAATGAATACTATTTCAGTTTCCCCCAGCAATTTATCCATGTCTAATTAAAACTGTAAACTCAGAATATCCTCCTGCGGCTCTGCAAGAGGGCAAATCTTGCTCAAGTCTGAACAAGAGCACCTGAAGATACTTGAAATTGTGGACTTTTCATTTTGGCCAACTGACAACAGACTAATCACTAGAGTATATCCCAGTGTCAGATACATTGTCCCAGTCTCATAGGTGAAGCTCTGACCTAAAACTCAAAGGCTGGCTCCTATTCCTAGGTCAGCTGTGACCTCTCGTCTCGCTCACAACTCCAGTAAAACTGATGAACAATCTCATGTTTAAGAATTAAGTAATGCTATTTTTTGTGCTAAAGATTTGAGCATGTCAGATCAAGCCCTCAGGTCTTAGCTGGGATGGAGGCAGTAATCTTGAAGTGCTACTCCAGAGAATTTGTTTCATTGAAGAACCAAGCAAAGCCCTCCTGTCACTCCTTATTTTATACAATTTCAGAATGAAAGCTATACAGTGACTGACTTTCAACCAAAGAATATTTGTGAATGCTTTTTTGTATCCAAGAACTGGGCAGGTTGGGCTGAATGTATTTCAAAAATCACATAGCAGCTGGGGTTGGAAGGCACATCTGGAACTCAGCTAGTCCAATGCCCTGCTTGAAACAGGGTCACCAACAGCAGGTTGCCAAGGACAATGTCCTGTTGAATTTTTAATATGGCCAAGGATGGACACTACACAGCCTCTCTGGGGAACACATTCCATTTTCAAACACCCTCACAATACAAGGGCATTTTCTTATTTTAAGTGGAATTTCCTGTTTCAATTTGTGCCTATTGCCTCTTTTGCTGTCACTGAACACCAGTGAGAAGAATCTCTATCACCTTTACTCCCCCAGACTGGTACTTATACACCTAGATAAGATCTCCCTGATCCTTCTCTGCTTCTGGATTAATAGTCTGAGCTCTCTCAGCCTATCTTTGTACAACAGATGCTCCAAACCCCTCATCAGTTTCACAGTCCTTCGACGGACTTGCTCCAGTGTGTCCATCACACTCCTGTACTCAGCACTGGACACTGTGGACCACTGTGGTGGTTAAGTCCATGCTGCACCCCCCATGTTGTTTCAGGACACAACCTGCAGATGTGTCTCACCAGTGGTGAGCGGAGGGGCAAGACCACCTCCCTCAACCTGCTGGCAAATTCCATCTATCACAGCCCAGGAGGCCACTGGTCCTCTTAGCAGCAATGACAAATTTCTGTGTCCATGTGTCCACCATGGACCCCATGGTGCTACTGTGCAAAGCTGTTTTCCAGCTGGTTGGCACCCAGCCTATCCTGGTGCATGGGGCTGTTCCTTGGCACATGCAGGGCTTTCTATTTCCATGTACTGAATTTCATGAGATCTCTGTCAAGCCATTTTTCCTTACTGTTGAGGTGCCTCTGAATGGCAGCATGACCCTTTCCTGAATCAATCACCTCTTCCGGTTCTGTGTCACTTGTAAACCTTCTGAGGCTTACACAGTCAAATCATCTCTGTCAGTTAAGCAGGTGTTAAATGTCCCAATGAGACTGTGTTTCACAAGTTTTCAGCTACAAATAGGCTATTTTTTTTTGCATTAAAGATAAATGGTGAGGGTTAGCAGCTTTCAAATGTATATCAAACCTTAATGAATAACCCTCACCAAAAAATCAACTTAAAAGATAAACTATATTGATGAAATAGAGCAATATGGGAAGGATGAAGAGACAGCAGCTCAGAAAACTAATACTCTCCAATAAAATATTAATAGAGTGGGGAAGATTATGATATAGTGAAATTTAGACCTCATGAAAGCCAGTGGGATCTCAAAATCCCCTGCAGGGAAGAGTAGTAGGAAACAAAGGCAAGGAAATATTGTTGGCACATGGGGAGACAGTCCTTTTCTTAGGACTTGGGAAACAGAAATGTGTGTCCCCTGTAGAGTTTACTTGCAGGTATAAGGGTTTGCCTTGCTAGGACAGCTGCTTTTGTGCCAGGACTGGCTTGTAAAAGCTGTGGCAGATGGAGATACGTGGCTGTTACTACTTTTTCATGTTCTTGTTCAGTGCAGCCAATTGGTGAAACTTGTGCCTAGATGAGGTTGTTTTCTTGGTATGGTTCTCACCCATAGGCCTTGCCCTAATGATTTGTTTTGCAAATATAGAGATGCTAGAAAGGAGCTAACATGCCCTGATGCTTTGCAATTTTTTCATGTTTTTTGTCTTCCTTCTTCATAGCCATGCATCTGTTCTTATTCAAATTATAATACACTTCCTTCCCCTTTCTTCTTTTCAAATTTTCATGTTTTCCCCATTCAGCTTGATGATTTTTTTTAACAGTGGTAATTACTGGAGGTTTGCATTAATCATATTTGTGTCAGTTTGTACCCAGGAACTCAAGAAGAATGAGTCCTTTTAATATGCAGACAAAACAGTTCCTTTGATAAAAATTGTCAACAGAAGAGATCCCCCAGACAGACAGAGTATATGATGTATCAAACAATGCACTGCCCACACATGGTGTGTTAAAATTCTCTCTGCTTTCATTTCTCTGCAAAAATTGTGCCCCAGGTCCAGACACGCAGCTCAGAGATGATCAGCTAGTAAGAGAAGGTGACACCTTGAAGAAAAGGAGTGAAGGTTACAAAAAAGTGCTGAAAATATGGGAACAGCAAGGAAAGAGTGAAGCTGAAATGAAAAGGAGGAGAAGGTTGAAGTGAATCCGTGTGAGAAGGAAACAGTGTCACACCAAATGTCGTGGACTGAACAGAAGCTTTGGGCAAGGTTTATCAGGGAGACCCTCCTGTTGAGTCACAAGGACCCCCTTGCTTTCTAAACTTCTCAGAAAGGAGTCTGGGTGTGGCTGGATCCACTTCTAGTCCCAGACTTGGTCAATGACTTTTGTCTAAAGGATTATATAGGTGTAGTTGAACCTTCACATGACTTTGTCCCACAGGATTAAGGATATTAAACCAAATATATGAATAAAATAAATGATTTATTTAAATTGATGATGATAATGATAATAATTAGGCTAAGATACTTTAATCAGTGTTATTTACTACACAGTATAGATAGTTACAACTACTAATACAGTGCATTATTTATTAAATTAACAATTTCAAAGCTACCTTAATAATTATCAAGTAGAGAGTGGTGTTACTTATCCATATCAATGACTTTGGGCAAACCTCTTTTGCTCAGCCTAGAGGAGTGACCTTGAGGGGTATCCCCACTCCAGGGAGGAATTTTCATGCACTCCTAGAAGGGGTGTGTTAGAAGTCCCTGCTGTTAAAAAGTGGAGCTGGGATTTTGTAGTATAAAGTGACTGACTTGTCGGTCAGATGTTTCTGGGTGAGCTGTGTGGGCCACATCCTCACCAGTGCCAGTTTCAGCTAGAAAACATGGTCTTCACATCCTCTGAACGTTTCACTCAGGGATTGATGAGTCAGTCTGGTCTCAGCACTCTCCAGCATCAGGAGCATTGTGACTCCACCTCTCCATCCACTGACAGCTTTTGCACACTGGGCAAAGTTTAAGGTGATTTACCCCCACTAAGGCTACTAAGTACATCCTGCTACACCAGAGCTTTCCAAGAAAACAGACATCTCCACTTTGGATGCTCTTGGGAGTGCTCTTATCAGGGGGGCCTCTCCAGGCCTTCATGTCAAGGATTTAAGGTGTAGCTATTATCTGGGATGAGGAAGCACAAAATGTTCCCCTGAACTGGGAATCCTTGGAAGAATTCATTGCCACTGATCTAACAGCTACACGACAGAACAACCCATTGTGGAGTTAAACACCACTTGCCTTTGCTCCCAAGCTGCTTCCCCTGGAGCAATTTTTTCATTATCTCTGTTTACTAGGAAAGACTTAAGGAATAAGTACAAGAATCCTGTCTTCTTGATAAGCCTTAAAATTGGTACAGAGCTTGCAGTGCTGATATTAATAAAGGAGCGCAACAGTTCAGCTATTAATACATTTTCTCTGGCAGAGCTTAGCAGAATATGATGAATTCTGGGTAGACTATGTTATGCTAATTAACATAAATATAGGAAAGCCCTTTTCCCTTCTGAATATCAGAATACTCCAAACGAATACTGCAGTTAACATATGCACACAGGAACACAAGATTATATGTATCACTGACAACATCATCTTATTAGTTATAAGCATATGTTTTGTACAAGGAGAGGCTCTGATTGTTAAAGGAAGGGCAGGATACTGGCAGATGAGGTGAAGAAAAGAAGCAGGCAGTGGAGCTCTTTGGATACAGTTCATAGAGACAACCTTGGAGACTTCTTAGATTGAAAACTGCCTCTTTCTACACAAACAGACTCTGTAGAATGGCTCTTCAGGGCCTTTTTGGGGAAAAAAAATTACCCAACCCCCTCCTCTCCATCACATTAATATCTGTTGAATAATGTGAACTCATTTTTTCCCTTTTAATAAGAGCTATCATGTAAAGAAAAAGGGGAAAATACCCAAGCCCCCAAAATATATCTTTCCCCTCCATAGTTCAAGTACTCAGTTCTACTGAAATGAACTCCCTTGTCTGAAATGTTTCCTTATATCATTCCCAAATATAATGACTACATAAGAATATATGGCTGGGGTTGGGGAGGTGTTGTTTCCTTTTTCTTTAAATACTGTTTTGAAATAAGAAATGGAGAGACTTGCAGTGCTTTTGTACTCGGTTGACAGAATTGGATACTGGTATGAAATACTGCTTTTAGAAAGATAACCAGGACTGTGTCACAGTGGGAGCTACAGTGGGATAATGAAGCACAATCCTTCTAATTATGAGACCGAAACAAAACAAAATGCTAATGCTTCCCAAATCACACAAAGTGCACAGACACAGTAGATGTTGCTGAAGTGGAGGTCTTTATATCTTTCCCCTTTGTTTTAACAACCTTTTGAGCCAACAAGAAGTTCTCTGCTATTGTGGTTGCTCACATAAAGCAAAGTCTGGCTCATGTCCATTGATGGCACTGATTGAGTGATTCCCTGAACCAAAAGTAGGAATTTAATGGGCAGCAGGAGCTTTGAATTTGAAGGCATGTGGGACAGAAGGTTGGGACAAGGGTATCTAAAAAAAGGCCAAGGATCTCTACCACACACTGCTGAAATGAGCTCCTACAATACTGAGTTTGCTGTAGGTTCCAGTCAAACTTTTCTCAGGCATCTGTTCGACAAATCCATTGAGAATGGTGGAATTATTAGTTGGCCTCGAGGAACATGGTTGAGTGCAAGGTGTCCCTGTCCATAGGAGGGGGATTGGAACTGGGTGATCTTTAAGGTCCCTTCCAACCTGAACCATTCTATGATTCTGTATTTCTACTTGAGGTTGAATTGTATTTTCTCTGGGAATGATTATGAACAATTCTATACATGAAAGAGGCAAGAGGAAGTGGAAAGAAATGGACAGCAGAAATACCTTTCATTTTTCATTCATAAGCTGCTAAAAGAGTCTGTTTTCCATCTCAAGTCTAAAAAATGATGTCAGATGCCATATTTGAAGGACTCTGAGAAAATAAGGATATGAGCAGCCTGATCTAGCACAGAAGTCAAAGCAAAGTTCCCCATTGTCTTTCTAGACTTTTACATGTTTGAGCTTTCTTTTCTTTTTTTTAGGAATGAAAATTTCTATTTGACCTGTATTGTGCTGCTGCATCATAAAAAATTAAGGTGATACACAATATCTTCTATTATTCAATATTACTCTTAAGATGCATCAAATGGAGTTATGTTTTTCAGACATGGGCTGGTCTGTCAGCTGTTACTTATGCTGCAGTAAATTCTCTGGGGGATACATTATACAACTCAGAACCAGTTTGAAATAACACAGTCCCACTTGGTTCCTGGTAAGCACATTGGAGATGCACTTTGCACCACCCTATGCACAGAACGTCTTGTATTATTCAGATACATCTTTTTAGTCTCCATTTTCTTTCAAGTGCACAAAACACAGGAGTAGGTTATTGAAAGTTCAGATTTTGGTGAGCCAGCGTTTGGGATTATGGTTCTATGTGTTTGCTCATAGTAAAAGGAATATATGTATATATATCTAGACCATAGGCCTGACTGCACCAGATTTATCCTTTCTTTTCCAGGTTGGAGGAAGGAAAGGTGAAGCAGAGCAGAACCCAGCCTTCAGACATAAAATCCTAGAAGGCTCTGTTTGGTCTTTTTCCTTTTCATTAAATTGGAGATACCATTATTTACAAAATGCCTCTATCATCTGTTCTCATTCCAAACAGACTTTTACATTTGATACCATGTACGTGTGATAAAGGTAAAAATATTCTCCAAAACAATGTGTGGGTTAAAGATGTGCTTGTTAGGAGAAGTGAAATAACAATAATTTGCTTTGGCTATCGAGACAGATGCTTCAGAGAACAAGTATGTCTCCTTCTGTCCCAGCAACAAGTTATTGAAGTTCTGTGTTTAGAACCATAGGTTGTAAATGTCTTGGAGAGGGCTGCAGAAGTACAGCTGCTCCAATCATAGTCTGTATAATTTTTATTACCAGGATCTAATAGTAAGACCTGCAGTGCATGGCTGCAGTTCTTTGAGCTTCAGGGTGGACTCCTGTAGTCCAAAAATTAAGTGATTTAAGCTGCCTAACAGTTCTTTGGATTTAATTGCTCAGAAGAACATTGGAAGTTTTTATATATGACGTCTTGAATATTGCACTATTTTTTCCTTTACATGTGTTCTCTGTCAACCAGGTAAAGTTAAGATTTCCTCTATCTTACTGGTGCACTGTAAACATTAGTTAAGTGAAGAGCTGGAAGTATTTAATTATTGTGATAATATGAGGCCATTATATCCCATTGATTGTAGGTAACAGGCTCTAGGGAATGCACTGTATTAACATTTGAAGTGCTTTCCAGATACTAATTATTGCCACATCATCTCCAATTGAAGGTAGAGAAATTAAGGCATGGAACAGTGAGCACTGGGACTTTCAAACACCACAAATCCCAGTGTAGACTCTGAAACCCTCACTGAAATTTTCCAACTGACTGCAGAGTTTTGCTCTTTCCAAGGCTGCTGGAAATCTGTTGGGGAAATACAGAGGTATTCAGAAGATTTGAATGAGGCCTTTTGGTTTGGCCAAGTCATCCTTGCCTTCAGCTTTCCATCAGTTGTGTTAGTGCAGAGCTTCTACCTGTTAATACAGATTGTGCCTGGGTGATCTAAGGGCAAATTCCGGAAACTGGGGGACAAAAGGCTTGCTCCCTGTTGTGCTGTGGGCTGCTGCAGTGAGACCTGGAAATTCCCAATTCAGCTTCCCACATCTCCTACCCTTCCCAGTGGGACATCTCTCAGTGTCCAGTAGCACCAAGTCACAGCTCTGGTGCAGCACAGCCCTGTCACAGACAGAAATGCTGACAGGCAGCTGAGGGAGTGGGGAGGAACGTGGGCTTCCCTCCAACATCCACAAATTGCAACGTCGTGTTAATGCATTTAAATTAATGCTCTTGTAGCTTCCTGGTGAGGACAAAAATATCTTGTGGTGGAGGCACTTTCCCTTTTAGTGATGCCTCCAAAGAACAAGGTCTTGACAGTCTGAAAGAATTAATTCTCCTTTTGAGCAGAAAGGTCAGCTACAGGTGAAGAAGCTGCACTGAGAATACCTTTAAACTGCTCTGTCTCTGGCCTCCATGATGAACTGCTGAGAGCTCTTTCTCCGAGCATGGATATATTTAGAGTTTCTTTGATACATCATTCTTCTAAGGGCAGACTGATTGGGCCAAGATAGGAGTGGATCAGTTGTAATTCAGCCTGGAAGTAGATAGTGATCTGGCAAAATGGATCCTCATCGCATCTCTTCCTCTGAGCTCTTCTTTTTTTTCACTTCTTCTGTGCTGAACTCTGTGAAAATCACAAGGGCCACCAGGACTCAAAGGAACAAGAAAGTACCCAGGAAAACATTTAAATACATTTTAATCTCTTGAATTGGTGGGATTCAAACTGCAAGAGGATGCTGAACTGGAAGCTTCTGCCAGCAGTAGCAAAGTCTTGGGATGAGCTCTGGACCTCGCATCGCCCAAAACCTCTGCCATGCAAGGGACAATAATTTCTAAGACCACACATTGTGGCATTAAGGGAAAGTATAAACATTTTGTTTGAACCTGCTTTTTCCCCCTATGAAATTGCAAAAGTGCATTTGCAGTATTCTTCTGAAACTACAGAAAGGTACCTGAACAGTGCTCCAGAAAAGAGTTCCCACTAGGATCAAACATTAGGAATAGTAAGTCCCCATGGCAGAAAAGAGTGACCATCAGATCCCCCTGGGTCTTAACTTGTCTTGTATTTTCTGCAAACAGAAAAATGATGCCTTTTTACCTTAATAGATCAACATCCAGCTTAGGTAACCAAAATCTATGGCTGCAGCAGAGTAAAAAGTAATTTCTCAGCAGCCAATCTAAATTTCTTGTGCACTAGGGAGGAAGGCACAGCACCCTGAATTTCCTCTGCTTGAGCAACACCCCTCAGCCATCATCAAGTCTTTGTTGGGTGGAGTTTGGGGTGTCTGAGGCTGTTACAACGGTACAACTACACAGACTACGAATACAGGGAGAAAGAGATGCCGCACTAGAAAGGAACAAAAACTGGGTTCTGGCTGCTGTCAGGTTGCTGGATGCAGAGAAATGCCATAAAACTAGTCATTGCAAATTCAACTCCATTGAAGAGCTGCATGCAACTTCAACAGTACTGCAAGCAGCCTCAAGGCTCAGAAAGGACAGTGGGAGCAATCTGTTTCTGACTGTTCAAAATGCAACATTTTAGCTTTGGCCACATTTCTAATTTTATTACTACTGGTTTGAACCTCTAAAAGAGAGCTTTGAACTGGTAAAACACACACTTCAAACCAATCTTCAAAAAGTTTTTGACTTGGTCTAATCTTCTGCAAAATAAGTTAAAACCCTTCACTCAATTTTTTCTTTGTTTTTCCTATTAACATATTTTGAGTTTGAAAAAAAAAATTTCCCCTCAGCTCAGGCTAAAGTCCCACCAGGAATTCAAGAGTTTGAAACCATTCATCTCACAATGCTTTTGTTCTCATAGCTTTCTGGAACATCTACCAAAGACTTCAAAATCCTTGTGTACCTGGATATCACAAATGATCTTCTAACAAAGAAAATCAAGCTGTGATTAAGCTTGATTTAAGTTTGATTTCAGTATCCAAGAAAACAATCACAGAAGCATAGAATTATAGAATGGTTTGTGTTGGAAAGGACCTTAAAATCATCCAGTTCCAACCCACTGCCATAGGCTGGGAAACTTTCCACTAGGCCAGGTCACTCAGAGCCTCATCCAAGCTCCAGCCACAGTCACAGCCCAGCATTTGCTCCTGTGAGAAAGGGATGGGACAGCAAGATGAACACACAGCCATTCATGGAAGAAATATTTTGTGTTTTCATCATAAAGTGAGAGAATAGAACTGGTATTTATCTTGGGAGCCCAGGAGGTTATGACACCCTCTTTAAAAAGGTGAAACATTACAACACTGAGTGTTGTAATGAGTGTAATCTTCAGGCTGCCTGAAGATTCAGACGAACATGTGGCCTTGCTACTGAACCTCAGTTAAAAATGTACCAAATCTTCCCAGTTTACGGGGTCACAGATCAGCAAACAGAGGTTTGACTGACTGGGAACAGCCTGTTCGGTCCCAGCCGCTCCCTGCTGCTGCCCCGGCTGCCCATGTGTGTCCTCAGCTTCCACCCCAAGGAGAAAGTACTGCCCTGCTTTAAACCTCCCTGAAGCTCTGAGCATGAGGAACTGCTTGGATGCTGAAACCTTGAATAATTGTTTGCTCAGCCTTTTAACAACTTCTTGCCAAACTTTTCCATTTTGTTGGGTTTTTTTTGTTAAACTGAAATAGAATCAGCTTTCAAACTATTTTTAGTGAGCAAAAAACTTGTTTCCCAAGCAAAAAACTTCTCCAAAAACTTGTTTTATTATTATTCTTTCTTGGAAAGAAATAGAAAGAAAGAGCTTAGCTTAGCACATATTAATAAAAAAATTGGATTCTCTTTTTTTTTAAATCAGGTCATCCATTTAAAAGAAAACTCCGAGAGTCTTTACCTTATTGGTGAAGAATTTCCATGGGTTTATGTTCCTGTCAAAGTTTTCATGTGTCAGACCACTATTCCTCTATCTGGGATGTGTCCATTCCTCAGTTAGCCCTGAACTAAATTACTGATTAAATAAATGACAGCAGCTTTGGGCACCGAAAGGAACCATCTGGTGGAGATGGGACTAACAGATGTGCTTTCACTGTCGGTGCCTCAGTCCCCACACTTCAGAACTGCACTGACACACACCTCCTTGCTCACCTGCTCATTAATAATGTAGCATGCCTGCTCTTGCAGTGCTGAGGGATCCCATTCATCATGCCAGGCCCTGCACAATACCAGATGTTGTAGTCCCAAAGCACTAAAGCCCCAATGCTCCAGTGAACTGTGGACACTGGAGCATTGGAAGAAAATGAAGCACTGTACCAAATCCTCAGGAACTGAGACAAACAGCTGCTCCCTGAATGGTACATGGAGTAATATTGATCACAGCCACACAAGGAATAGGTAATAGTAGGATAAGAAAGCAAGATCTTTTATGTGCTACACCTACATATTAATTTCCAATTCAACTCTCCTCCTGAACAGATGAGAGCAAATCCTACTCCTTCCCACTCTGTCTTCTAGACACAGTCTCTGCTCACAGTTTCTTTGGATTTTTCCTTACGAAATCAAGCACAGCAATAATATGATTTAAGGAGCAGATCCATGTTGTCACTACTCAGGTATTTTGGACTCACCCAGACCCACATTTGCAACGGTCCATCAAGGTTGACTTGATAGGTAGGCAGAGGGCTATTCCAAAGCAGAGCCTTGAGGCTGTTTTCTCATGGCTAATTCCTAACCAGACTTTTGGAGGAACAGGAAAGATAATGGTAGTAGAAAAATGCTGCTCTGATAGTGCAGGGTCCCACATTTTTCAAGGTGGGAGGTGCAGAAATTTGTTCTCCAGAAAAGTGGAAAAAATGTTTAATTTGGCAGATCCGCAGTACATCCCTTGCTCACTAAGATGTAGGAATTATGTGATACCTGGGAGCTGCAACAAGGTTACAGCCACACTGTAGTTTCTTGCCTGACGTTGACTTTGGTACTGTGCAGTCTGATCAACATTCATCTTTATGCAATAAAATGCAGTTTTCTACAATTGATTATGAACCCATCCCCTTATGAACACTAGCACACAGAAGGTGCAAATTATGAACTAGAAAGACAGCATTTGAGGGTAAGAGAAGCTGTAGATTTGAGAGCATCATTCAAAGGGAACTTATGTATTAGGGTGGGTCTGTTCAGCTGCAAACCAAGAGGAAAAAATGTTGTGAGCTCCTGGTATTGTGCAGCTGTTGGTTTCAGCATGGAGAGACTGCATGGGCTGGAGAGTTGTGCCTGACTGTGCAGGAAAATGTCCATCTTGAGACAAGCCACCTAAAATCTGGGATATGTGTGGGGTGGACTTAAGAGGATTTGCTGATCCTTCAGAGCTGCAGTGTTCACAAAGTCCTGAAGGAGCTGCTTGTCAGAGACTGCTTCTGATGGGAGAGGGAAGTGTCATCTTGGAGATGAGTAGGCAAGAAAAAGGAGGCTGGAAATAGATTTTTAGTTTTATATTTGTGAAGACAGAAGTTGTCCTAAGACAGGGCAGTTTCTTCCTCTGTTTGGGGAAGTGATAAGTGGCATCCTTGGAATGACTGGAGGGAAATCTTGCAGCTACTGAAGGCAGTGTAGACAAACTTTGCCCTTAGGATCATTGGCAGCCCATGGGATGTTGTCCTCTCAAGGGCTGAATTTGAAATGGGGATGGGATACCTATACAAACCAGAGCTGGGTTCCACGTGTGAAAGACTGATAGCTGTAAATCATAGCGTAGTTCTGGGCTAAATTCCTTGAAATTAAAATATATGTCAGGTACTTCAATCGATCCTTTGTGTAGCTGGGTGTTCAGAAGCAAGAAATGAGGTACAATTTAACTGGGGAGTCTCCAGCCTTGGAGATACTCAAAAGCCATCTGGACATGATTCTGGGCAACTGGCTGTTGGTGGCCCTGCTGGAGAAGGGGGGGTTGGATCAGGTGACCTCCAGTGTCCTTTCCAACCTCAATCTGATTGATCAGGTGACCTCCAGTGTCCTTTCCAACCTCAATTGATTCTGTGATTTTGTGAATATCTGAAGACTGCTTCCTGCCCATCTTAGAGAGCTCCAGCTGAAGTTACCAGGACTCTCCTGGAGTCTGTCGAATGTTGTAAAGCAGATTGTACCATGAGGGTTTGCCAGCCAACATCACTATTTCAGTTTGTGTGATGTTTCACAAAACCAGTTACAGTCCCACCCAGGGCTGGTGGTGAAGTTGTAGCAGTTATTCAATCATCCTCATATTTTACCATCAGTGATGGAGCCCAAGCCATGAAGAAACACAGTTCTGGTGCACCAGACACTCGAAGCAAAGGCCTTTTCTGTCTTGCTCCACTAAAAGGTACTTGACTGAGGAATTTGCAGTGGATCGTTTATAGCAATTTAAAACTGATATTCAGAGATTTCTGCCATATGTAGCCACCATTCTTTCCTCTTTTCAACTTCAAGTTGTCCCACATGCCCATTCCTATTCTGCAGAAAATGAGAAGTATTGGATAAATATTTATAGAAAATACCCAAAAGAGGCACTGGTTTGCTAAGTCTGGCTGCTTCCTTGTATGAAAATAGGCAGCATGAAGGAAACCAGTGGGTAAGTACCCTGCAAGACACAGTGTTGCAAGCACAACTTATGCAGGTCTGAAGGCAGAGAAGGAATTTGATGGGAGTTCCAGGCTGCACCTCTTAGTAACTCTATAGTGACTGATGTTGAATCTATAGCACAATCAGATTTCCACTAATGACATTCCAATTGATTATTTTGATACTAAGGGAAAATATCCAATTGAGATGCCCACTTTGATAGGGGAGAGATAATATTATCTTAGGCACAATATGGAACCTTAAAAATTATCTGAAATGAAATGGAAAAATCATTGCCGTCAGTATCGATTTAAATACATATTCCTCAGAGCTGCCATCTGTAGTGATAAGAATTCAAATGTCTGGATTTGGAGCTGACTGTGTGATGTCCTAACACCTGGAAGGGAGACTCTCACCTTAATTTCATTCACTTGTAGTCAGGAGGGGAAGTGAGAAATTCCAAGAGGCTCAGAAAAAGTCATAAAACATGAGTGAGAGAAAGTGAAAGAACTGCAAAGACCCATCTTTATCTGCTTGCTTTCCTTCCCCGAAGAATTTTTATTCCCTGAAGAAGACAGCCCTTTGACTTTTAATGATTTAATACTGCCCTGCCTTGTGTGCTAAAGGGGATGCCTGAAAATGAATCGTGATAAGGCAGTTTCAGCCATGTGAAAGGGTTAAGCTCACTGGGTTGAGAAATAAAAAAGTTTCATATGAGTAGTTTTTTCAAGAAAGTTGAGGACTGGGATGGTCAGAGATCAGCACAGATGAAGACCCAAGGTTTGAAGGTACCGATGCAGTGTAAGGACCTTGCTGGCTGAAATCCCTCTTCCTGTCTCGAAAACAAGGACTGTGCAAAATGATGGGACAAGATTATGGATGCACACATACATTGTGACTGTGACAAGGATTCAGTAAGGGGAGTATGAGTGAATTATGGATGCTCTTTTGATTGGTTTTCAACGATCTTTTAATGGCATTAAGACAGTGTGAAGTTACAATGTATTGATTTTCTTTTGCCCATGCAGTAATTTGCAGTGGTGGAGATTTATCTTCCCCTTTATGTTTTCCATGAAGCTGGCAGGCAGCAAGGCCAATGGCAGCTGGAAGATGGTCTCCCATTCCTATGGATGCTCTTGTGCTCTGAGGATGTGAGTGCCAGGGAACTCTATGCTTAGGGATAGAAAAGCTGGCATGGGGGATTTCTGTGGCCTCATTTCCACACTGGCATTCAGGGATGTTTTCTGCTAGGCCAAAGCTGCTGCAGTTGCAAGCCAGGGAACACTTGTCCTACTAGCTCTTGGACCAGGGGACCTGTCCTGGCAAGTCTTTCCCTCAAGTGAGCACTGTGAAGGTATTTTAGAGTCGGTGTTCAATTTCGTTGGTTGTTCTTTTTTCTTTTAATGAATTTTGCCCACTTTGGGAGCAGCAGCACCAGCCCTACAGTTATTTTGACTCTGAACACACAGCTAATACAGGCTCTGGCTTCCACTGCACAGAAAACAGCTTGGGGCAGCAGCTACTTTTCATTATGTTCACATGCAGTCTCGGGAAGGAAGAGCTGCCTGTCATAACTGTCTTTTATTTTTCTACACAGGTCTGAGATTTCATGGACATCCCAACCAGTCTTCCATCAGCAGATTTAGGATCAGACACTGTTTTCAGTCTCCCCAATATGACTGTTGTGTGCCTGACCTGGTTTCATGAAGTTCATGCAATGATCTGGATGGCAGTGTGACATTTTTATCAGTTTGATCACCTGCAGATCACAGACCATAACTTCAAGTTAAACTAAGCCATAGTTTTTAAAAATAAAGATCGGACCTGCAACTCTGACTTAAGACCAAGTCTGAAGGTGCTTCATGCTTGACTAGTCTGTTCTGTCTTGTTCCAACCAGTTGTTCTGACTTTTTGGGCTACACTTTGTGTTGGTTTAAGCCACAGTTTAGATTTCTTCAATGATAATCCCTAAGAAACAAGCCCTTAAAAAAGAGTTTGACATGTAGCTGTAAGGAAGAAGGAGGATGTGGATGTACAAAGAGAAAATGTTGCTGAACACAGAAGTCACAGTACAAGATTCAGGCTGGATGTTTGAACAACGTAGCTGTGACAGCACAGTCTATGTCTGGGTCAGTAACCCCATAAATCAGCCCCCATGGGGCTTCAGGTCTCTTTTAAAGCCAGGCTTCTCCTGCTGCCTGAATTATTTGGGATATCAGTGCTGTACATGCAGTGACTCATTTGAAATTCAGCAGTAGGGGCTTCCAGAGCAGGCTCAGTCACACTGGCAGATTTTGTGAGCATCCAAGTATTAAGTTTTAAGAAAATAATTAAAAGCGAGGTAGATTTGTGTGTGAATGGAGTCCTCCTTAAAGCTTTTGGAGCTTCAGAGGAAAGAGCATGAGGATGCTTGATGGAGCTTATACCAAAGGTTGAGTGGAAGTCGGTGTTAGAGACCAGCTAAATTGGGATTAGGTCTTGTCACCCTAACTGAGAAACTAGAAGCCTTGAAGTACTGCAAAAATTTTGCTTTGTAAGATAGAGGAGCCAGAAGAAGGATAGAAAGAAAACGGCAGTAAAATTCAACATCAGTGGTTACACTGAAAGTGAGATCCCACTTACTTCTATGGTTATACAGCTTCACCCTCCATGCACTGGGTCTTGCTACATGTACAAGACTCCTGAGTCAAAAGGTCCTCAAACTTCAAATCTCTCATCCCAGGAAATTATCCCCATGGTTCTGCTCTTCACCTTTCTCAAAGCATGCCCTTCTAGAGCAGGACATGACATTTTAATGACAGTCTCACTCACACCATGGACAGTGTTGCTTTCTGTTCCTGGTTCCTAGATAGCCTGACCATTTTTTCAAGTAACAAATCTCTGTTCCTCTGTCACTGAAGCTCATGAGCAGCTGTTTGTCCATTTTGGTCCTAAAGCCTTTTGCACAGTAACTGATTTTCTATTTGCACTTTCCTTCTAGATGTTCCAGCTGAATCTTTATGTGGCTCTACCAGAACACACTCTGCATGTTTGTGTGATGTTTACCAAGTGCCCTGTGATTTGTCATTCACAAGAACCCAGATGACCTATGAAAAGGCCAAGATAAAGCCGTAATATCTTGACCAGCAGATATAATCCTGTTTTGATCTGATTTTAGGCTATAACCTCTTTGACTGAACCCGCTTTCTGTTTGATGAGGGCCAGTATAACCTACTGGGAGATGCTTATCAGTGGTCCCTCCACACGTTCCTGTCAGAGCCTGTTACAGCCTCCTGGCTGCCAGCTCCAGCTCGGCAGAAGCACTTGCTTTTGATTACAGAGATCTCCAGTGTCAGCCAAGGAGGCGGATATCAAACCTGAGCACGTTGGGTGCTGCCAGCAACACTTCATAAATAATAGTAATGGAGTGTAATTGCTCATTAAGCCAAATCATAGCCTGGAGCCCTCCATCTGGCAAACTTCCTCCGACACCAGCGGGAGCTTTGCCAGCAGGTGTGCAGTGGGACTGGGGTCCCAAGCAGTGGTATCACCTATGAGGTACTGTAGCACCACTACTGGGGGCTGATTCAGATCCCCTTGAAACTTGTGTGCCTTTGGATTGATTTAGAAGACTTTAGCCAACTGCCCTTGCTTTACACTGCTCAGCCAGTATGGCTACATCTGCGCAGCAGTTATCCCAGATGGAATATGGAGGAGGAGAATTCCTGACACTGAGCTGAGGGATTTTAATTTTAGAGAGGCGATGGAAACTCTTTCCTGTTGGGTCTCAAGTGCTGGTTTGTATGGGCGTGATTTGAGGCTTGAAAATGTCTCAGAAACCTGCAACTGAAAAATCCCAACATGTAATTGATATTGAAAAGTGTTGTGTCCCTGGTGTAAGTGTTATAAAAGCCAAACAAGCTGGTGTGCCTGCCTATCAATCACCTATTGCTACCTGACATTGGTGCAACCCTTTGCAAGTGAAAATAATTTACTGCTTCCCCTCATGAAAGTTATTTACCATCCCCATTTCGGTTTGAACATTTACTGTTGTGGTTCAAAGCTGTGATGAATTGGTTAGCTATAAATTGTCTTTCCTCTCCCCTTCTCCTCCCACCTCTTCCTAATGTAACTCTGGGATGAAGGTTAAGGCATAGGGTGTTATCTGAAGCAAGTGCTCCATTCTCAGTACCCCATACATCCTTGCTAATGCTTATAGCTCCCCTGTGGCATTGGGAAGCATAATCGCTATTGTACTGAGGTAGAACAGGAGCTGGAGAGAGATAAATGGCCTAGTTATCAAAACTTCCTAGCCTCCCACAGCCCTCCTTGGGAATACAGCTATAAATGACATTCAAATGATGCTGATAGATGTTAGCTGAGCAGGCAGAAGAACGTGTGCGGTCCCGGTGCTGTGCCTGGGCCAGCCCCTTCTTGCTGATAATGTCAGGAGACCTCAGCATCCCAACACTGGCTGCTGACACTGGAGGCATGTGCATGAGATACCACTCTGCCTGCTCTCATCTGCTTGTAGACAAATCCCTGGGGGTTGCAAAGGTTCAAAATCGGATGGTGACTGAGGCACATTAACGTTGGAGCTTGCAGAGCTGAAGGAAGCAGCATTTTTTCTTCTCTGGCACAGAATGTGCTCAATTCAGACCCTCAGAGGATGAAATATGGGAGGGAAAACAGTCTTTCTTGCACCCAGCTCTGCAATGACAGAAGTGTTGTTTTTGAGTGACCTGGGATCGTCTGGTCCAAAGTAACATGGCCTGTGGTGGGTCTAGAAATCACCTCCAGCAGCTCCCTTTGCATCTATTGTCCTTCCTGGTGTGTGAAACAGGGCAAGGACTGCTCAGATCATAAATCCCTTAGGAATGGAACAGGAGAAGATAGAGTAGGTGGCAAATCTGCTTCTCTTGAGTCTGGAAGGGCTCTTGGGTGTTTTGGTGTCTCTTCAGGAGATACCAGGGAAACTCCCCCATCTGGAGGAGGAGAGCCTCCCATGAAAACAACCAGCAATCTGTAAGGCTTTGTATTTTATTTTATTTTATTTTTCATTTTATTTTCCATTTTATATTTCATTTTATTTTCCATTTCATTTTATTTTATCATTTATTCTATTTTCTTGCATTTTATTTTATTTTTAGACCCTTTCCATCCTCCCAAGGTGTAGCTATGAGAACGCTCAGCCCTGAAGGCAGGTTTTTACACAAGAGCAGCGCTCAGAGGGGATGTTTCTAGTATGTTGTGGCAGAAATCCGAGGGCACCAAAGGCGTAGGGCACACAAAAGCTTGTCTCTTCCCTTCTTCCTTACAGTCAGGAAACCGAAAGGAAAAGGGTCCGGGGCTGTTGATCACAGCCCGTCAGGTTTTAGGTCCGAAGACTGGACCGGGGTGCGGGTTCAAATGGCAAAGCGGAGAGGGGAGTTCTTGGGTCCCACGGGTCGGGGCGGACCCCTCGGCTCTGCAGCGGGGCTCGGGACCGGCGCCGCTCCCTGCAGGAGCCACCCGGGAGGGGAGAGAAGCCGCGTCTCCCGCGAGAGACCCGCGCAAAAAGGCGCTCCCCGGCGGGGCTGGGGCTGCCCGGCCGTGCTGCCCCCAGCCCCGGTCCGCGGGCGGAGGCTCCGGCTCGGCTCGGAGCGATCCGCAGCGGCAGCCAGCGCCTCCAGCCGCCTACCCGCCGCCTCTCCCGGCATCCTTCATCCCCATCCTCCGCTCCTTCCTGCTTCGGCGGTGGAAGCAGCCCCCCGCCGGGGGCCGGGGATGCCCTCCCCTCCTCTCCCTCCCTCCAGCCGCAACGGGGGAGGGGGGCTGTGATGCTGCAGGGGGATCCCCGGGAGTCGAGCGGGGTCTCCCCTTCCGCCGGCTGCCGGGATCTCCCCGCTCGGCTCCGGCGGCCCCAGCGACGGCTGCTGGGGAGTGGCAACCGCGGGGTGGGGGACCAAGGGGGGGCAGTGCCGTGGCGGGGAGCCGCTGCCGGTGTCCCCCACACGGTGGATGACTCGACAGCCGGGGCTGGGGGAGCGGGGGGCGGGCGCCCGGCTATTTGCTGGCTGCATACAATGGGCCACTCCCTAACGTGAGGGCTGGGGGGAGGCAGGAGCTGGGAGGAGGAGGAGGAGGAAGAGGAGG